>JAODAL010002075.1:0-207279 GCA_025379985.1 Phyllomedusa bahiana | reverse complement strand
TAGCTGTTCACACGGGGAAACGGGGAACCCTTTTTCCCCGCGATTTTTTTTATAAAAAAAATTAAACATTCAATTCCTTTTTTGCTTTTAAACCAAGAGAAACCCCCAAATAGGAAAAAAAGGGAGTGCGCTTTGGAAAACCCCAAAAGGGGATCCAAAAGCGAACAAAAACATTTGGGGTTTTTTGGGAAACCTTTTTTTGGGATCCCAAAAAAAACCCTTTTTTCCGTAAAACGCTTTGGATTTAAATTAAATATAAAAATTAGAAAAATTTTTTGGGGTTATTTTTTATTTATAAATGTTTTATAAATATATATTTTTTTAAAAATGTATATAATAGTATTTTTTTATATAAATAAATATATATATATATAAAAAATACTTTTTGAAATATATTTATATAAAAAAAAATGTAAAAAATTTTAAATAAATGTTAAAATAGTATATAGTTTAAAAAATGTAAAACTAAAAATATATTTAGTTTAAAAAATAAATTTAGTTTAAAAAAAAATTTTTAAAAAATTCCCATTTTCCCAGGGGGGGGTTTTTGGGGAAAAACAATTTTGAATTAAAAAAAAAAAACATAGGGGGGGGGGGTTCAAAAATCAAAATTGAAAAGTACAGGATTGACACTAAAAAAAAAAAAAAAGGGGTTTAAATTCTTGGCCCTTTAAAATGGGTTTTAATTTTAAATTTTTAAAAATTGCAGTTTGATGGGTTTGATTTAAATAAAGCATTGAAAAACAGACCCAAAAAAAAAGGGAAATCCGTAAAACCATCCAAAAAAGATCACTGTTTCTTTTTCGGGACCCCGGCTTTTTGGATCCCGTTTGGCTCCAGTTTTCCAAGGATAAAAACGGATCCGAAAACCCAACCCAAAAACGTCGTGGAAAAAGCCCAAAGGGCCAGCCCCCAAAAGCATAGGACAAATACCTGACGGGAAAAAACCCCCCCACTGAAAATTTTAAAATTTCCGTCTAAAAACCCGGCGGAAGAATGAACATGTAGAATTTTTTTTCGGGGGGGCTGGCAGTCTAAAAAAAACCCGGGGGCAAAAAACCCTTGCCTGGGTACAAGCCCAAAAGGAAAATTGGGGGGAAAACCAACTTTGCAATACACTTTTGCAAAACCCCTTTAAAAGTAAGGAGGAGATTTTCACACGTTTTTTTTTCCCCTTTGGGTTTTCCACAACTGCTTTTTACCCTTTTTTTAAATTTCAGTTTTGCCACATTCTTTCAGGGGGAAATTTTGTCCTGCAGACTACTTTGAAAACTGCCCCTGGGGTTTACCAAATTCTAAATAAATTGTCACATTAAAAAAATTTGTTGAGAATTACTAAAAAGGGGTTTTTTGCCCACAAACAAAAAATTACCCTTTCAACTTTTGGGTAGGGAACAAAATTTAAAAGACTTTCTCCAAATACATTGCTTTGTTTTTTGTTTGCTTTGTTGAGGAGATAAGAGATTTTATTCGCTCTGAGTGCACACAGATCGGCATCTGAGAGCAGGGAATGAGGTCACCACAGGTCTACACACAGGACTGCCAGCAGCTTAAAGGGAATCTGTCACCATTTTTTTTTTACTTATTAAATCAAGCCCCTGATCCATATTCTTTTCCTCTCAGTCATTTCTATTTCCTGATTGTAGATTTCTCTATTCCGCCGTCTATATATGATTGTGGGGAAGACATTCTTGCTTGCACTGCTTTAACAGCAGTCAGAGAGATACTTTACAGCAGCTTCATGCACATAGCATTCTTAAGACAGTTTCTGTCCCATAGATGTCTATAGGAGAGTTATCACTGTGAAGGAAGGGGAGAGGGGGAGCTGTGACATCTCCTCTTGTGTCTGGTGGATCCTGTGTTATCTGTACACAATGGTGTCTCCTTTCAGTTTGACCCTGCTTTTACTGATAATGAGTCGACTGCTCTAAACAGAGCAGGAAGTGTCAGATGATTATTAGGCTTAGTGGCCAAAGTGAAAACTACAGGACCTAGGAATTATTAAAAAAAAAAAAATACTGAAAGGGATATGGAAAATTAAAAAAACAAAAACAAAAATTCCTAAAAATGTGTTTAACATAAAAATGTGAGTTAAACAATCAGTCATTTTTTGATGACACATTCCCTTTAAGAATAGAGTGTGTTATCTCTAACAAACAAAGGAGATTAATGACTTGTTTATTTTGAGATCTTAAGCTCTCTGGACTGGAGGTAAGATCTCCTGTAAAAACAGAGCTGACATGCTAATCACTGCTATTGAACTACTCACAGCCTAACCAGGGAGAGACAGGATGCAGGAATCTGAAACTGCTTTGGCTCTGTGAAACAGTATGGCAAGACAATCCATTTTATGTCCCTACACTTCAATTATTGAAAAGATGAGATAAAAGATCAAAAATAAAAATTACTTATTTTAATTAAGAAAAAAGTCAACAACAAATGTTATCACGCATAGCTCCCGCATCATCAAATACCATCTTAGACATATCCTAGTAACTTCAACAACCTGTATACCGGTAGTTAATCAAATCATTACAACATTAAAGGGGTTGTCTCACTACAAGGATTGCTTTTTATGTTAAAGATCTTGCAAAAACAAGTCACTTTGCAATATATGTCCGTTAACAGTGTCCTACCTATTCCTAGATATCCCTTCTTGTATGTGCTGCATCAGCTCCTCAGGTTGCTATAGCTACAGACCTGTTTGATCTCTCCTGATAGGCTACCTGCACTGGTTGCTATAGCTACAGACCTGGCTTCTACTGCAGCCTAGTAGAAGCCAGTAAACACAACCCTGAATTCAAAATGAAATCAAGAAAACAGGACTGAGGTTAGATGAATCAATGTAGTAAGACAAACCAATTAATTTTGGAATAGCCCCCCAACACAACATGTTAACATGTTACAGATTTGACATGAAATTTAAACTCCACCCCAAAATCCATGTTAAAACTGAAGACAATGCAGCTCCAATGTAGGTAAATGCGGTTTCTGCCACCCTTACCCCAACCCACTGAAAAGGTTATTTGCAGATTGTGTTACTTATTTGCTATGATTTCACCGAGGAAAAGATGAGGATTAGCTCCCGTTAATGATACTATGGCCAATCCTTATGCCCCTTTGATATACCTGCTGTAGAAATCCCAGTCAGTCTTGGACCAAAAGCAAATCACAAGGCATTATGGGAAAGGGGCTGAGACGCCCACAGCGCCCTCTGTTGAATGTAACAAATCCTCAATTTGCTTTTGACCCACCGAGTCTTGAGAAAGCAAAAAGGATTTTTTAGCCAAGCCAGTATCTCTCATCTACAGACAACGCTGTTTCGGGATTTTTGTCCCTCTTCAGTGCAGAGTAGAGAAGATACTGGCTGGCTGTGTGGGAGGCATCGGGTAGCTCAGGAAGGGAAGATCTCTCCTTAAGGAGAGCACCGAACGAACGGCTTGTAGAGTTTTTGTTTTGCCTTTTCGCCCTCTACTTAGCATCTGCATAATGCCTTGTGATATGCAGATGCTAAGTAGAGGGCGAAAAGGCAAAACAAACTCTACAAGCCGTTCGTTCGGTGCTCTCCTTAAGGAGAGATCTTCCCTTCCTGACCAAAAAGCAAACACATTGGTTTTATGCAATTTGTATAGTGTGAACATACCCTTGGAGAATCGCTCCAATTATAAGACAACTTTCTGTAAATCAACTCTGTAGTACATAACAAACCTTGTAATAAAAATGCAAAATAAGAAAAATGCTCCCTTATTTTAATCACCCCCTTTTCTCTTTCTTATACTAACTGCAGTGTGGAGGACATTAAACATCAGTTCAGAACAGTGTGAGCCCAGCACTGATATAAGATAAAACACTCACTACACAGCCAGCATTATGTGTGTGTCTGTCTTTCCCTTAAGTCTTTTTCCCCCTCCCCTCTCCATAGACCCCAATGGGCAGATGTAACTTGAGCTTTCAGTAAAGGTGGCTTCTGACTCATCTGCAAGACGGATTCTGCTAATTGTTGATGAGTGAAGGAATAAGATCAGAAGAAAGCAGAGGAGCCGAGAAGGAGACGTTTTTACTTTAATAAGATTTATTACTAAGTGTAATATTTGATTTACGCAAATTTGTGTCATAATTGGAGGTATGGTTAAAATCTCATCAGTGGGTGCTACCGCTTGGGCAGGAAGCAAGATGGCAGAACCATTATATTGCCTGCCACTAAAGGGAGTATGAGAATTGAATGCATACACTGAACTCAATAACAGAAGTGTTGTGCTTACATGCAGCCATTATTTTATCTTTATGACAAAAACGTGGGTACAGGTCACTAATCAGAACATAGGGACTTAAAAATGACAAAGCTAAAAGATGGCCATGACAAATATTTGTAGATGAGAAAACTAAGAATTTAAAGCTGATGTGAACAGGGTCTTACATAAAATATTTTAAAGGGGATTTAGTTTGTCTGTTTCATTGTACTTTCAGTTTCTCAGCTCCTCAAATCCAGGGGTGTTCATCCCCTCCCAGCTGGGTGTTTCTTAACTGAAGGGGGATGACCTCATCCCCCCCCCACTTCACTGTTCATGCTCGCTCCCGAGTCAGTGTGTTTGTTTGAGATCAGTGTGAGGGGATAGCACATCCCTGTTTCCCCCCCCCCCCTGTCTGATTCCACATTTCACTGTGTCGTTCCTCTCCCTATGCAATCTTATTTTGTAAGAGCTGTTTACATACCACAGGCATGCATTCAGTTTAGACAGTGTTCTATGAACTCAGGGCACTGATCTCTTCTCCTCTCACAGCTGGGGGTTTGTTACAGTTGTATCCAGTCTTCTATGATCTCATCAAGAGCAGCACAGATCTGTCTCCCTCCTATGTTTACATGCAACAGCATTAAGCACTGAGCACAATTCTGCTGTTTTCTGATTGTAGAAGCAGCTGCAGTGTTACTGTGCAGCTGCTGGCTGTGCAGAGTGAAATGTTGCCGGCCTCTAATTCTGAGTGAGAGAGGCAGGAATGCACGCTCCCATGAATATGACTGGGGGCCAGACGGAATGTAAATTAGTGGAGCCGTCAGCCAATGAAATGAAAGGAGGTGGTATCCCACCGGCATTGGGGAACAATGTTTACAGAAAACAAAGATAAGGGAGACAGTGAAAACAAGACAGCTTTGCTAATGACATCCAATTGCAAAGTTGCTTGTTTTCACTGTCCCCTTATTCTGAAGACCATTTAATGTAATGATAAAAACCCTTTAATACCTTAGGCAATGGTTTGGGACATGACTGATCAAAGTAGATGTTGAAAAAAAAACAACCTGTTGACCACAAAAGGTGACAATTATTGGTTATTAATCTGTGATCACTGCCTGTTAGTGCCAGAGCATAATGATCAATCTTTAATACATGTAACTTAAAAAGCAAGGACCCTGCCGCTGTGAAACCATTTCGATTTGTTAATATGAACAACCTAGGTTTGGGTTTGAACCTATGGAAAATATACATTGTCGAGTCACAGTATTAAGACTGCTTTCAAAGTTGGCAGCACATAGCTCATGAAGGAAGTCACGTGTGCTGGCTTGATGGGTACTTAAAGTTTGCAATACCTCATTGCTGCCAAAGGGGTGATTTATTACAGTAGCAAAAGGGATGATTATTAGTTTTATTATTAGGCAAAGGCTGGCAGTATTTCCAAAAACTGCGCAGATCACGTGACACTGCGGTGGAAGTGTATTGTGAGTAGATGAATGGCATCTCCGCCAATCAGCAATGGCTGAGAAGGCAAGTGTGGGTGGACTGACATGGTAAAATGGGGCAGCTCACCACCAAAATGAAGTGGGAGGTAGGAGGGGGCTATGAGGCGTTTGTCTCATCAACAATTCAGTGAACCCTACTGCATATGGGGCTCTGAAGCAGACAATTGGTCACTTTACTAATGACGTTGCATCAGCAAAAGTGCTTGCATTTCACAGCAGTATTGGGACTGGACATCTGCTGATTGGTAAAGGGATGCCTTCTCTGATAAGTCACGTTTTTTGGTTCATCGAATGGATTGTTGTTGGCGTGTTAGGTGAGAAACAGAAGGAAACACTCTGCAACCATTGCTGGAAGAACACAATATGATGCTCACAGCGTTACAATCTGGGGAACTTATCGTAGTATCCTCTGGGCCACTAATTCATGTGGAAAGCACTCCCAATCCATTAGGGTATAAATTCATCCTTGCAGATCAACTATTCCCACACATGCTGACTGTCTTCCCTGGGGCCTTCCAGCAAGACAATGTAAGATGTCACATAGTTAGAAAAGTCTAATATTGGTTGGAAGATCATTACCAAGACTTCCAAGGACTACTCAGACCCAATTGAGCATCTGTGGGACCACCTCGATTGTCATGACTGCTCTGTGGATCCTGGTCCAGCAGATACCTGTGACAACCTACCAGGACCTCATTGAGTCACTCCCAGCCCGACTCACCCGCTATTCATACTGAACACCACAGTCACTCTGGATATTATATTGTGATCGTAATATGTGACTCAAGTGTTTTTCTGCTTGTATCAACCACCATCATAATCGCCTCTTAGATGTACTAATCATAAGTAATCCCTGAGAAAAACAGCATACTGCAGGTTGGGAAAGGCTGCTTTACAAGTAGGTCATTCATAAAAGCATCACATAATACAAAATGCACCACACTTGTGTGCATACATTGGCTCCGATATTGCAGTGGGCCTATGGGTATGTTCACACGGCATTTTGGATCCGAAAATCGCATTAAAAAACGCAGCGTTGATCGGATCCTAAACGTATCCAACATGCAGCTGTGTGTTTGGACGAGTGTTGGATGCAGCAGAATCGCACCCTATAGTTTTAAATAGAGCTCCTGCTGCGTCTTTCGGACCAAGAATTGACATGGCAATTCTTTGAACGGATCCGAAAGATGCAATTAAGCACGCATTGGCGATGACTCGTGTGAACGTCGTTACGTGTTTTACAATGCAAGCAGTGTAAAATAACACTGCTATTTATTAGATGCGTGTTTAGGCTCCGGCAGACGCATCCAATAAGGTATGATCACATGGACTCAACACACCGTGTGAACATACCCTAAGTTCAAAAACCTAAGTGCTTCTATTTGCTTTCTGTACAGTGCCTCATTATACGCTCAGAGCATTAGACTTGTATTTCAGTTCATTCCAGCTAATTTTAGCAGGGACAGCGAGTCCCTATAAGTGCAGTTCATAAGACAGATGCTGTGTACTTTAGTCAACAAGCCAAAGCAGTTCCCCAGTGTGCACATACAAACACATATTACAAGCAGTACATAGTGTGTGTATATACACATCCATACACCTATATAGACACTCAACATTGCACTATCAAGAAGGACAGGCCATAAGGCTCTGCAAATCGAGGAAATAGCAGATGTCACTAACATCTGCCAATGGTCCCATTTATCCAGCACCTACCTCCAATCTGTGGGGGAGGCATAACAGCCAAAACGGAAAGCAAAGTTTTTAGCCACATGAAACCTCCCGAATCAGATTAAGTGGTGCGGGATGATTGTGCGAGGCCGCCTGTTTGTTGTCAGTTATGGCCTTGTTAGGCCTCATTCACACGGCTTACTTCTGGCACGGATTTCAGCCGTATTGCGCGCCATACTGCACTGCAATATGGCTGAAATCCGTGGCAGGCATTACGGTAATCCACGGTTCTCATAGAGAACTATGGATTCCGTCTCTCCTCCCCGCTCGGCGAATACTCCAGGCGGGGAGAAAGTGACATGTTCATTATCCCGGCGGGATACGCACCGTGGATAATGGATGTCTATGGGGCCGGCGAGCTCCCCTCCCTGCCCCCACTGCACGGAGTCGGCCTAATTGCAGGGCGAAATCCGTCCCCGCAATTACGTCGGCAATAAGCCGTGTGAACCGGTCCTTACAAACAGAGGGACAGAGTCCTTGAAATGAGAGAGCTTGGTTTATCACTACTCGGCTTAGCCATAGTATCAGCACTGTTCGATGTTGTGTGTCCTGGTGGCTGGAAGAGCAATGATGGACTGGAATGACGGGGAGAAGTGCGGGAAGGTGAACAACCTGGAAGCGTGGCACATAGTGGTCCATTCTGCACTGTACGGGAAACTGGATGTCACATCCTAGGCCGGCAACCACGAGCCATCAATAAGATTGGGCTATGAGCCAGACATCCGGCTATAGGTGTCACACTGTCCTCAAAGCTTATCACGGTGCACAGCAAGACGGCAATAGAGGCTGGAATGGAAGTGTATCCTTGTCACTGATGAGTCCTGCTTTGGTTTTGGACAGAACAATAGCTGGATATTGTTATAGAGACCATGAGGACAACACCATGCTGAGGCCTTCACAAGGAAATGTCTAACTGGACCTACTATTGAGATTATGGTGTGGGGTGGCATAATGGACAGTGGCCAAACTGCTCTCATTTTCATTTTGGGTACACCAACAGCATTGCATCGATTTGGTTGTGGAACCAGCAGCTATTTGTCCAAAATGTCCCAGGAGCAGTTTTTTTCAGCACCACAACATCAAGCCACACATTACAACCATGAGCAAGCTCACTGATAGCATGCCAAGGTGTGTCAGCACATCTATGCCTAAAAGGCCGTGTGAACATACCCACAGACAGTTTTCAGAAACTAGGTCCTATTATTTTACAAGAAGATCACAAGAACCAAGGTCTATGAGCGATTCTTATCGATACAAAAATGAGACAACTGCTTCTAATGCAATTCCATAATAAACTGGTAACTGATGAGCCCTCTTGCTGATCTACAGCTAGAATCCAAGCTGCCATACAGTAACCAGCATTCTGCTCATGGAGGCATCCTTTACCGCTCATATTATTCTAGTCTCCAATGTTACAATGGCTGTTAATGCTGGCTTCACCAGGATACAGGTAACATCACCAGCCACCTTGAGGAAATCTTGCAGTGGTACAACGCTGCCATCTTCTGCTTACTACAAAGCAACTCACACAAGCAAAACTGGCCACTGCTCCCGTCTGCTTTGTGGATCCGGAAATCACGACGTAGTAACAGATCCATTGCACAATGTAAGCCGGGGGCAACTGACGCCCCATTCATTTACCATTCCAGTTTGCTAGCGCCGCAGGGTTTGTCTTTTGACGGAAAAAATATAGTGCTGCATGCAGTGATACCTCATCCGCCAAACATGATGGAATCAGCGTCGCAGATGTGAGCAGAGCCTCAGTGATTCCAGTCTAATTAGAAATATAAAATGAAAGAGGTTTTCTACCTCCCACTGTACTAACATAGAAAATCAGCTCATACTCCCTCTCCCATCACCACCGATCCAGCACTGCCAAAGCTCCTGTGTTCACCCGGGTCCCTCACTGATGACATCATCTTCATGTATCACATGATACAGGCCAGCATGTGACCACAGAGGTCAGCGATTGGCTGCAGCATCACGTGATCCATGAACATATCAGTGAGTAACCAGGAGGGAGGGGGGGGACACTGAAGTTCTGGCAGCGCTGGAATGGTGGTGATGGGAGGGGGAAGTATAGGTTACTTTTCTATTTTAGCACAGTGGGAGGTACATTTTTAAAACTCTTGGAAAAGCCCTTTGACTCCTTAACCACCGCCTGATGTCTTGACAGTGGGCGGTGCAGGTTCATGGTCAGCAGCAACATCTTTTGCCGTCGCTGTCTCAAGATGGATGCCGCTCCCTGCGCCACAACTGCTCAGGTTAAAGGGGTTTTCTCACCACAAGGATTGCTTTGCAATATTTGTCCATTAACACCATCCGACCTATTCCTAAATATCCCCTCTTGTATGGGCTGCATCAGCTCCTCAGGTTGTTATAGCTACAGACCTGTTCAATCTCCCTGAGTGGCTGCTGGCCCTGGACACTATTGTTACAGACCTGTTTCATCAGCAGCTCATCACTGCAGGCCAGTAAAACCAGTAAACACTGAATTCAATAATGAAACCGAGAAAACAGGTCTGCGGTAAGATGAATGGATGTAGTGAGACAACCCCTAATATTTCCTAGAGCAGCCTCTGAACATGGGCTCTAATCCCCTCTGTTAAACCCTTTGATTGCCGCAATCCTAGACCATAGGGTGATCAAAAGGGGAATCCCTGGCCTGATTGGGTCACCAGGTTTCTCAATGACTTAGATAAACAGACGGCTCCCTCTGTTAAACCGGCTGAAAACCCGTGCAGTGGGGACAAGCCCTAAGGCCATGTTCACACGGCTTAAAATGGGCCGTATTTCGGTACGTAATTACGCGCCAAAGTGCGCAAATTATGGGCTGAATCTGTCCCAGTCATTACGGTAATCCCCAGTTCTCATAGAGAACTATGCATTACGTCTCCTCTCCCTGCTCGGCGAATCCGCCGCGGGGGGAGATAAGTGACATGTGAATTACCAGCGGTGTATACGCGTCGCTAGTAATGATAGTCTAGGGGCCGGCGAAGTGCCGGCCCCCCGCTCCCGCAGTTAATTACGTCCTGCAGTTAAGCCGTGTGAACATAGCCTTAGGGTTCGAAAACTTACTTTTGTTGTAGAAAAGGTGACAACCACTGATAAAACTAGCTTCCCTGACAAATAGATTTGTCAGTAATTTAGGCATTTATATTAGGCCCGGTTTACACATTGGGCCTTATGTATAAAAACTATCTAGAAGTAAGAGACTTTATTGCCCATAGCAACCAATCGGAGCTCAGCTTTCAGTTTTCCAGAGCAGTTTAAAAAATGAAAGCTGAGCTCCGACTGGTTGTTATGGTCAACAAAGAGTTTTACAATTTATTTTTTATTTTTTAAATCAGATAATTTTTATTAAACAATTAATGCAGATACAGAATAGAACGTCTCTTACCATTATTTTTTACATCAGGATACATGCATATACAATCATTTTGCTTTTAGATAAAAAAACACTAGGAGTATATGAATATGTCCGTACCATATATCTTGATAAGTGCTTTCAGCAGTATTAGCATACAACCATAAACAAACCCCAACCATCCCACCCATACCCATCAAACCAAGAGCAGTACCCATGATTTTTTTTTAGCAACTTTAAATCAAGGACAGAAGTCACTTTGCCAAGAGTGTCTACTCCTTTTGTTCAACTAACAGTAATAGGAATGGACAATGCTCCCATTCCTTGCGCTAATCCTGAATTATGTATCAGTAAGGAACGAGAAGGCAAACCTGGGGAATAGAGCCAAGGGCTCCATATACCTTCCTCTTTTCTCAGAGCATTTCTTTTTAAGTATACGCTCCTCTCCACTCTGATGACATTATTTAATTTGTTTACGGATTCGGTTATGGTTGGTGAAGAAGACTGAATCCATCTAAAGGCAATTAACTTTCTGGCCATATATAACATTCGGGAAATGCTAATTCTTTGTTCCACATCGAATACTATATCTTCTAAATAGCCAAGTACACAGTGTAGTGGGTCTAGAGGGATATCAATTTTATGAACTTTGCTAATTAACTGGAAGTTGCCCAATTCCCTGCACTCCCATATCATGTGCAAAAGCTGGGCCTCCTCCATTTCAAATCGTGGGCAACTGGAGTCTGACCTAATACCCCATTTGAATAGCTGGAAAGGAGTTTTATAAGCTCTGTGCAACAACATAAGCTGTGAATATCTTTTTGCCTCACTTAATGACACCAATCTCGCAAGGCTCAAAACACTATCCCATTGTTCTGTACTAATGGGGCCAACGTCCGTCTCCCATTTCACTTTAATCGGAAGCTGTTGATTATAAATATACTCCTCCGCCAAGTAACTATATGCTTTCGAAATTAATCCTTTTGTGGACTGTGCTCCACAAACTAAATGTATTAGGGGAGCAGATTTAATGGACAGATCCACTTGTGAAGCTTGACTCTGAACCGCATGCCTCAACTGCAAATATTGGTACAAGACTTGGCGCGTAGGTCAAACTTTTCCTGCAGCTGAGTAAAACTCAACATTTCTGAACCATCTAAAATTTGGGATAATAAGACAACATCAACTGCATTCCATCTCTTAAAGTTAGTCAATTTGCAAATTCTGGAAGCTTGCTATTGAACCATAGCAGGGTATATTTGGTAAATGAGGTATACCCCAAAAGATCCTTGCCTCTATCCCACACCTTATACATTAATTTCAGAGTAGGAGAGAGTTTTACAATTAGACAGTTTTCATAAAGAAGGCCCATTGGGGCATATTTAGCAAGGCAGTTGCATCAGAATTCTGAGGGAATTTGTTCCAAAATAATGGGGTACATGCTTAACACCCCATTTATTATGTGTTTTAGACAGCTTCTAGACACTTCCACACCTTGTCAGACAAAATGGGTGTGGCTTCATTAAAGGGGTGTGGCTTCATGGAAAGCCGGCCTGGTTTCGCGTGCAACGACATGTGGCAAAATCTTGGCATAGTTAGTGGCATAAGGTAAGCCAACTTATAAAAGGTAAAGTTAGACTAGACAGTGCTAACATGCGCCAAATTTATCAACAGTATGATGAATGTGGCACAGTGTAAGAATGTCAAGTCTTCGTTTACACCGTCTAAGGCCATGTTCACACGGCTTAAACCTGGACGTAATTCAGTCCGTAATTATGCGCTGGAGTGCGCAAATTACAGCTGGAATACGTCCCAGTCATTACGGTATTCCACAGTTCTCATAGAGAACTATGGATTACGTCTCCTCTCCCTGCTCAGCGAATCCGCCGCGGGGGGAGATAAGTTACATGCGAATTACCAGCGGCGTATACGCGCTTCTGGTAATACAAGTCTATGGGCCGGCGATGTGCCGGCCCCCCGCTCACTCCCCGCCCCCGGCCACACGCCGTAATTGCGGGGCGTAATTATGTCCCGCAATTAAGCTGTGTGAACCTAGCCTAGGCGTTAGTATTGAGAAATCTTCCCCATTGGGGCAAATTTATCAAGGCAGTTGCACCAGAATTGGGACATAATTTGTGCCAAATGGAGTACAGGCTTTACACCACATTTACTGTGTGTTTCAGACAGTTTCCAAACACTTCTGCGCCTCGTCCGAGAGAGGTGTGAGGCTTTGTGGGGAAAAGTGCGTGGTTCGTGTGCCCCAAAAAATGCGGCAAAATTTGGGCGCAGTTAGGGGTGTAAAGTAAACCAACTGTTCAAATCTGATACAATTATAAAGCACATAAGCATTAACTGCATGTGTTTAGATTTTTTAAAAACATCTAAAATTGGTTTTCTCACCACATTAACTTTTTAAATGTAGGCAAAGGTATTTGACTATTATCTTAGTTCAGGAGATAACGAAGATTTACTACTGCTAGTGTACACAAGTTTCTCTTGGTTAGCGGCCACCCTTCCCTTCTTCCTCTCTTATCCGATTGCTCCACAAACTGCCATCTGACCATGGTGAGTCACTCCCTCCTGAGTCTTATCTCTAGCACAGCAGTTTGTTTATCTAAGTTAATGACAAGTTTAAAGGGGTTTTGCCACAAAATAAAATTGACGTGGGAAACTTGCAAACTAAATAATAAACATTTTCACCATTCATCATTATTATAAAAGCTGCACCATTTTTGTTCCAGCTGCTCCTTTAGTGATCCATTGTTTACAGCCGGGGGATACGACCAGGGCTGAGAGCTCCTCAGTCCTGGTCAGACATGCTCAGACATCACCTCTCCCCTCAGGCAGCTACTGAGTGTTCAAACCCCAGGTGCTGTCACTCTACTCCTGTCCTCTGTACTCCTTAGTAATTAGCCAAACAGTGCAAATAAATGAAAAAAAAACAAAAACTTAAATCAGGTCTGTGCATTGATAAAGAGAACTAAAATCCACAGGTTTGCTTCCTGCAGGGATTTGAATTTAGGACCCTTGTGCTGTAAGGTAAAAAAAAACTTTACCTTTGAGCTACTCACAGCTTTATACATAAACAGACCTCTCTTTGACTAGAGAGAGAAAAGGCATGGTGATGTCATCCTGCTGGGTCACATGATATGCAATTCAAACAAATCACATATGCCCCCTTTTGAGCACACAGAGCTGAAGAGCTGGATGCAGGAGGTATGAAATGAGATTGTGGCAAAACCCCTTTAAGCCTTTAGAGCAATGTAGCCTTGTACACTACAAATTATAAACCTCTTGCACTCATATCACTGTAACAAGATCACTAGGAATAGCAGAGCTGTAATGCAAATCACTACACAGCCTGACTAGGAAGTGCAAGTCTGAAGCTGGCTATGACTCTGCGAAACAGCATGGTAAGACAACCCATATAACTGGAGGAAAAAGCCCAATATTTGAACCCAGCCTTCTTGTGTAACTCCAGATCTCTTACCTTCCCGTTATTTCTATCTCCCTGAGATGAAGAGCAATGGTCATTTTCCAGGACAGTTTGTACCGGACTCTGAGAAATCTTCTGTCTTTTGCTTGATATGTGCTGTGTCTCTTGACTGTCAGAATCATCGTGCTCTTTCTTATCTCCTTCGGGTGTTGGCGGGTCATCTTCAGCCATACCCTCTTCAGTGTCTTCATGGCTTACATTGTCTTGACTGTTTTCTTGGTCATTTTCTTGACTTGAAGCTGCAAGCTGGATTGGTTGTCCATAATCCATTTTATGCAAAAGTTGTCTCTGAGCACTTTTCAAGCTTTTCTGATACACTTCAAACTGGCAGAGTATGACTTTGGTGTATTCACTAGGATCCACACCCTTTGGACAAAAAGGAGCACCCCAATAATAGTGGACCATACCCCCACCTTGATTAGGTTTGTCTGAGTTTCCAATGCCATCTACAGAAGTATCCTCACCATCTATTTTATTGGCTTTGTCAGTATAAAGATTTTTTGTGTCTGCAAAGTCATTTTGACAGGGATTTTCTCCCTGGGAGGTAGGTAACGCAGCAGAGGAGTCGATCTGGGGACTTTCTGAACAGTGTGTGCGTTGGTCATCTAGATCATCTACAAGCCTGTCAGCACTCAAACCTCTTTCCGGAAATAGTCTGCAAGGAATCAGCTTGCGTGAACACGGGGACTTCTTTGGAAAAACAGGGCTTAAAGCAAGTCCTATAAAAGGGGAGATTTTCACAAAGTCACTACTGGTGCTCGGAGACAGTGGAGATTGGAGACGCTCTTCAATGCATGAAACGGGATCCTTGCAGTTGGGAGACAAAATGACGCTAGAGCTTTCCACAATATCTTGACTTAAACGTTGCAAAAGCACAACCGGACTTTTTGTTGGGTCTTCACTTGAAACTTTAGATACCTCAGATAAATGTGGTCCTTCTATTTGGTCATTCAAGCTAAAATGTTGTTCTTTACCGGAAGAGTTTTCATTTGGAAACTCCTCTTTTGTGGCACTGAGAGGAACATCAGAAACTTGACAACCCTGAGCAGATAGATAGAGAAAGGGCTGATTATTTGCCATCTCAATATAATAACTGTTAAAAGGTTCTTCCTACCATGCACTTTAGTACCATCGAAGTCTAATAGGTGTGGATTTCACCTATGGAACCTAAACTTCTATTGAGAATGGGCCTCCGAAAGCATCGGCTCTGAATGAAGAGCCGGTCCCGCATGAGCACGACTCTCCATTCTGTTCTACTGGAATGTTGAGTAAGGGTGAGCAGTGTGTTCGGCTGTACTCTAAATTCCGACTGGCTCTCCATTCTGAGCCGACAAATTCAGGGGTCCATTTCAGAGAAAGCTGTGGCTTCCAGAGGCGAGACAGGCACCTATCAGACTTTGAAAGTATAGGTGGGGACACACCTTAACATTTTCTAGCTTAATGTCTATAGTGTTTAATAAGTGTATAATAAAAAGGTAAGTGACCTTCTAATTCCTTGTCAACTTTTTGTAAGAACATGAATAACAGTACATGCAAACCTCATCATCAACTACAAAAAAACATTTGACTGCTGTGCTGGCCAACAAGGGTTTTGCCACCAAGTATTAAAGGGGTTGTCTCACTACATTGATTCACCTCACCTCAGTCCTGTTTTCTTGGTTTCATTTTGAATTCAGGGGCGTGTTTACTGGCTTCCACTAGGCTGCAGTAGAAGCCAGGTCTGTAGCTATAGCAACTAGCACTGGCAGCCTATCAGGATAGATCAAACAGGTCTGTAGCTATAGTGACCTGAGGAGCTGATGCAGCCCTTACAAGAGAAATATCTAGGGATAGGTAGGACACTGTTAATGAACATATATTGCAAAGTGACTTGTTTTTGCAAGATCTTTAACATAAAAAGCAATCCTTATAGTGAGACAACCCCTTTAAGTCTTGTTTGCCAGAGGGATCAAATGCTTATTTCTCACTGCAAAATGCAAATACATTTATATAATTTATACAATGTGATTTTCTGGAATTTATTTTGGATATTCTATCTCTCAATGTTAAAATTAATCTACCCTTAAAACTATAGACTGTTCATTTTTTTGTCAGTGGGCAAACACACAATCAGCAAGGGATCAATTATTTTTTTCCTTCACTATACAACATGTTTTAAAATCCGCCGGAATACGGCAGTTTTAAAAAACGACTGGAAAAAAAAAGTGCTGTTTACTACAGTATGGATTTTTTATTGCTGTCTATGGGGCACTGGTTACAGTTGGATTTTTGCTGAAAATCCGACCAAAAACCAGTGCTGTATAGACATAGCCTAAGCCAAATCTAGTCAAACACTGGCTTATTATAGCCAAAGAGAAGGAAAATGGGGAACATTTTTTACTGGAATGGTAGAACAGGTAAAGACAAATGCATTAGAACCCACCTTAGTTTTTAACTCATCAGTCAGTTGTAATAAATTTCCAGAGATTGATACACAGCAGCTGAACCTGCATTTTAGCAGTAATGATCGAGTCTACAGGATCAATTAAGGGTTTGGAAACTGCTCAATTTTACAAAGAGTTAGTGACACATAGCACAGTTGATAGAAGAAATATCTCCAACTACACTCACTGGAATAATTTGCAAGAAATATTTTTATTTTAAAACATACAAAGTGCATGCAATCCGGCTGAATATGAAAATCATATAATCTTGAGTATCACCTCATACATTTCAGTCTATAAGACTAGAGTTGATCCAACGGTTAGAGAAAAGTTAAATTCAAGTCGAACTTCTCGATTTTCTAGAACTTGAACCGAACATTTTACTGTTCGTTCGAGTTCGACATGACATTCAACAGTCCAGTTTCATTTTTAGCTGCTTTCTGCACTTTTGGCAGGCATCCAATCATTGCAGAGCACAGAGAAGTGTCAAAAACTTCATTATCGCTGAGGTGTAGGGCTCTCACTGGCTGCTAAAATCACATACCATGTTATATATATTTCACTATTGCTTTGTAAACACCATTCCCAGCTCACTCTCTGTACTGTACAGACTGCTCTTAGTTCGATAGCATTTTCCTCTCCATAGAGATCAATAGTTAGGGAGTTTGGTATTGCTGGCTGCATCTTTCCCACACCCAGAAGCTGTTGTTTAGCTGTTGTGCAGGCTCACACAACGCCTAACTCTCATATACATCACAGTCCTATATTCATACTCAGTGCCCAAAGTTCCATTTTTGCAGTATTGGGGGTGAAATCATTTTATAACACACGGTCTCCAATTCTCCTATAGAAAGAAATATATTTAAAATAGTGGTTGGTTGGTGGAAATTATTGTGAGTGGAGAAAAGTTCATTTTCCCCATTGCCTAATCTTGTGGAACCGGAACCTCCATGTTCCCCATTGGCATGTTCTCGTTGCCTCCAGTGGTACTGCCGTCTAATCTAGTCCACTGCACCTCCTATAGCTACGCCCCGCTTGCAAGCTGTCCTCTTTTCAGTTAGCCATTGAAAGAAATGAATTATTTTAGCCTCTCAATTTTTTTGCTGTCATTCAAGAGTTAAATTTTCTTCACAAAGTTGTTCCACGTATCCAGTTTACTGTTATGGATGGTAATTACAGCTTCTCCTCATCTGTATGGGTATAAAAATTAATCAGAATATCTTCTCCCACAGACTTTAATGGTGTTCGAGTTCAAGTCAAACCTCAAACCGAACACCACTACTGTAAGACACGAACATTTTACTGTTCACGCATCACTATATTAGACCTTTTTCAATGATATGCCACGGTCAGTACATCCTGGGCACTGGGTGATTATGTCCTGAGCGTGGCCATGACATATCAAAGGTCTTATAGACCGAAATGTTTGGAGTGATACTCAAGATGTTATGATTCTTATATTCCTTGGATTTAATGCACTTTGTTTGTATGCTGTTTAACCCATTAAAGGGAACCTATCACATAGGTTATGCCTCCCTTGCTGAGGGCAGCATAAGCCAGTGTCAGACCTGCTGTTCCCAGCGCTGTGTCACTTATTCTGTAAGATGCTGTAGTTTTAGAGCATTTACCCTTCAAATCTTATTCATGAGCAGGTGTTAGCCCCGCCCACCAAAGGATAGTCCCGCCTACTGACAGTTATTCTCATGACTCTACCTATTCAAAGTAATAGGTTTATCAGCTGAGGTGAGCGGGGCTAGCCTCAGATGGGCAGGGTTTGACAAAAAACTTGACTCTTTATAGGACTCTTTTCTGGCTGAAAACTGCAGATTTGAGCACTAAATACTCAAACTCCAGCATCTTACAGAATAAGGGACACAGCGCTGGAAACAGTATGTAAGGGGGGCATAAACTAGGTGACAGGTTCTTTTTAAGCACCAGGCTTAAAAAAGGCCTTAAATGATCAACTACATTTTTTAGTTTCTGCCTCCCTGCGTTTCAAAATTTTTAATTTTTTAAGTGACTTAGTTGTATGATGACTACGGACATACGGACACAGGCTGCAGTCAGGGCAGCACACAGTGTGCCCTGACCGCAGACTTTCTATACAGACAGATCTGGGGCTACTTAAAGTCCTCAGGGCTGACTGTACAGACATTCCTCGGGATACATTGGATCACCGGGAGTCCCAATCACCCGCTGTCACGGACCACGGCAATCAAAGGGATCGGACTATAGCTCTGTTCCTAGTGCAGCTGCGGCGCTGGAGGCAACAAAACCCCTCTGTCTGCAGTGAGGTCTTTTGGCATCGTTGCAGATAAAATAAAGATATTTTTTGTAAATTATTCCAGTGTGTGCCGTTGGAGATATTTTTAATTAGAAGTTGGGCAACTGACACCACCCCTGTTTTATTCAGAGTGTCGGACTACATTGACTGTAATATAGCACATTTGACATTGACAACTGTGCTTAGTGTTAAAAGTCACCACTCAAGAAGAGAACAAGTGGTTTACTAGAGTACACCAGTCAGCCGGAACATGAAAACCACCTGCAGCATATTGTGTCACCAAACCAGCTCTGACCCATCAAAGCATGACTTCTACAAGGCTGCTGAAGATATCTTGTGGTATCTGACAACAGATCCTTTTAGTTCTGTAAGTTTCAGGGTGTAACTTCCATGAAGTTGACTTGTTTTCCCAGCACAGATGCTCGATTGGTTGAGATTTGAAGAGTTTGGAAGTCAAGTTAACACCTTGAGCTTTTTGACAAGTTTCTTAAAGGCTATGTTCACACGGCATAATTGCAGCGTGTACAGTACGGCCGCAATTCCGCCGGTTGATTTGGGAGTCGCGCTGATCAGTGCATACTCCAGCGGGGTGTGCCCGTGTGAACATACCCAATTGCTTACTGAAGAATTTTTGCAGTGTGGCAGGACACATTAAGCTGCTGAAAAGGAACACTACTTTTACTATGGTTATGGAATATCATTGCCATGGAAGAGTGTTAGATAGGTGGTATGTATCAAAGTAACATCTACATGAATGCTAAGAACCAAGGATGCCCAGTTCAACATTGCCCAGAACATGACATTACCTCACCTTCTCCCCAAATTGCATCCTGGTGCTATACGTTCTCCAGGTAAGCAATGTGCACACACACAGCCATCTACATAATGCAGAAAAAATGCAATCCATAAGTCTAGGACACCATTTTCCATGGATCTTTTCTCCAGTTCTAATGCTTGTGTGACTGCTCTCCTGCTACACAACCCCTAATGCAAGAGTCTGTGGTGTACGGTTTGTTCGAACAATTTTTAATCATAGCCATAGCATTAACTTTTTCAGCATTTTGTACTATTGCAGTTCTTCCGTGGGGTCAGATCAGACAGGCTAGTCTTCACTCCTTAAAAGCATCAATGGGTCTTGGGTGCCCATGACAGTGTTATTTCACCGGTTGTCCCTTCTTGGACCACAGACCCAGTTCTAGCCTTATCAAAGTGACTTCTATCCTTACGCTTGGTCATTTTTCTTGCTTCAAACACATCATCTACAAGAACTGCCTAATGTTACCCATCCCTTAGTGTATGTTCACACGGCATCTTGCCTCCGCTTTTCTGATGCGTCTCTGGGTCCATCAGAACGGACCCAGACACGCATCTAACAATTAGCAGTGACTTTACCACTGCCGGCAACGACAAACATGCAACAGCGTTCACATTAGTGATCGCCGCTGCGTGTTTGCATCGGGTCTGTCTTGCGGATACGATCCAAGAAATGACACGCCATGTGAACATACCCTAACAGATGTTAATATCACAAGACAAACAATGTTATTCCCTTCACCTACTTTCTGGATTTTAATGTTATGGCTGTTATTGGTGTATACTCCTTCTAAAATCATAAAGCGTTAAAAAAAATTTAAAAAATAAATAAATCAGGAAATAAAAAAAATATGCAGCGAATACAATGACATATTAGTTAACATTTTAAAGTAATTTTTTTTACATGTAGGCTTTCTTCAATAGCTTTTTTTATCAGCTCTTCTTCTTCATCTTGGGTGTATTCCTCCTGTTTTGTCTGCTCCTGCTGACTGATCTTTACTGCCAGTGCCAGTTGTTCCTCCTCAGTCATCTCTAAAATTTAAGAAAAAAATTCCGCCATCAAATGTCATTCCATTTGGCTATTACAAAAAATAAAATAAAAAAAAAACATTTTGACCGGTCAGAAAGACTTTAGTAAAGTCAGACCCTCCTGATGACAGAGCTGTCAGGTAATATATCACAGCCACACAGTTCTCTCATTCCCTGCCCAGCATGGATGTATATAATAAGGGCAGATCACAAGGCATTATGGGAAAGGAGCTGAGAAGCTCAAGCCCCCTTTATTGGATGTAACAAATCCTCAATTTGCTTCAGACTCCACGAATCTTTAGAAAGCAAAAGGGATATTAGCCAAGCCAGTATCACTCAGCCTGTTTCGGAGTTTTGCTCCTCATCAATGCAGAGATTGAGCTTCCGAGCTCCTTTCCCATAATGCCTTGCGATATGCAGATGTTTAGTGGAGGGCAAAAAGGCAATTCACAAACCCACACACCCATATGGTGCTCTCCCCAAGGAGAGATGTTCCCCTTTCTGAGCCACTCATTGCCTCCCACCAAGCCAGCCAGTACACTCTGCTCTGATGAGGAGCAAAACTCTGAAACAGCTGTTTGCAGATGACTGATACAGGCTTGGCTAATATTTCTTTTGCTTTCTAAAGATTCAGCGAGTCTGAAGCAAATTAAGGATTTGTTACATCCAATAGAGGGCGCTTGAGCTTCTCAGCCCCTTTCCCATAATGCATTATGATATGTAGGTGTTTAGTGGAGGGCAAAAAGACAATTCAAATCTCCACACGCCTATATGGGGCTTTACCTAAGGAGAGATGTTCCCCTTTCTGAGACACCCATTGCCTCCCAGCCAGCCAATACACTCTGCTCTGCACTGATGAGGAGCAAAACTCTGAAACAGCTGTCTGCAGATGAGGGATAATGGCTTGGCTAATATTCCTTTTGCTTTCTAAAGATTCAATGAGTTTGAAGCAAATTGAGGATTTGTTACATCCAATAGAGGGAGCTTTAGCTTCTAAGCTCCTTTCCCATAATGCCTCGTGATATGCAGATGCTTAGTGGAGGGCAAAAAGGCAATTCAAAACTCCACATGCCTATATGATGCTCTCCCCAAGGAGCGATGTTCCCTTTTCTATGACAGGGGCAGGAAAGGGAGCTGAACACAATGTGCGCACCTATTACAGAGGAAGGATGTGCGGCTGAGAGTACAGGTAGATCACAATATGCTGCCTTGAAGAAAAGAGGCAAGAATGTGATTATATAATGTCAACTCTTCTCTAGATGAATTTAAATGCCAAAGTCCGTTAGATGAATGTAAATGTTCATGGGGCAGCAGAGAGAGTAAAAGCATAAGGCAACACAACATCTTTTATCTAAAGTGTATGGCTAGCTTAAAGGGGTTTTGCCAGGATGTGAGTTACTTACCTCCTTATCAGCACAGTGGAGAATATAAACAAATCATGCTGAGTCATGAATGCTGCAGGGGTGAGAGGGAGAGGGTGAGCAGAGAGTGAGGAATCCAAGGGAGTATCTCAAAAGTTAACTCAAATAATAACTTTACAACAGTGGTTTTTCTATGCAGCAGACAGACTCATACACTGCACTTTCTCCACAGCCCCTTGAAAGCTCATTCATCTTCCCTGTCATCAGATAAGAAGTGTTTCACGCAAGCGCGGCCAGATCAGCTCCTCTGGTCGTGTCTAATGCAAACTTTCAGGTAACTAAGGGGGACTGAGCAATGCTGTAGCTTTCACAGGCTTCACTTTTGTTAATGACATATATTTAGAAAAGTGATTAAATACCCATTTTGGAGCATCCCATGTCAACATTACATCGTGGCAAAACCCCTTTAAAAGCACTTTCTGCTGGCTAGGAGGGATAGAGGAAGAAAAAAAACTCACTTATAAAGCCATTGTCATTCCATCACTTCCAATGCTCTAAGCAATCACTTGCCTCATTGGTCATATGACAAATGAGGCCAGTGATTGGCTGAGGTCACATGATACAATCCAAGATGGAAAACCGCTAAGATTCACAGGTGAGTTGAGGTCCCGCTCCAAATGTTTTACCTCTCTTTCTCAATATACCCATTTTTCACAATCATAGACAACCCCTTAAAGCCTCTGATGACATTCTGAAGTTGTGAACAATGCACTGGCATTCATCGCTGCATTTATCACATTGCGTTTTGGTTTTTCTTACACCATTACTGAATTCTTACGTGCAATTTTTCTTCTGACTGGCAAAGGCTTTCGGTGGAGTGGAGTCCTGCGTCTCTTTTTTGGTAAAACACTTTCTACCTGCAGCTCCTGAAATACATTTATAAAAAAAGAAAAATCTTTTCAATATTATAAAAGCCTTCAAGTAGAAGAAAGCTAGTATGTACTAAGAATTGTATAAGGCATGATGAACAGAACGTCTGAAATAAAATACGATTTAAGGAAAATAATATTTAAATATGTCACTATGTATCCATGGCAACCATATAGCTTGCAAAGTTCTAAAAGCAAATAAGTAAAGGAAATTAGAAAAGAAGTACTGTATACAGACTTGAAACGCTATTACAAGACAAGCATGAATAGACAGAGGACTGTTGAGTACAATATGTAGAGCACTTTATTTTTTTTGCTATATTAAAGTATTATGCTTAAAGGGGTTTTGCCAAGAAGTGATTTCCTCACCTAAGGCCTCGTGCACACGCTTATTTGGGCGCGGATTGGCGCCGTATTCCGTGCCGGATTTGTGCTGCAGTACGGCGACAATCCGTCCCTGGCATTACAGTAATCCACTGCTCACATAGAGAACAGTGGATTCCGTCGCTCCTCCCCGCTCGGCGAATCCGCCGCGGGGGGAGAAAGTGACATGCACATTATTTACGGCGCGTACGCACCGTAAACAATGCATTGTCTATGGGGCCGGGAGCGGCGCCCCCGCCGCGCTCCGGCCCCGCCCCCGCCCCTTATTCACGGCGGATTTGTGAGCTCAATACGGCTCACAAATCCGTCGGGAATAAGCCGTGTGAACACGGCCTAACAGGCTGATACTCCCCTCTTGAGCCTTGAAAAAAGGGGCGTTGTGTTTCTGTGTTTAAAAAAACAAGTACCTCCTCCATGATGTCATTGCTCCACCTCCCATGCACGTTCCTGATATTCAGTCTCTGTAGTTGAGCAAACATTGTTTGGCTAAACCTCAGAGGATAACTGTATTGTGCACAAGCTCTACAGGTTTTGTTTTCTCCCTCTTATCTGCTCAGGAAAGACGATAAGATCCAAGCAGGTTCAGGAACTGCTGCAGCTGGAAGGGAGGAGGGCTGAGCAGGGAGTGTCTGCATATTTACTCAGATAATTACATTACAACCAGCGGATTCTTTCTACAGCATACACAAGCTTTTTTCTCCCCCTCCCTTCATGTGCCCTGCCATCAGATAAGTGCAAACAAGGGCATCTATGCAACGCTAGAGCTCTGAGAGGCTACATATTTTTTAATCACATATATTTAGAAAAGTGATTAAATACCCATTTTGGAGGATCCCACGTCAACATTCGATTGTGGCAAAACCCCTTTAAAGTGTCATTAAGTTTCTATAATATGTTGTCATGGTCTAAAAAAGGGGTTTTCTCACCATGCTATTTCACTGAGTCACAAACAGTTCTACACTCACTCTCCCTCATCAGTCTGTGGGTGGTACTATAGCAGTGATTAGCATATTTAGCTGTGTTGTTACTAGCTGAGAAGAGCAGAGCACATAAAATATCTCATATCTCATAACTAAAGTAAACTCTATTGACCGATGTATATAGAAAAAGTCTTCAATTACCTGTCCCTTCATGTTGAAAGCTAATCTTTGTAGTGAGAAAACCCCTTTAAAGAATACCTATGTTTTCTGTTTGCACCGATAAGATTTCAGAAACGATCAGTCTGACAAAAAGCTATGGTATTCCTGTGACAGTCTGCGACATACATAACTTGTATGTCACAACCAACCATTCTTCTAACCCCCCTAAGCATGTGTGCTGTGCCTGTGGGAGCATTTGGACATGCATGTACATCTAATTCCCTAACTAGCACATGTAAAAATAATAACATGACTAAGAATATGTGTCATTAAAGAGGTTGGCCAATAAAAAAACCATTTCAAATGGCTTGGCAGTGTGTTTATTCATCTCCGTGTGATGTTTTCTGTGCCAATTTGTGCTGTCTGTAGCCTCTCTTCTGTGCAGCTGAGTAGCAGCATTTCCTGTTTGAAAGCAGTTTTCCTTTGCTGTGTAAAACTACAATCCCCAGGATCCTTTGCTATGCTTTGTCTATCTTCCTCACTTCTGACCTCAGCGTGTCCCCGTTTTCTTACTTGTATTAAAAGTCTTGGAAAACAAGACCTAAGGGGTGTGGCCGACCGCTGTGAAAAAAGTCACTTTTGGTTACATGATCTGTTGAACTTGACACAGTTGTTTACTACATGTGGAGACACACAGAATTACTGTACTTCCCATCATGAAACAGCTGATGTAGAAAACCACAGTCAATTTAGTGAAATAAAAAAAGCACCTACCTATTTAAAAAAAGAAAAAAAAGTCTAAATCTTTTTTTCCCCCATTTACATCTGTGGAATAGCTGCCCCTGGAGCTGGTCACAGCAAGAACAGTTGAGGGTTTCAAGAACAGCTTAGATAACTACTTTTCAGCAAAAGAAAACTTTTCTCCAGCTCCATGGTTTGTCCATGTCAATGGATGAAATAAATTAACCCTTTTCATTTCAAGTGGAGCTGGAGAAAAGTTTTCTCTTGACTGAAGAATAATTACTGCTTAGAGATCCACTGGGAGTCTCCGTGCTTCAAACACAATCCCACCCAGTCCTCATTACAAATATACATGGAGTGGTGAGCTAGTCAGTCTTTTTATTTTCTTACATTAGATAACTACTTACTAATAAAAGAGTGAAGAAATCAGGCGATACCTTTTTTCAGGCTAACTGAGTATATTTGATGGTGAGCTTTCGAGAGTACTAGCTCCCTTCTTCGGACAGGTTGTTATACAAGAACTGAAAATTTACAGACTTTTTATACACAAAAGACATGGCAAGTTTCTTAAGCCGGTTTTTTAATTCCATTCTTGTGCGGTACATTGTGGTATCTTCCACTAGCAATTTGGAAGGGGTATTTCCATCTCATTGATTAGCTTTAGAGTACGTCCACACAACAAGTACTAGTCTAAAACCAAAAGTAAAGAATCCCCATTGACATCAATAGAAAATGTGTGTTGTAGTTTATATAACATGTATTTTGGCAGTCATATTTTCACTGTCCAAAAACTTAGAACATGCTCATTCTTTGGTCGGATTCCGAGTAGAAATTTTCTATTGATGTCAAAGGGTATGGCTTTATAAAAAAAAAAAAAAAAAAAACCTTAAACCACATAAAAATGAATGGGACTTGTTTCTGGACTATAATCCACAAGTAAAAAAAAAAAAAAAAAAAAAAAACACAACCCTAAATCTACATGCAATACCATGAAATACTTGTTGAAAACCACGTTATCTGAGTTTTTCTACAGCAGAATATGATGACTAAAATCTACTTATCGTGGGGACCTATCCTTAAACACATAGACAAGGGTAAATAAAGACCATTACCAAATATATTGCTGTTCTGATTTTGCTTCCCTTCAGAGCTAGAGCTTATCTTCTGCTTGTGTACACAAGCTTCCCTAGGTTACTGACTACCACTCTTCTGCTGTAGCAGCCCTGGCTGGGATGGTGATGTCACTCCCTGATGTGTCTTGTCAGTAGCACAAAACCTTGTTAAGGTTTCTTAGTTATAAACTTTACCCCTTTAGAGTTCTGTGGTTTGGTGCCCTGCAATTAAAACCCTTCAATTTTCCTCTAACAGGTTCAGTGAGGAATTTCAGGGCTGAAATGTCATTTATTGCTGCAGAACCACCCACAGCATGTAATGACACCTTTTTGAAAGATTACCCCTCCTGAATTACCACACTTGCATGCCGTACTTCAGGCGTATTGCAGCACAATTACACACTGAAATAAGGACCGCAAATACGCTGTGTGAACAGGAATAGCAGAGCGGCTATCCCAATCACAGCTGTAGAACCCCCCACACACTAACCAGCAAATGTGAGCCTGAAGCTGCCTGTGAAGAGCAAAATGGTCAGAACACCCCTTACATTTTTACAAAGGGTTATCTAAAACCGGCTGCTCCCTTAAAAAAGTATCTTGCACCTGTTGTTCTGAGCTATATGTACACACCATATACTAAAGACTTAACTGGATAAAATAATAATAAAAAAAACAACATAGCATGAAACCTACAAAAGAAAGAAAAGCCAATAAAGGAGTGTTCCGACGCTACAGAATGCTCATTAGTCTGTTGAGGCATGATGAAGAATAGAAGAATACATACCTCGCTGCTGCTGTCCCAGTGATCCCCACAGTAGACTTGCCTGTTCATTCTTCACATGACAGGTACAGTGGTCCCGTGCATGTAAATGTTAGGGTATGTTCACATGGCTTATTTGGGTGCACATTTCACGTAATACACTTTGAAATGCGCCCCGCAATTACGGTCATCCATAGCTCTCATAGAGAAGTATGTATGACAACTCCCCCCGCGCATACAATACGAAGAGATAAGTGACATGTCAATTATTCGCGGTGATTACGCACCGCGAGTAATGCAAGTCAATGGGGCGGGCTGCCGGCACCCCGTGCTTTGGGAAGATGCGCTGAATCAAAAACACCCCACGTATTGCACGTGCCGCAATTACGCTGTGTGAACATAGCCTTACTGCCTGTGATTGGCTGCACCAGCGACAGAACAAGAGCATCTTAGAGGTAAGGATTCTTATTTTCTTCTATTTTTCATCATGCCCCGACGAGCATTTTGTATCACTTTAATGGCTTTAATGGCTTTCAGAATAACTTTCTTCCTAAATATAGGTTCTTGCTCTGAAGCACAACTACAGTCCCTTAATTGTGCTCTGATGGTCTGTATAGAATAGAGAAAGGACATTGTGCAGACCCTTCAGAGAAGGGCATGACAAAATCAAGGATTATGGCAGGACCGGGGTTTCAATCCAATAGTACAACCAGTATGGAGGGTGCACGCTCATCCAATATTGGGGGTGGTTTCTAATAAGTCCTCTAGTTTTCCTGCACTTCAAAAACATACTAATAGATTAAATGGCATTTTGTGTTTGAGATAGAAAATATTAGACAACAATACCAACTTTCCCAGCAATTGGAATTATATAAAGATACTGTCATACCACAAAAAAATAATTCCTTATTAAAACTTAACCTTTATTAATACCCTTTACGAACAAACTGACAAACATCAAAGACAACAATCTAGGGATACCTCTACTATTGTAACGCTAGTTTGTTCAGGTATATGGCTTTAGTGGAGAACCCGCCCCGATAAGGGCGACCCCGCTGTACCTATCCTTCTGAATAATCCGTAAAGGGGACACATAAGGGGTAGATATAAACTGTCTCCAAACAACATGTCAAAAATGGAGTAATAACCTTAATTGAAAAGGAACCGCCACTTCACAGACACATAAATCCCTATAAAAAGAGGAGCCCTATAAACAGGTAGTTATTAGTCCCCAAAAAATAAAAAACTTGTGTAAAAAGGAGAAAAGTTTAAGTAAAAAAAACACAAAAGAAACTTACCCCAAAACCATTTCGCCCTTTACCAAAACTCATCAGGGGGTCCAAACAGGGACTTTCTAAAAAAATTTTTTTTCTTATAGTCCAAAAAAAAAATTTTTCCCATACCACAGACTGCATTTTACTTGTTTCACAACTGAATGAACGGGTAAAGACAGGCAATGCCCCATCCAGGTCGAAATGATCCACCCCGTAAGGGTATTGCCCCCTCCCGTCGGGAGAAAAAAAGGATTTTTCAAAAGGGAAATACATTTGGTAATGTGGGGCCCGCCCTTTTGGGGAGGGGTTCTCCCAAAAGGGCATTTCCGAACAAACTAGGGGATAAGAGCAGGGGTTATCGCTAAAAATTGTTTTTTTTTGATGTTTGTCAGAAAATATTAGATTGAAAAAACCCAAAACGGGGAAAATTTTTTCCGGGTTGATAAAGGGATGGTCATGCACGTTTTGCAAATTTTTAAGTGTTTATAAGCGCAAAAAAAAATTTGAATTTCATTTCTTCATAAAACAAAAGGGGATGAAATGAAAAATTTGCTCTTTTCCCCCCCACACCCCAAAAACCCCCCTTAACTTTTGCAGGGAGTAGTGCTATAAACGAGATGTGGGTGGTTCCGGGGTTTCTTCTGGGTTGGGAAAAAAAAATCCCATCAAAAATTTGCCCCCAAAAAAACCCCGTATGTTTTTTAAATTTTGCTTTTTTTTACAATGGGGTAACGGGTTTTGCTTTTTTCCACAGGGGAAAACCCCAAAAATTTTTCTCTTTTCAATTTAAACGGAAAAATTTGTGTACAATAAAGGCATCCCCAAAACGCGTGTCTTTTTTTTCCCTGGGGCCCTTTTTTTTAAAACCACAAAAAACCCGCCCCTTTTTTGGTGACCACACCCCCCCAGGGGCAGTTTTACAAGTTGAGGTTTTGCAAAAAAAATGTAAAAATTAAAAAAAAATTTAAAAAAAAAAAATACAAAAAAACTGCTATAATTGTACTTTTTTTCAGCATTTGTATTTTTTTTAACCCAAAAAAACCTATTGTTTTTTTTAAGATTTTTGGGTGGTTGTTTTTTCGGATTTTTTTGAAATTTTTTTTTTACATTGAAAAATTTGGGAGGGGAAAAATGCATCAGAAAATGTATGTAAAACAAGACTCACTACGTAAAACACCCTAAAAAAAACGAAATAAAAAAAAACCCAGGAACCAAAAATTTTAAATCGTCGATGGACTTCCCCAAATTTTTTTTTTTTATAAAAACATGCAGTTTGAGAAGCTTTTTTTTCCCCACATTAGAAATCAGAGGACGGGGAAATATGCACCAGGACAAAAAAAAAAAAAAAAAAAGGGATTTTCCCCTCTTTTCACTTTTCTCGGGCCTTTTGGGGGGCCCAGACCTTTTTGCCAGCTCCTCCCCCTGCGGGTAGAAGACCACCCCCCTCCCCCCTGCGGGCCTAGGCCTTTAAGGCATGCCCCCACTGCAGGGGTTTCCACTTTTTTCGTTAGTTGGGGGGTTTTTTGCAGACGGGGCCTGAAAAACCCGGCCAAAAAATTAGCAAAGGGGGGGTGCACTGCGGGGTTTTCCCCCGCGGGGCTGCCCGAAAGAGCATTTGACTGCACATTCTTCTTTTCCTTTTTTCCCGGACACAAAATTGAAACTAAATGTAAAGGGGGAAGGGGCTTTTTTTTCCGCTTCATCGGGGAAAAAAACCCCCAAAAACCCCCCCCCCCCGGCTGGGGGGGAGGGCCGCAAACAGTGAAAAATCCCGGTCGCAAAAAAAAAACCAGCCCGGAAATGTCACTTCCGTGTAAACCCGGGCCCCTTTTTACCCCTCTGGGAAACCTGTCCCCAAAAACCGGGCGGAACCTGGGGGTTAACCCCCATCCGACACTTTACCCTTCCCCGGGATAAAAGCCACCCCGGGAACAACCAAAAAAAAAAATCTCCCAACCACTTGTTTGGCGGGCCCCTTTTTCCCACAAACCCCGGGTACCCTTGGTGGCGTGTTGGGTAACCTCCGTATTACCTGTAGCCCGTTTTTGCCACAATATATATACATACACCTACTACATAACCTGCAAAAGCACAAAAAAATAATAATTGTAATGTAAAATGTAAGTATTTTCACACACAGTTTCTGATGTGTGAACTGCACATTTAATGAAGCAGTGACCCCCAAGGGTTTAAGGCCCAAATCCCCCCCTTTTAAGAAAAATAAAAAAAGCACAATGCCCCCCGGGCCCAATAAAAAAAGCAAAACACCTCTACTGAATAAAAGGGAGAGTTATCTTTTTTTAAATTTTTAAATAAAAAAAAACTGAAGTTCTGCCAGCACATCCCTAGGTATTTCAGAAGCAATAAAAAGACTTCTCTTTAAAACAAAAAGGGGGAAAAGGGGAGTTTTAGCATTTAAAAGGGGGCGATCCAGCCACCTTGGGGGCCGGGGGGTTTCCCTTTTTCCCACTGGCGGAAAAAAAATTTTTAAAATTTCAAAAGCTTCTCTCCAAAGCTGGTACTTCTCATTTCTTAAATGGCACAGCTGCCTTCCTGTGTTTATCATTTAATGAATAAGGAGTTTAATAATTGCTCTTGCAGACCATTAAAATGCAAACACGGCTTGCCGAATCCATGCATTTTCTCCCTAGAAGCTCCCAAGTGTTCCTTTAGCACATTTCATATGCTTAGCATTTCCCCTCTTTTACAAAAACCAAAACCCCACCTTGCAGCTATAAAGGGCCCCAGCGTCCACACCTGCGTTTCTTAATATCTGTGTTGAGGAAAACGAAATTTGGCTGTTGTAACATGCACAGGGGCTAACAGACAGGCCGGCCGCTAAGAAAGCAACACGTGGAGGGAGTAGAAATCACCATAGCGGGATTGAGAAAGTAGACAAACCCCTGGATCCCTCGGGACCCCAGCAATTTTCTCCCGGGCTTGCCCCTTTCCCCCCACAGTGCAAACAGACCATCACGGGGGAAGTGTAAGGCTATGTTCACAGGCTTTTTTGCGGGGCAAATTACGCCCTGCCTTAGCCTTTGTGGACGGGGGCGGTATGGGGGGGCCGGCACCTCGCCGCCCTAGACAACATTACTAGGGGCGCGTATACCCCCCAGAAAATAAAGCACTTACCCCCCCGGGGCCGGTTTTCGCCAAGCGGGGAAGGAGACTAATCCATTATTCTCTATGAGAATGGGGATTACCGTAATGATGGGGACGTTTCCGCTGTAATTTGCGAAATTCCCGGGGCGGAATTATGGACTAAACACCCCATTTTAACCCGGTAACTGGCCTAACTGGAACACATCTCTGTTCTTCTATTCCAAATGTGTTATTTCTCCATACAAACGCTTTCAAAGCCCGAAAGCTACGGGAAAAAGCGGTCCCTGAGGATACCCCCAACCTCACCACTTGATCTACCCAATTTCATGAAAGGATGCAGCTCTCCTCCCTATGCCTCCGCGCTACTGCTGTTAGTGTATGTTCACATAGCTGATTTTGACGCTGTTTTCGGAGTGTTTCCTTTCTAAAAACAGCATCAAAAAAGTCTCCAAAGCGCCCCCAGTTAATTTTCATTGATTCCTACGTAAAGCACGGTTGTATTTCACACACGATGAGGTTTCTCCGTGCTTTGTATGCTGTTTTAGGCGCAGAATTCTTGAAGCGTTTTCAGCACTGAAAATCCTCAAAGGAATCGATATAGAGCTTAAAAACCTTGGCGCCTTTTTTGGACACTTTTCGGCACGGTTTTTGCCCTGGCTATTAATTTGTATGGGTGTTTAAGAAAGAAAACCGTGTTGGAAAACCTCATTGAAAACCTGATCAAATCAGCTTTTCAAAAGTCAGCGTCCAAATCAGCCATACCCTAAGGGCGCGTTGACATGGCATAGGACAAATACCGGCCGGCATTTGTCCTGTTTTGCGCCCGTCCCCACGACACAGGGAGGGAGGGGGACGGCTTTTCTCCGCGCGATGAGCGGAGAAAAGCCCGCCCCCCTCCCATTGAGAAGCACAGATTCCGTCTGAAAACCGGACGGAAGATGGTGCTTGCTCAATGTTTTGCCGCCGTACCGCCGGCAGCAAAAACACCAGGCGGAAACCCGTGCAGTGGGGACTGCTGCACGGGTTTTCCATAGAGCACAATTGTGCTCATTTTCGGCAGGTTTTTCAGGTGGTCTGAAAAACCGCAAACCGGCTGAAAAACCGGCCGAAAACCCGTGCCATGGGGACCTGCCCTAACGGTTTTTGTATATGCCCAGACAGTGTCGTCGGGGTACTGTGAAAAAAGATGCCCTGACGTATACTGCATTGTGCCCTTAAAAATCAAGACGAAATCCTATCTGAACAACATTTGCTCCATTTGACAAGCGTATGTGCGTTCTGTGCACAACACCAAAGCTTGGTCTACCTTGCTTTTGCATCCCATTAAGGGTATGTTCACACGACTAAATAGCAGGCTTATAGCAGCACATACTCTGTGAGCTGCTATAAACCTGCTGTCATCATATTTCTGAAGTGAAAAGGTCTGCAGCATATGGATAAGATTTGAGCTGTATCTTGGGCTTGTTAGCACTTTCGTCTTGGCAACCATAACAAATTACAGAACATTAAGGGGCCGTTTACACGGCACAAAACAAATACCAGTCGGTTTAACCGTGCACACGCCGCAGGGTGGAGGGGGGGCGGCTTTTCTTCACGGTTTGCGGGTTCTTCACATAGACATGTTCTTCTACCACCCGAAAACCGGACGGAAGAATGAACATGTTCTATGTTTTTCGGGCCGCCGCCGGTCTGAAGAAACGCCGGGCGGAAAACCTGTGCAGTGGGGACTGCTGCACGGGTTTTCCATAGAGGCCCGTGTTAAAAGTTTTCACCCGGTTTTCAAAACAGTCTGAAAAACTGGGTGATAACCCGTGCCGTGGGGACAAGACCTAAGGGAGGAGACCAGGACTAAATCCTTCTATCTAGCACCAATCCTGTTAAAGCTGGTCTACAACCATAACAATATGATTTTTTTTGCCATCAAGGTGGCCATATACACAAGATAAACGTCAACCACTATCTAAAAACCCCATCACATTTAGGATGTCTAACTGATACAGTTGAAACCAGAAGTTTACATACACTATATAAAAAGAAACATCTGCTTGGAGTTTGTACTTGCGTATAATTGTTTGTACAGATGAAAGAGGCATTGTCAGGTATCTAGAAATTGCACCCAAGGATGATCCAGATATGTGCAACTCCACAATTCTCTTCCTGATAGCTTGGCTGATTTCTTTAGTCTTGCCCATGATCTCACATACAGAAGCAGTGTGTTTCTGGTGTGAAATTAAAATACAACCACAGGTGTGTCTATAACTCAGATGTTGCCAGTAAACCAGAATCAGAAGCTTCGAAGGACATGACATCATCATATGGCCTGTCCCAAATGGTTTAAAGGCATAGTGTAAGTAAACTTTTAACTTTGAAGAAAGTAATAAAATGCCTTATATTATTCTGGCTTTTGGCAAATATAAATAACTTTGGTAATCCTAATTGACCTAAAAAAAGGGAGAAAGCAGGAGCAGGGCAACAATATAATAACATCTCATGACTGGAGGGACAGATATCTTAACAATAGCAAGAGAAGGTGACGGAGTGTGGATATATAATTCTTTTTTTTTTTTATTTTTTTTTTATTAGATTTTTCTTCAGAAGCACTATACCTGCCCTGTACATTTAGGCTAGGTCTACATAACACTGGATTTTAGTCAGTTTTCCAGGGGATTCAGTATTTTGAATCCGCTGAAAAACCACCCTGTGCTGTGTAGACCAATAGAAAATCTGTGTCGTAGACTATACAGCACAGATTTTTAATTGAGGTTTTCCTAAAATGAAAAAGGTCAGATGGAATACGGAACATGTTGTATATTCCGCCAAACCGCCGTCGGATTCCCGCAGCCCTAATGTACTGGGCCGCCGGGAATCCATCCATCAGTACAGTGCTGTGCGGTCCAGCAATTTAAAAAAGGCGATGGATTTCGGGTGGCATTATTAAATTGCTGTGTAGACGTAAACAGCAATACATGGCTATACAGTAATACAGAGCTGTAGGTATTCCTAAAATGACTTCTGTTGCCTTCTTTAACATCCTAATTAAAGGGGTTTTGCCAGGACGTGCCTTGTCTACTAAGAAGCAATTGTAAACAATCCAAGCTGAGCTAAGAGAGAGAGAGACACAGCCAGAGCACAGAGCCATGCATAAGGGATCGTGTGAAATGTTCACTCAAATAATCAAACTACAACTAGTGGATTCTGTATACAAAAGACAACACCTTTTCTCCACAGCAGCTTGAAAGCTCCTTCATGTTCTCTGTCATCAGATAAAGCAGGGATCTACTCAGATAATCACACTACAACTAGTGGATTCTGTATACAAAACACAACATATTTCTACCCAGTGCCTTGAAAGCTCCTTTAGCTCCCTTTCATCAGATAAAAAGTGTTCACTGCGCAAGCCCGGCCAGCAGCTCTTGTCAGGTCGTATCTAATAGAAGCTTTGAAGTAACTAAGGGCAGGTAAGGCATCACATATATTTAGAAAAGGGATTAAATACCCATTTTGGAGGATCCCATGTCAACATTACATCGTGGCAAAACCCCTTTAAGTACATTTGTTCTTAATTTTTAGCATTTAGGAATTTGCTGTTGGCTTTGCTCTGTCTGGAACGCTTAGTTCTTGAGTTTCCTAATTTGTAGTTATAGATGTAATAAACATTTTTAATCATTGACATATAACGGCAGGGGAAAAACCAAAAGAATGGTTAGCTAAGTTGTTTTTTTCTCATTTCAACCAAAATATTAATTCAGAATGCCTGCTTTTCTAGCAAAACTACCAGCAGTACTACAAAAACAAAGATAAGCTAAAGGTTATTGCTTGCATAAAAGTATTTTGATTAAAAGAAACCAATTATATAGGTATGTTTATTAAAAGTAACCAATTATAGTGAATTAATGATGATGTATTAATATTGTCATGCCTTAAAGGAGTTGTCTCACTACAAAGATTAATTTTCAATATGTAGGGAATAGTAAAGGAAAACGCTTTCCAAATAGATTGCTTTATTTATTTTTCTTTGTTAAAGAGATAAAAGTGATTTTATCAGCTCTGAGTGCACTCAGGTTTCTCTAGGTTACTGGCCTGCTCTCTCAATACTGTTTGTCTACTGAAAGCACACAGGTCAGCACACAGAACTGCAGCAGCTTGACTGTTGTCTGATCTCGCAAACAAAGGAGACTAATTACTTTAGCTCTGAAGCTTCTCTGGATTTTAGATAAACATCTCCTGCTCTCACATCAGAGTAACTAGCAGACCTTTGAATACAGAGCAGATATGCTTATCACTGCCATAGAACCATGCACAGCCTGACCAGGAAAGACAAGCTGTATGAATGAAAGCTGCTTTTGGCTCTGTGAAACAGCGTGGTGAGACAACCCCTTAAACCCCTTACCGCTGCAGCCAGTTTTAACCTCCCTGACAGAGCCCCATTTTTGAATTCTGATGTGTCACTTTATGTGAGAACAACTTTTTGATACTTTTAGCTATACATGTGATTCAGAAACTGTTTTCTTGTCATACATTGTTCTTTAAGTTAGTAGGAAATTTTGGTCCACACAATCATTTGTGAAAAATATCGTGTAGATTTTGCCATTTTCAAGGTTCAAAAATGTCTGCATGTAATACAGATAGTAATTCCATGCAAAATAGTTTATAAATAGCATCTACCATACGTATACTGTAAGTAGGCATCATTTTTTAAATGATTTTGTAGTAATTTGTCACATTTTTAAGAAAATATGCAACACCGATTTTTTTTTTTTTTTTAGGGACCAATCCAGTTCTGACGTGGCTTTGAAGGGACCTACATGTTAGATACACCCATAAATGACTCCATCTAAAACCACACCCCCTAAAGTATTCAAAAAAGCATTTAGGAAGTTTATTAACCATTTAGGTGTTTCACCTAAATTAAACCAAAGTGGAGGTGACATTTTACTTTTTTTTTTCTTCAGATATTCAATTTGTATCCATTATTCACAGGAGCATGGTAAATGTGACCAGGGAAATGCAACTGAACATCGATTCCCCCAATTCTACCGTTTTTTTAGTGACATCCCATATATGGCCCTTCTGCGCTATTTGGCTCAACCACAAGCCTCAGAATAGGCGGCGCACCTACTGGACTTTGGGGTCTCTTTTCATTACAATTTTCTATAAGCACCATTACAGGTTTGCGGACACCCAAAAAAAGCGCAAAAAACTTGAAAAATTTTGGTTTACTTTTTTGTTTACTTACCTTATCCACATAGCAAACTTTTATAAAGTGATTTTCCCAATCACCGAAAAATGGAGAGAAGTACACAACAGAACTACCCCTTCATGAAAACTGTTAAATTACTAGCCCCCCATGGCACCACAGGGCACGGTCGGGCATAGTGACGTCACAGACAACACAGAAGCCTTTGATAGGCTTCCATTTTTTTCAGAAAAGCCCTCAGAGCCCGCAATCGTGCAGCAGCTGCTCCAATGGGGACAGAGGGAGCTCACTCTCCTGCCCTATTCACCTTATTTTAATTTTTAATCCCCAAAGGGGCCAGAGAAGGGGCAAAGCAAAATGGGGCCACTGAAATATCCCCAGCGGCCCCAATTTCCCTGCGATAAAAGGGCGACCCCCCATGAATCAAAAGACCTCCCATTAAACCCCATTTGGGGAAAGGTACGTCCAACCCGGGGAAGGGTTTTTAAAAAACCAGTTTGTAAATAAAAAAAAAAAAATCGTACCCACAGAAAATAAAAACTTGAGGGTCATTGCTTTTCTTCACCGCCCAAATGCACACTTTTAAATTTTATTTTAATTAGTTTGGAAAAAAACAGCACAACTAAGGTGAGCTGCAGATTTATGGGTACAACAACTTTAAAAAACCCTTTTATTGGGCAGCGCTTTAAAATTTTCAACAAAAATTTGGAACCAAAGATACCCAACAAACCCAAAAAAAACAACTCTATTTCCCAAAAAAAATTTTTTTCCAAAAAACCCTACATGGAAAAACCAAAAAACATTTCATCCATGTTAAAAACAAAAGCCCCGGGGAACCCGATAAATATTTTATACTTTTTTGGGTTTTCAAATGCACATTTTCCCTTTAATAAATTCAAATCTGACTCAAAAATTATCCCCCTTTTCCCCCTGAAAAATGCTGCACATTTGGCAAAACATGCCGGGGGCCCTGTGGGGGTTTGGCTATTTTTTTTTGGGTTAAGCTTTGGGAAACCCCTGGGGGTTTCCCCAAAATGAACAAAGCCCTTTAAAAGGGGAATGAGCCTGTTAAATTAAAAATTTTTCCCTTTAAAATACGTAATAAAGATAAAAATTTTTTTTTGCTCTAAATTTGGCCAAATTTTTTTTGGTTTTCCCTATCCTTTAAATTTCTGTTACCCAATTAGAGCAAAAGCAAAAGCAGGGATGAGGGGGGGGTTAATGGGGGGGTTATAAAAAACCAATACAAATGATCCTAACAAAAAAAACCCGATAAGCCATTTTTTTCCCAGCCCACACAGCACATGCACCTTGTTTTTATTTAAGAGATAAAATCTCCTGCCCACCCACAAACTATAGAACCACCCAAAACCTGAAGCCAGAAGGGAAAAGAAAAACCCCGGCTTGCGATTTCTGAAAACCAGCCTACTTCGAAAACTCCTTCAAAAGGCCAGTTTAGAAAACCCACTTTCACATACCTTATTATAAAAATGTATGATGCGGATTATGCCCAATTTCAATAGGACTAATCCATGTCAAATTCTGTGCGAATTCTTTTTTTTTTCTTTCCACCATTGTGGGGAATTTTTAAAATCTGCGAAAAAGATTTTGTTCTTTAGTTTTTAACAATGGGCCTGGGGTATTTTTTTTGGGGTACGTAAAAAAAAAAAAAAAAAAAAAAAAAGGGTACCGGGAGGGAAATACCAAACAAAAGCCCTGTTTAACCTCCATGGGACATCAATAGAGTAATCAGTCATATTTGAGCAGGTTTGCTCAATTTATATACTCCATATACTCTTACCATCTCATGGTCTACCATACTTTTGCATTATGAAAAAAGAACCAACAGCCTACTTTGGAGATACCACAGACTTTTGCAAATAACACCGTTTTGAAAAAACCCTTGGGGAAAAAAATTCAATCAGATTCCCATAAAAAATAAACAATGGGATGGGAAACCATTTTCACTGCAGATTCTGTGTAAAAAAAAAAAAATAATAATTTTATATAAATATTTTTAATATATATTTTATATATAATATAATATATAAATATATATATATAAACCCCAAACATCCCAAAATAAAAAAGTTTAAAAAGGCATAATTTTTTTCACAAGGCTTATACAGGATGTATACAAGCGAGTATTTTTGCGCCCCCAACTAAAAGGCCCAGCAGCTTCAAGAGTTTAAATTGGCTATGGGGCCCCTTCTGTAGCCTCTCACTGACCCCCGGGTTGCGCGGGGGGAAAAACAGGTAATCATTGCTTTTTAGTCCCAAATAAAAACTTATAGGGGGCCCCAAAACCCTTCAGGCGTATTAAACGAAATTTTACGCCGCCGAAAACAAAACCAAAAATTTAACGCTGTGTAAAACATCCCCCTAACCCTTTCCCACGGCTGATTTTGGGACAGATTTCAGCTGTATTGCGCGCAAATTACGGCTAAAAGCGTCCCCCCATTAGGGTAAATCCCCACAGTTGTCATAGAGAACTGGGGTTTCCGTCTCCTTTTCCCCCGGGGGCGTACAATACGCCGAGGGGAAAAAAGAAGTGACATCACTTTAAATCCCCCGGAATAGGGGGGCCCGTGAATAATGAAAGGTCTAGGGGGCTGGCGAGCAAAACCCCCTTTCCCCCCCCCCCCATACACACGCTGTAATTCGGGCGAAACCCGGGTCCCACAATTACGCGTTTTTTCGGGCTGTGAACACCCGCCTAACAAAGAAAGACGACATTTGTATCAAATATTAAATAAATCAAAGACGGAAAACATACCTTTACTTTAAGAGGGAGAGGTATATAAAAAAATGTAAAACATGTATTCCCTTTGCAAGGTGTATATTGCTACACTTCCAAGCAAATGATAATCAAATTATTTCGAGGCTTTTCACATACTGTCAGCTTTCCATGAAGTTAATTAAGCATTAAACTACCTTGTTAACAGATGGGTATGTGGTAGAGTGACAATTTATTTGAATTTTTCTCTTTTAATTTAAAAGGGGAATTTTAACACCTTTCCCAATTTTTAAAGCAAAAACAAGGTGTTAAAAAATTTTCATTTTATAATTTTGGGAAACACATAAATGCATCTTTTGGGGTTTTTAAACCCGATAAAAGATGACAAAAGAAAAAACCATAATACAAACGTAATTTTGCTTGGTACATCTGTTCAACCCTGGGAAAACCCCAAACGCCGCAAATTAATTGGGAAAATTTCTTTGGGGCAACTTTACTTTGAACCAAAATTTAGGTTTCAAAAAATCCAAACTGACACAGAAAAGGGCCCCGAACCAAATAAAAAAAAACTTTTTTACTTCTCATAAAGGGTACTCCCAAGCTTTAAATCATGCAAGGGAAAGGTAAAAAAAGGTCAATTTTTCAAATACATTGCGTTTTTGATTTTGCTTTTTTTTCAAAACCCAATGCGATCTCACTCCGCTTCCTTTTTTAAAGTTTTTCTAGGGTCTGACCATCTCTCTTTTCTTTGCAGCCTTGGGGCCAAGGGTTTGGGGATTTTCCCCCCTGGTGTCTTTTCAGGGAACACAAGATCTTCCTTTTTTTCCCTTTCCTTTTTTGACAAACTTTAAACCCTTTAAAAATGATGGCTCAAAAAGGAAAACCCCTTCCATATGCCTGACTAGAGCTATTGGATATCAGAAGGGAGTCCCCAGCTCAAAAACATCTGAACAAAGAGCCACTCCATAAGGTTTTTGGTTTTTACATTTTTGTTTTTTTCTACATTGCAGGTATCGCCTTTTTAATTTTGGGGGGGGGGGGGGGGGGTTTTGGGGGGGGGGGGGGTTGGGGGGGGGGGGGAAATAAAGGGTTTAAAAAAAAACCCCCACCATTCCTGAAAAAAGCTTTCACAGCCCAAAGGGGAAATTTAAAAAAGGAAAACGTAACCAAGTCTTATTCATCGTATGGGGCCCACCCCTGGCTACACTGTGGAATTCCCTCGGGGGCCATGATAAAATACCTTCCATAGACAAAAATGAAGTGTGAGCCCACTCTAAGAGCTTCATGTACTTATTCACTGTCCCTTAATATGCTTGTTTAATAATAATCTTTATTTATATAAAGCGCCAACAAAATTTTCCCCCCCCGCAGCACTTTACAATTTTAGAGGGTAAAAATTAAAAGACAAAAGAAAAACCCTTACACCCGTGAGAGCAAAATTAAAAGATGAGACACAAGGTGGGGAGGGGCCCCGCCCCAAGAGCTTACAATCTATGGGGGGTTTTCTGGGGGGGGACTAGTGCAAAATTTACAATGGCCAAAATCCCTTTTTTCATAAATATGGGGGGGTTTTCATAGGCCCGCCTAAGAGATGTATTTTCAGGACACCTTTAAAAAACCAAAAAACTAGGGTTTTCCAGATTTGGGACTGGAGGATGTTCCAGAGGGAAAGGGTGCAAACACTGCCCAAAAACTTAAGACGGGGGATGGAGGTTCGGAAAAATTTTTGGTCCCCAGTTTGATGTCCGCCGGGAACGAAAAGAGCGGGCAGGGTGTTTGACCCGAGATGGGGGGGGAGATGTATGGGGGGGAGCACTTTGGGGAGACTTTAAGGTTTGGGAAAGAATTAGTTTTAGCGTATTTTACGTAATGTGGCAACCAATGGGAAATGACTGGGCCCAGGGAGGTCAGGGGAAACCCAAGAGAAAACGCCCGGGGTTGCAAAATTGGAGGACAAAGGGAAAGGGGCTTTCAAAAGGGGGTGGCCAAAGTATGAGGGGAAAAACAAATGTCAAACCCCAAATGGGGAAATTTGAGGGCAAAATGAGAATTTTTGATTGAAAATTTTGAAAATTATAAAAACGGGAAAGGGGCTTTCCCCTAGGGCCCGTGAAAGTTTAGGCCCGGGCAAGGAAATTGGGAAAAACGGGTTAATGACAGATCAGATCTAGAAAAAACCCCCAAGGGCACGGGGGGTGCTGCCTAGGTTTTTTATGTGGTTTCCAACAAACGAGAGAGAAATACAGAAGGGGTTGGTTTTTAAGGAGATGGGGGAAATACAAGAATTCAGTTTTAGGGGAAAATTTTTTTTTGGGGAAAAAGAGAGGGGCATTTTGGGGCCCTAGCGAAATACAAACCAATGCCCCCCCCCTCGGTCGGGGGGGGCCCAATAAATTGCAAACCCCCCCCCCCACACACCAAAACAAAATTCCCCCTTTCCCCCCTTTCGCCAGGGCCTCTCGCCCCTTTCTCCAGGTTCTGGGCACAAATTTTCTCATATTCCACATAGCCCCGCCATCTCCTCAGCAGGGCACTGCACAATGAAAATCAGACCTAACAAATTTGCTTTTTCAAAATCGCTCCCTTCCATTTGACAGTGTAATATCCCTAAATAACAGTCACCTAATAATCCACCGATACATGGAGCAAATCTACCGGGCGAATGATTGTTACTAAAAAACACTCCTACAAATCCAAGATCCAAAACTATCACTACTTAAGGATCAAATAATCCTGCCAAACTCTGACCGAACGCAACCACCACATGTGACTATCAGCTGTACACAGGCTCTGACTACATATACCACCGCCATACAGTAACCATATAGTGGTAGATACTAGTTGTATGTAGACTCTGCAGAAATATAAGTGATTACACTGCAGTTACATTTAGTGACTCACAGGAGACGTCTTTTCTGATCAGCGTCGTTCACTTTCCCTTTTCTTCTCCATCCGGTTCACACCTTCTCGCTGATTTCTCCCGGCCAATACTCGTCCCTGCAGATTTGGACACAAATATCTTAGAATCCTCACATTTCCAGTAACTCCTTAATTATAGGTATATATGTCCCCTCAGTTAGACAGATATATACGTCCCCTCAGATAGGAAGCTATATAGGGCCCTGCAGTTAGACAGGTATATATGCCCCCTCAGATAGGAAGCAATATAGGTCCCCATCAGTTAGGCAGGTATACAGATATGCCCTCTCTGTCAGGCATGTGTATGTATGTGTGTATATATATCTCCTCAGGCAGGCAGGTCTATATTGTCCCCTTAGGAAGACAGGTATATAAATATAGGGGCACTCAGGCAGGTATATAGAGATAGGGGCTCAGGCTGGGGTATATAGGGGCTCAGGCAGGGGTATATAGGGGCACACAGGCAGGCATATAGAGATAGGGGCTCAGGCAGGTGTATATAGGGGCTCAGGCAGGCATATAGATATAGGGGCTCAGGCAGGTATATATAGGGGTTCAGGCAGGCATATAGATATAGGGGCTCAGGCAGGGGTATATAGGGGCTCAGGCAGGCATATAGATATAGGGGCTCAGGCAGGGGTATATAGGGGCTCAGGCAGGGGTATATAGGGGCTCAGGCAGGGTTATATAGGGGCTCAGGCAGGGTTATATAGGGGCTCAGGCTGGGGGATCGATAGAGGGGCTCAGGCAGGGGTATAGAGATAGGGGCTCAGGCAGGGGTATAGATATAGGGGCTCAGGCAGTAATATCGGGGCACTCTCAGGTAAAAATAACAACATTAATACTTACCTTACCTGCTTCCTGGCCACGCGCTTCTCTTCTGTCCTCTTCTTTACCAGCCGCGCGCTCCTCCGGCTCATCGCGACGCTGGCCAGCTGAGCCGCACGGGGCCGCGGCGGGTCCTCAGCACTATGAGAACCTAGCGGCCCCGCTGTGTCGGTCGACACTGTCTGCGGAGCAGGGAGCGCTTGCTCTCTGCTCCGCAGAAGCCCGCAGCTGCATGTGCGTCCAACGGACGCACATGCAGCTGAAGGGCCAGTCGGTGCTCCAGGCCCACGGCAGCGGCCTGGAGCCCGGGAGGTACGGGGCCCCTGCCTGCGCCCCTTAGGGACAGGCAGAGGTAGGCGCCCTAGGCGATCGCCTACCTCTGCCTACCCGTCGTCCCGGCCCTGATGTCATGTCTTTGGAAGCTTGTGATAGGTTTACTGGCAACATCTGAATTAATTTGCACCAGTCTGGTTCATCCTTGGGTACAATTTCCAGATATTGTACCTACAGGTGACCCGTTCATCTGTACACTCAATTATACGCAAGTATAAACAAGATGAGAATGTCCAGCCATCATACCACTTAGGAAAGTGACGAGTTCTGTGTCTCAGAGATGAATGTGCTTTGGTCTGACATGTGCATATCAACCCAAGAACAAAAGCAAAAGACCTTGTGAAGATGCTGGCGAAAGCTGGTTAGATTGTGCCACTATCCACAGTGAAATCTGAAGATAGTTATCTGCCTACTTGTTCTGTTCATCTCTAAACTCTACATCAACTAACCAGGGAGACAGTGTGACTGACATATATAGAGGGACCCTCGCACTACTTTTCCTCAGTAGTCTCAACCTTTTTGCTGTGAAGCAGTGCAGATTGATTTACACTCATGTGTTTGATCAAACCCAATAAACAGCCATGTAACCATAGTAAATTTTACTGGCCACATGTATGAAAACGGTCTAGGTCTAAAACTCACTTTGTTGCCCATAGCAACCACGCAGACTACCCCATTTTTCCAGAGCACTATATGAAATGAAAGGGGCGCTCCGCTCTGATTGGTTGCTATGGGCAACAAAGCGAGTTCTAGACCTAGACAGTTTTCATATATGTGGCCCTATGTGCTTACAATTTAGGGTGTCAAACTAAGCAAATTTCCAACAGACATCATATTAGTCATTGAAGCCTCTGGCAACATCTGCCGTACAATCCAGAGGATGAAGTTAACATTCATATCAAATGGCAAATGCAGTCTGTTTTAGTAAATTCTGGAGCATCTTCTCTTATAACTCTGTGTTGTGCTGTTCCTCTGTTATTCCTTCGAGAAATGAATCTGTCATATGGGTGTTACCCTTCCCGTTTTCAGAGCAGTGTGTATCCTATTGGTTACACCCAGCTGTCAGATTGTAGAAATTTCTAGAAAGAATAACAGAGAAACAGCAAAACACAGATATTACAGAAGATGCTCCAGAATTGTTATTTCATGGGGAACACTAGAATTTACTAAAACGAACATCAGGAACAGTCACAGGTTTTCTTTAAAGGGGTGTTCTCGTCATGTTGTTTCACAGAGCTCTTTATAGTCAGCTTCAGACTCAAACTTCCTGTTCCAGTAGTGGGTGGGTCTACAGCAGTGACTGGCATATCAGTTCTGCCATTTCTAGCTGAGCCTGTTAAAGGTACATTGAAAATGAAGGGGTTTAACCCCTTACCGACACTGAACGTATGGATATGTCCTGCAAAGATGGCCGCGGCGTCTAACTGAATGAGAAACAGTGCCCCACACTGTTCCCTACTCTGATCGGGACATCAGCGGTGAGATTGCTGAACATCCTTGTGAAGGCTTCCATCGCTGCCATGTTTTCAATTTCTCCACTTGGGCATCAGACACGAAGTGGGGAAACCGCCATCTTTGTACACCCTAATGCATTTGCAGGTTGTAGAAATGATCGCGCCCCCTAGTGGTGAAGCGCCCCAGGGGGATTTAAGTAAAAAAAAAAAAGTTTTAAAGCGTAAGAAAAAATGTAAAAAAATGTAAAAGTTTAAATCACCCCCAAGTAAAATAATAAAAAAGTTACACATATTTAGTATCACCACCAGGGCTGTGGAGTCGGCAAGCCAAGCCCCGACTCCGACTCCCTCATACATGGCGCATGTAAAGTGATAACTTTACTGTAGTAAAATGGTAACATCAGGCTGTTTACCACTTTATGATACAATAATCAAGCTATTTAGGTAGAAAAGACACTGCCAAGCAAAAGGGTAACAATGTTTTGATCTTTTGAACACTTGTGAGTAGAGTTGAAGAAAAAGCTGTATTTGTATCCAAGTCCAGGCTGCACCAACATTGGGAATGTGTAGAAGAGACCTGGGATCAGATTTTGGTCAAGATATGCTTGAATCTGATTCAGAGCCCAGAAGGATTCAGGCAGTGCTGAAAACCAAGAGGTGGATTTCCCTATTACTAACAAAATAATAATTAACATTTTGATTTTTAGTAGCAAAACAGTAACAATGCAGTTACAGGAAAGATTGAAGAACTAAGCAGATGCTAAATACTTGCAAGTCAATTTATGTATAAGATAGGTAAGATGACTGTATATAAAATTACAGTAGCCACATGTAGACTGCGGTAGTGGATGGTGAGATATGGAGCCTGAAAGTCACAAGTTCAAACCATTGTTACCATTTTGCTTGTCAGTGTAAAATATATTTATTGGATATGACTTTAGGACACAAAAAAATTGTAAATATGCAAAACACTGCTGGAACATTTGTGGAGTCTCTGAATTTGTTCTGAGAAATAGTATTGCCTCCATCATATCCTGCATACATGACCTCACATCTGATCTCATTATTTCCAGGCTAGAGAATGGCCTCTCTACACTAACTTGGGTTGGGGGTAAGCAGTGACCACAGGGGCAACATCTCTAACAATGTCAGGGTATAAAGGAATTGCCTCAGCCACAGTCAGTTTTGATGAATGGTTGATCTCCGCTACTTCTTTGAAAGCAGGTGAAAAATGTTGCTGAAATCTGTTTGCCATGGGAGCAGAATCTTTTCCCCTGGGGCAGTGCTTTGCCTGCTCCATGTCATCAATTACACTCCTCATGTGATGAGGCTGAAGATATGGGAGCAGTAGCAATGGCCGAACCAAATTCCTCTTGCTCTTTCACTGCATCGAACTAACTGGATCAACTTATTATATATTTTGGGAGTCGGAGTTGGTCCCTTTTATGACGACTTCGACTCCTACAACATAGGTACTGACTCCACGACTCAGACTCCACAGCCCTGATCCCCACATTCTAAAAAAGTCTGATCTATTAAAACATCTAATACATCTAATACATCTACTAAAACAAAACATCATTTATCCCATATACTGAACACCGTAAAAGAAAAAAAATTCAAACGCCAAAATCGCGATTTTTTTTTTGGGGGGGGGTGATTTCACGTCCCATAAAAACTGGAATCAATTTAAACAAAAAAGTAACATGTATTCTGAACTGGTACCAATAAAAAGTACACTTCAGCTCGCAAAAAATGCCTCCTCACTCAAGTCCGTAGGAGTTACTACAAAAAAAGTAATTGGTCGCAGAAAATGGAGCGGAGGCGAAATTTCAAAAACAGAAAATATGTTTGGAATTTTTTTACGGTACCAAGACATAATGTAAACCTTACATGTTTGGTATTGCCAGATATGTATCAACCTGTAGAATACAGATAACACACAGGTGTTAAACTGCGGCCCCCCAGCTATAGGGAAACTACAACTCCCATCATGCATTTGTATAAATCTATAACAGTTGGCATGATGTGAGTTGTAGTTTACCAACAGCTGGAGGGCCGCAGTTTGACACCCCTGAGATAACACATCATTTTTACCGAAGATCGAATGCTGTAAATGAAAAGCACCAGCAAACATGGCGCAAGTATGTTTTTTTCACATTCTGCACCACTTAGAATTTTTTTGCAGTTCCCCCATATATTCTAAGGTAAAATTAATAACATCATTAGAAAGCACATATTGTCCCGCAAAATAAAAGCCCTAATACGTCTATGTAGGTGGAAAAATAAAAAAGTTATGGCTTTCAGAAGGTGCGGAGGAAAAAAGCCATAGTACTATGAGCGTCCGTCAGGGAGGGGTTAACTAGCAGGACACAAGGCTATAAAGCGCTAAAGGGTTAGTTTGTCATTAAGAAACATAAACAAGTTCCTGTGCTGCTGATAAAACACAGCAGGGAGTATTATCACCATCCCACCCAGGGCTGCAAGACACGAGCAGGAGACAAGAACTGCTCTAACTCTGAAGGGAAGCAATATCAGAACAGCAATGTATTTAGTAATCGACATTACTCACCTTTGCCTACATGATGAAAGCTAATCAATGTGGTGAGAATCCTCTGGTGCTGTTTATTATCTATACACCTTACTTGTACTGGCAAAATACATACCGCATCATCACTGTCAGAGATCACAATTGATGAATCTTTGTCAGTCCTAGTGTCAGGATCCCCATTGGCTGTGGATTCTAAGGTGGACTCCTCATTATCTATCGCATATTGCCTGCAAGTTCCCTCAGAGAATCGTGGTTTCCTGCGATGATGCATACTCTAAAACACCTGGAAATCATAAAACAAACATGAGGAAAAAAACATCACAAAAGAATCTGTCTTTGGAAAAAAGTTCAAGTCAGAATGCAAATCATCTCTAAGCAGTTACATAGTTTGTATGGAGGAAAAAAAGACGTCCATCCAGCTCAGCCTATTGTGCTAGAATGTTGATCCAGAGGAAGGCAAAAGCCCCCATGAGGTAGAAGTTAATTGCCCTCATTTTAGGGGAAAAATTCCTCCCGACTCCAATCTGGCAATCAGAATAAATCCCTGGATCAACGACCCTTCTCCAGAATCCCAGTCACTATAACTTGTTATATTACATCTAGAAATGTATCCAGACCCCCCTCCAGAATCCCAGTCACTATAACTTGTTATATTACATCTAGAAATGTATCCAGACCCTTCTCCAGAATCCTGGTTACTATAACTTGTTATTATTACATCTAGAAATGTATCCAGACCCTTCTCCAGAATCCTGGTCACTATAACTTGTTATATTACATCTAGAAATGTATCCAGACCCTTCTCCAGAATCCATGTCACTATAATTGTTTATATTATTACATCTAGAAATGTCTCCAGACCCTTCTCCAGAATCCTGATCACTATAACTTCTTATATTACATCTAGAAATGTATCCGACCTTCTCCAGAATCCTGGTTACTATAACTTGCTATATTATTACATCTAGAAATGTATCCAGACCCTTCTCCAGAATCCCAGTCACTATAACTTGTTCTATTACATCTAGAAATGTATCCAGACCCTTCTCCAGAATCCCGGTCACTATAACTTGTTCTATTACATCTAGAAATGTATCCAGACCCTTCTCCAGAATCCCGGTCACTATAACTTGTTATATTATTACATCTAGAAATGTATCCAGACCCTTCTCCAGAATCCTGGTCACTATAACTTGTTATATTATTACATCTAGAAATGTATCCAGACCCTTCTCCAGAATCCTAGTCACTATAACATGTTATATTACATCTAGAAATGTATCCAGACCCTTCTCCAGAATCCTGGTTACTATAACTTGTTATATTATTACATCTAGAAATGTATCCAGACCCTTCTCCAGAATCCCAGTCACTATAACTTGTTATATTATTACATCTAGAAATGTATCCAGACCCTTCTCCAGATACCAGTCACTATAACTTGTTATATTATTACATCTAGAAATGTATCCAGACCCTTCTCCAGAATCCCAGTCACTATAACTTGTTATATTACATCTAGAAATGTATCCAGACCCTTCTCCAGAATCCTGGTTACTATAACTTGTTCTATTACATCTAGAAATGTATCCAGACCCTTCTCCAGAATCCTGGTCACTATAACTTGTTATATTATTACATCTAGAATTGTAGCCAGACCCTTCTCCAGTATCCTGGTCACTATAACTTTTATATTACATCTAGAAATGTATCCAGACCCTTCTCCAGAATCCTGTCACTATAACTTGTTATATTATTACATCTAGAAATGTCTCCAGACCCTTCTCCAGAATCCTGGTCACTATAACTTGTTATATTATTACACCTAGAAATGTATCCAGACCCTTCTCCAGAATCCTAGTCACTATAACTTGTTATATGACATCTAGAAATGTATCCAGACCCTTCTCCAGAATCCCGGTCACTATAACTTGTTATATTATTACATCTAGAAATGTATCCAGACCCTTCTCCAGAATCCTGGTCACTATAACTTGTTATATTATTACATCTAGAAATGTATCCAGACCCTTCTCCAGAATCCTAGTCACTATAACTTTTTTATATTACATCTAGAAATTTTATCCAGACCCTTCTCCAGACTCCTGGACACTAATACTTGTTTTATTACATCTAGAAATGTATCCAGACCCTTCTCCAGAATCCCAGTCACTATAACTTGTTATATTATTACATCTAGAAATGTATCCAGACCCTTCTCCAGAATCCCAGTCACTATAACTTGTTATATTACATCTAGAAATGTATCCAGACCCTTCTTCAGAATCCCAGTCACTATAACTTGTTATATTACATCTAGAAATGTATCCAGACCCTTCTCCAGAATCCTGGTTACTATAACTTGTTATATTATTACATCTAGAAATGTATCCAGACCCTTCTCCAGAATCCTGGTCACTATAACTTGTTCTATTACATCTAGAAATGTATCCAGACCCTTCTCTAGAATCCTGGTCGCTATAACTTGTTTATATTTATTACATCTAGAATTGTAGCCAGACCCTTCTCCAGTATCCTGGTCACTATAACTGTTATATTACATCTAGAAATGTATCCAGACCCTTCTCCAGAATCCTGGTCACTATAACTTGTTATATTACATCTAGAAATGTATCCAGACCCTTCTCCAGAATCCTGGTCACTATAACTTGTTATATTATTACATCTAGAATTGTAGCCAGACCCTTCTCCAGTATCCTGGTCACTATACCTGTTATATTACATCTAGAAATGTATCCAGACCCTTCTCCAGTATCCTGGTCACTATACCTGTTATATTACATCTAGAAATGCATCCAGACCCTTCTCCAGAATCCTAGTCACTATAACTTGTTATATTACATCTAGAAATGCATCCAAACCCTTTTGAACTCTGTTATTGAATTCACCATGACACGTTCCTGGAGCAGAGAGTTCCACAGTCTCACTGCTCTTACAGTAAAGAATACCTTTCTATGTTTATGTAGAAACCCTCTTTCCTCTAGACGAAGAAGACGCCCCCTTGTTCTAGATACAGTCCCGGGTATAAATAAATCTTGGGAGAGTTCTCTATATTGACCTTTGATGTATTTAAACAGATATATTATGTCCCCCCGAAGCCGTCTTTTGTCTAAACTAATAACCCTAGCCTTGCTAATCTGTCTGGGTATTGCAGTCCACTCAGTCCTTTTATTATTTTTGTTGCCCGCCTTTGTACCTTTTCAAGCTCTACAATGTATTTCCTGTGCACTGGTGCCCAAAACTGTACACAATATTCCATGTGTGGTCTAACCAGTGACTTGTATAATGGGAGAATAATGTTCTCATCATGTGCATCTATGCCCCTTTTAATGCACCCCATGATCCTATTTGCCTTGGCAGCTGTTGCCTGACACTGACTGCTACAGTTAAGTTTACTGTCCTCTAGGATTCCCAAGTCCTTCTCCATGTCACTTTTACCCAGTGTTTTTCCATTTAACATGTAATCATGTAATGGATTTCTCTTCCCATGTGCATAACATTGCATTTATCAGTGTTAAACCTCATCTGCCATTTCCCTGCCCAGGCCCAACTTATCCAGATCCCTTTGTAATAACATTTTTATCCTCTATTGTGTTGATTACTTTACAGAGCTTAGTATCGTCTGCAAAGATCGATATTCTACTGTGCAATCCATGTGTAACATCATTAATGTAATGTTAAAGAGGATAGGGCCCAATACTGAGCCCTGTGGTACCCCACTAGTAACAGCGATCCAGTCTGAGTATGTACCGTTAATTACTACCTTGTTTTCTATCAGTGAGCCAGTTGCTTACCCACTTGCAAACATTTCCCCCCAGTCCAAGCATTCTCATTTTACTTACCAACCTTTTATGTGGCACCGTATCAAATGCTTTAGAAAAATCTAGATATATTACATTCAGTGCCTCATTCCAATCCAGTCTAGCACTGACTTCTTCATAGAAGCTGATGAGATTAGTCTGACAGGACCGATCCTTCATAAACCCGTGCTGGAACGGCGTTATACATTTATTTTCAGTGAGATACTCTAGGATAGCATCTCTTAGAAAACCTTCAAACATTTTACCCACAACAGAGGTTAAGCTTACCGGCCTATAGTTTCCAGGATCACTTTTTGACCCCTTTTTGAATATTGGCGCCACATTTGTTATGCGCCAATTCTTTGGGACATACCCCGTTATTATACAGTCCATAAATATTAAAAATAGGGGCCTATCTATGATATCACTTAACTCCCTTAGGACACGCGGGTGTATACCGTCAGGGCCTGGGGATTTGTCTATTTGAATCTTCTTAAGCCGAAGCTGCACTTCTTCCTGGGTTAGACAAGAAACTTTTAAGTTGGAATTTACCTCCTCCCTTCACTCATCAACAGGAAGCTCATCCTCCTCGGTAAATACAGTGGAGAAAAAATTGTTTAATAGGTTTGCTTTTTTCTCGTCGCCATCTACAGTCTCTCCCTCAGTACTTTTCAAAGGGCCAACATTTTTTTTTAATCTTTTTACTATTTATATAGTTAAAAATATTTTGGGGTTAGTTTTACTTTCTATGGCGATACATCTTTCCATCTCCAGCTTTGCTTCCTTTATCTTTATTTTACACACTTTAATTTTTTTCCCTATAGCTTCTTAGTGCCCTCTTCACTGCCCTCCTGTTTTAGTAGGTGAAACGCTTTCTTTTTGTTTTTTATTGCCTCTTTTACATCCCTGTTGATCCACATTGGGTTTTTCCTGTTTCTAATTATTTTATTACCATAAGGTATGTACCTCTCACAGTGGTAGCCTAGGATGTTTTTAAAAATATTCCATTTATTATTAGTTCTGCCATATTTAAACACATTGTCCCAGTCAATACGGTTTAGGGCCTCTCTAAGCAGAATAAAATTAGCCTTCCTCAAATTCAGTATATTTGTGGCTCCTCGACAAAATCCCTATTGAAGGATAAATTTAAATTTATCATATTATGGTCACTATTTCCTAGATGCCCCTCAACCTGAACCTTTGTTACTCTGTCAGGTCTATTAGTCAATATTAAGTCTAGAAGAGCCTTTCCTCTAGTCAGTTCCTGCACCATTTGATAAAGGTAATTATCATTAGTTATTCACAAAAACCTGTTTCCTTTATGAGAGCCACAGGTTTCAGTTTCCCAATTTATGTCTGGGTAGTTAAAGTTGCCCATAATAAATCTCATTCTGATTAGCTGCCTCATTTATTTGTCGGAGTATATCTTCCATGGGTTCTGTTGCATTTGGGGGCCTATAACAGGCGCCTAATAGAATTTTATTATTGTTATTACCCCGATGTATATCTACACGTTTATTTCCTATATCTATATCTTTCTGCAGTGTTGGCTTCAGACAGGATTTTACATAGAGACAGACACCTCCCCCCTTCCAGTTTTTATGATCTCTTCAAAATAAACTGTAACCCTGTAAGATAACTGCCCAGTCGTAGCTCTCGTCCAGCCATGTCTCAGTTATCCCCACTATATCATATGTGTCTACAGCAATAAGTAATTATAATTTATATATTTTGTTGGCAAGACTCCTGGCATTGGTCGGAGGTTTTTTTGGCTTTCGTTCTTTTAGGCCTGTCCGTTTTACCCCCTCCGTCCACTCCCTCATTGATGACGAGTTCCCTGCTTGGAGGCCATTTATAACGAGATAGTGAATTTATAGTGAAGATAGTGAATTTATAACGAATTCACTATCTTGCACGCCATATTTGTAGTTGCACTCCCCCTAGTCCCTAGTTTAAATATTCCTACAACTTCCTGGCCATTTTGTCTCCCAATACAGCTGCGCCTTCCCCATTTAGGTGCAGCCCAGTTAAAGGGGGTTTTCTCACCATGCAGTTTCACAGAGCCACAGCCAGCTTTAGACTCGCATCCTGGTCAGGCGATGGGTGGGTCTATAGCAGTGTTTGACATATCAATTCTGCTGCTCCTAGCAACATGAGAGAGAGCAGAGGGAGGTGGTCAGTAACCAGAGAAAGTTGTGTAGAATAAGAGGAGATAACATTTTCTTTGTGCCCTGACCAATAAAAAATGAGAAGAGCAATGTAATTGGAAAGAGTCTTCATTTACCTTTCTCTACATGTTAAAAGCTAATCACTGTGGTGAGAAAACCTCTTTAACATATTGATTACATCATTACTTTTCTTAAGGCTATGTTCATACGGCGTAATTGCGGTGCGTATAGTACGTGCTGCAATACGCTGGGTGATTTGGGAGGAGGCCGGCAACATGCACTTATCTCCTCACGCGTATAATACGATCGCATTGTACGCACGGGGAGATGAGGCACCACAAGCGCTGCTCTCCTCATTCATGTGCACGGCTGTCTCGCTGTGAGCATCCAATGCAGGAGAGTTTACATCATGGTAAAACCCCTTTAACTGTCTGGAGTACAATTATTACGTGGGGCACCAAGGGGGTCATTATTACTATTTGGGGCACCATGGATGGGGAGTTCGAACAGAGGTAGGAAGATGATAGAAAAGTGAGGAGTCTAAGATGTTTATGTTGTAAATTCATCAGGGACAGATCGTGGCCTGGACTTGATGGAGAAGGGAAAGTCAACGACTCAGAGAAGATGTCTCCTGTGAGTCCCTTACATGTCTACAGAGGCTGCAAATAACTCATCTCCCTCCATATGGTCCCTGCATGGTGGAAATACTGGTCTTAGTGTAATGGTTTATATCCAGTATCAGAGTGATGATTTTCTTCAGGCTCTTTATGATGACGATATGTGGGCATGGTGTGGCGGTATTATTGTTGTTATTGGTATATTGATAGCAGTGTGGTGGTATAAGTGATGTGTGGGGTGTTATTTGGTCTTTGTACATTATTGGTCTTGGTATACTGATTTGGTAACAGTGTGGTGGTATTAGTGATACATGGGGTGTTATTTGGTCTTTGTACGTTATTGGTCTTGGTATATTGATTTGGTAACAGTGTGGTGGTATTAGTGATATGTGGGGTGTTATTTGGTCTTTGTACGTTATTGGTCTTGGTATACTGATTTGGTAACAGTATGATGGTATTAGTGATATGTGTGGTATTATTTGGGCTTTATACGTTATTGGTTTTGGTATATTGGTTTGGTGAGTAAAATTGTGGTGGTATTAGTGATGTGGGGTGTTATTTGGTCTTTGTACTTTATTGATCTAGGTATATTGATTTGGTAACCGTGTGGTGGTATTAGAGATACGTGGGGTGTTAATTGGTCTTTGTACGTTATTGGTCTTGGTATACTGATTTGGTAACAGTGTGGTGGTATTAGTGATACATGGGGTGTTATTTGGTCTTTGTACGTTATTGGTCTTGGTGCATTGATTTGGTAACAGTGTGGCGGTAAGGTGTTATTTGGTCTTTGTACGTTATTGGTCTTGGTATATTGATTTGGTAACAGTGTGGTGGTATTAGTGATATGTGTGGTATTATTTGGGCTTTATACGTTATTGGTCTTGGTATATTGATTTGGTGAGCAACAGTGTGGTGGTATTAGTGATATACGGGGTGTTATTTGGTCTTTTTACGTTATTGGTCTTGGTGCATTGATTTGGTAACAGTGTGGTGGTATTAGTGATATGTGTGGTATTTGGTCTATATACGTTATTGGTTTTGGTATATTGGTTTGGTGAGTAACATTTTGGTGGTATTAGCGATATGTGTGGTATGTGGTCTTTATACATTATTGGTCTAGGTATACTGATTTGGTGAGTAACAGTGTGGCGGTATTAGTGATATGTGTGGTATTATTGGGGCTTTATATGTTATTGGTCTTGGTATATTGGTTTGATGAGTAATAGTGTTGTGGTATTAGTGATATGTGGGGTGTTATGTGGTCTTTGTACGTTATTGGTCTTGGTATATTGGTTTGGTACATTGATTTGGTAACAGTGTGGCGGTATTAGTGAAATGTGTGGTATTATTTGGGCTTTATACGTTATTGGTCTTGGTATAGTGATTTGATGAGTAACAGTGTGGTGGTATTAGTGATATGTGGAGCATTATTTGGTCTTTGTACATTACTGATCTGGGTATACTGGTTTCATCAGGAACATTATGATGATATCAGTCACTATATAGTGGCCCTTGTATACATACTGATGAACAGAATACAGATAACGTCAATTAAACTGTACAGTATAAACTCCACCAAAAATGAAGCCCAAAATAATGAGACAATTGTATTATTTTTTTTACCTGTTCACCCCACAAAGATTTATTTTTTGGAGGTGGGGGGGATGGGCAGACTCTGACTGTATGTGGCCCTGAAATGCCTGTGTACAATAATTGAGCAGTCAGGGAGGGTAATAAACCAACCCTGGCTTCTCAGAGGACAAGCGGGCTGACAGACAAATGACAACCGCCTGGGCATATAGAGGCAACTGGCGGTTGGCATCTAGTTAAAGGGAACCTGTCACATAGGTTATGCCCCCCTTATTGAGGGCAGAACAAGCTAGTGTCAGACCTGCTGTTTCCAGCGCTGTGTCCCTTATTCTGTAAGATGCTGCAGTTTTAGAGTATTTAATGCTCAAATCTGCGGTTTTCAGCCAGAAGGCTATGTTCACACGGCTTATTTTGAGATGGATTTCAGTCCGTATTTCGCGCCGTACTGCGCAAATTATGGGTGAAGTCCCTCCCAGTCATTACGGTAATCCACAGTTCTCATACAAAACTATGGATTCCGTCTCCTTTCCCTGCTCGCCGTATTTCACGAGCGGTGAGAGGAGACAGAATCCATAGATCTCTATCACATGTCAATTATCACGGCAGTATACGCGCCGTGGATAATGAATGTCTATGGGGCCGGCGAGCTGCCTCCCCCTCCGGAGCACACGGCGTAATTGCGGGTGAAATCCGTCCTGCAATTACGGCGTGAATAACAGAGCTGAAGAGTCATTCAAAGAGTCAGTTTTTTTTTCAAACCCCGCCCGCCCGAGGCTAGCCCCACCCACCTCAACTGATAAACCTATTACTTTGAATAGGTACAAACATGTGAATAACTGCCAGTGGGCGGGGCAAGCCTTTGGTGGGTGGGGCTAAGAACTGCTCATGAATAAGATTTGAGGAGTAAATACTCTAAAACTCCAGCATCTTACAGAATAAGGGACACAGCGCTGGAAACAGCAGGTCTGTCACTAGCTTCTGCTGTCCTCAGCAAGGAGGGCATCACCTATGTGACAGGTTCCTTTTAACATACTAATTACATAATGTCCCCAGCTGCATCTCCTAGCAATCAACTTATTCTTAGGCCTCGTTCACACGGCTTATTTGGGCGTGGATTGGAGGCGTACTGCGCGCCGTATTTGAGAACTGTGGATTCCGTCGCTCCTCCCTGCTCGGCGAATCCACCGCGGGAGGAGAAAGTGACATGCACATTATTTACGGCGCGTACGCGTCGTAAATAATGCATTGTCTGTGGGGCCGGCGAGCAGCTCCCCTGCCCCTTATTCAAGCCGTAAATGCGGGCGAAAACCGTCCCGCAATTACAGCTTGAATAAGCCGTGTGAACACTGCCTTATGAGAAAACCTTGGAAGTGCTGAATATACCTGCAGCGCCACCACAGGACAAATGAAGCATTGCACAGTGCCCATCCACATGAAGGGGCTGCAGGACAGGACTGGTCCTCCAGAGCAGAGGACACTCTTTGTCACCACTCTCCACTGTAGCCGAGGACCAGCCAAACCCTTTATTACATTACAAGGTTTGGGCCTCAGAAGAAACCAAGAAGCTACAGCTACCAACGAGCTCAGTGAGGAAGCCGCTCTGTACCGTGCGATACTCTATGATGTGCCGCCGTGACAGGACCGCTACTACATCACGCGTTCTCGTCTCCCCCTCTGAAACGTATTGGTACCTGCCGACTGACCACAGCCTGAATACAGAGGGAGCCCTGCATTGAAAGTTTGCAGTGCTGCTAGTGAGCGGCGCTGCGGGCCACCTGTAGCACCCTGTAATCTGCTGCTGAACTACAGGCTCCAACATGCACGGAGTTCAGGCAGCTATGGAGTTGCTGCCACGAGACTCACCTCTGAAGCTACTTGTAGCTCTGCCACCGGTCTCCGGATGCACATTAAGGGTTAAAAAAAGTAGGTGCCGTTAGCGGGCAGTTCCTCCTGTCACTGACAAGGCGAGCTACCGACCAGCACAACAATTACCAGAAATTACCTATCCCCAGGTTACGCGCCCAGCGCTTCCTGCTCCCGCGCAACAACAGCGGGCGCGCGCAGACGGGCCAAACCAAGTGCGCCCGAGAAAAAGGGGGCGCCAGTTTCTAAGAAAACTCGCTGATGCTCCCCGTGTAGAAGTGGAGTGTGCTGCTAGTAGAAGGGCGGTTGTCAAGGTCAGTGCTGACAGCAGCCTGGGAGTAGGAAAGTCCTGTCCAGAACTAGAGGCTGCGGTGTTCAGAAACTGATGTGATAGCAGAGCCTAGGGGGAAAAGAGGGTCAAAATGAGCACAAAAACCCAACGTTGATCACCGCTGCCAAGGTGAAATCATGGGCAGGAAACCAAATGCTGTCCATCCCCATCGGCTAATGCTGCACTGCCACGAATCCTAGTGCACACCCCATGTGTGCTGCTGGAGGGTTGGAGACAAGGATTGCAGTATGGATGTATAAAAATAAAACAACATAGTATTTCACTACACCGCCAAACCTGAATCTATTCTGACAACACCACCTAGCACCTTTATGATCACAGGCGCCTGCATGCAATTTTGTACCAAGATAGGGCTTGTCTCCACTGCAGGGGTTCTCAGTCGGTTTTAGGGTATGTTCACACGATGTGTTGAGTTCGTGTGAACAAGTGCTTTTCGATACATGTAGGTAAGTATAGGGTGCGATCCTGCTGCATCCAACACGCATCCAAACTGCAGCTGCGTGTTGGATATGTTTAGGATCCGATCGCCGCTGCGTTTTTGGATGCGATTTTCTGGTCCAACACGGATCCAAAATCGGATCCAAACATACTGTGTGAACGTACCCTTACAGACAGTAAGTCTGTAAACTGTCAATCTTTTACATTGATTTTAATAGAAAATCCACTCAGCAGTCCACACTGCACAGATTTTTCGCAAGACGGATTTTTACACCGCCTCCGTTTCGAAAACCTTAGAACATGTTCATTCTTCCCCCAGATTTCAGGCAGAACATGAACATGTGGGTGCAAAGGGAGATGGCTTGAATCCGCAAACCGCAGCCAAAAGCCGACCCCATACGTGCCAAAATTTCCAACCGGTATTTTGTCATTGCCTAGTGCAGTGATTTTCAACCAGTGTGCCACGACACATGGTCGGGTGTGCCACGGGGAAAGTTCCTCAAACTATGGTGCGCCCTGTGTTTTGTTCAGGGCCGTTCCTAGGGGCGAGCAGGGCGTGCGGTCGCCCGGGGCGCCGAGGCTCCGCTCACCCGAGGGGGGCGCCGCGGCCGCCCTGCCCGCCCGGAGGAGCGCCCCTGACTCTGCGGGACTGTTTTATAACAGCCGCGCAGAGCCGCAGCTGCAGGGAGGAGGCGGGACGGATCGTTCCTGTCCTGACTCCTCCCCTGTATTAGCGTCACAGGGGGCCCACAGCTCTCACCGCGCCCCCTGTGACGCTGGGTCTCCTCGGCTGGCAGCTCTGCCGCCGATGAGACCCCTAGGAGCTGCGTGCAGCGTAAGCAGCGTGATGACGTCACGCTGCTTACACCGCTCTGCAGCTCCCACTGCTGAGCAGCTCCGGACCGGGACGCGCGGACCCAGGTGAGTAATCTTTTGTTATTTTATAATTTCTTACAGGGGGCATCACTGGCTGCAAGCGGGGCACACTGGCTACAATGGGGGCATCCTGGCTAAAAGGGGGGCACACTGGCTACAAGAGGGGCCTCCTGGCTACAAGAGGGGCCTCCTGGCTACAAGAGGGGCACACTGGCTACAATGGGGACACACTGGCTACAATGGGGACACACTGGCTACAATAGGGCACACTGGCTACAAGGGGGGCACACTGGTTACAAAGGGGCATCCTGGCTACAATGAGAGCACACTGGCTACAAGGGGGGCATCACTGGCTACAAGGGGGGCATCACTGGCTGCAAGGGGGGGATCACTGGCTACAGGGGTGGACATCTCTGGCTAGAATCGATATTATTAACTATATGTATAATATGTACTGTTTTAGTGTCATTTTGTGCCATTTTGGTTGGTGGTGTGCCCCGGGATTTTTTAAGTGTAAAAAGTGTGCCGCGGCTCAAAAAAGGTTGAAAAATTGGACGTATTTCAGTCCGTAATTACGTGCCGGAGTGCGCAAATTACGGCTGGATTACGTCCCAGTCATTATGGTAATCCACAGTTCGCATAGAGAACTATGGATTACGTCTCCTCTCCCTGCTCGGCGAATACGCCGAGGGGGGAGATATGTGACATGTGAATTACCAGCGGCGTATACGAAAGTCTATGGGCCGGCGAGGTGCCCCCCGCTCCCGCCCCGTCCACACAGCGTAATTGCGGGGCATAAACATCTGATTCAGATACCTATTCCATTGAAAGATCTAATGAGGTGGGAACACCATATTCACAAAGAGCAAGGGTGAATGAGGACCAACAAAAAACGGAGAAGAAGAGGAGGAAGAAAACACCGTTGTAAAAAGAAAGAAGGTGGTGGGGAGGAAAAAATAATCAAAGAAAAAACTGGGGATTATAGTAGTATCATCTTACTGACTCCCACCATCCTAACTACAAATGAATTAAATGTTATAAATAAGGGGTTAAATTTTTCTCCCACAGAAAATCGTCATTTGTTTTATACTCTTTTGGATCTCAATCGTTTAGAGCTCTTACAGTTAAGCGTTTTTTCAGACAGGAAAATAAAGATTATGAAGATAAAGAAAATGCACATGAACCTTTTTTAGAAAGGGAAAATATTAATGAATATTAGGGATTGATGTTTGATGAACAGCAGTCCCTCATGGCATTAAAAGATCTACAAGAAGAGGAGGTGGAATTAGGTACGCAGGATGAGGTCCGTTACATCAGTGGTAACCCCCTTTTTTACCCATGTAAATCAAGAGTGGAGGCCATGGATATTTTTCAAACCATCATGGAAAGGGATTTAAAAAAATTATAAATCACAAGAAAAATAAAAATCTGAAAGAATTTAATTTAACAAATCAGGAATATACAGCATTAAAAGAATTGAAGGATAAGAACCTAATCATTAAAAAAGCAGACAAAGGGGGACAGTAGTTATGGACCCTAATCTATATATCAGACAAATATCTCTTATCCTAGAAGATCCCACAAAAATGATCAAAGATAAATTGGATAAATTATTGAAAGAAGGAGTAAGATTAGGAGCAATTTCAGAAAAACAAATAAAACAACTATCTAAAGAAAATCCACAGGTCCCCAAAAGTACACAAGGGAGATTTTCCCCCTAATATGCATCCCATCGTATTCAGTGTTAATAGTGTTACAGCTCCCTTAAATAAGTGGATGGACTTACAATTGCAATCTATTGTTCAAAGGACACCAGGATATCTCAAAGACAGTACTGCAGTATTAGAGATATTTTTGAAATTTAAATGGTCGGAAAATTTTACATGGTTGAGTTTAGATGTCTCCAATCTGTACTCCAGTATCCCTCAAACATTAGTAAGAAAAGCAGTGGAGTTTCATTTACAAAGTAGTCGGTATAGAGAAGAACTTATTATATTCCTACTAGTGTATAGATCTTTTACTGAATAACAACTACTTTAAGTTTGACGAACAATATTACCTGCAATTATTGGGAGTGGGGGCTACAGCATCCCCGTCACTGGCCAACTTATTTATGGCGTGGTGGGAGCACCACGCCATATATAATGTACACAATCCATTTTCCAGTAGCGTCATATGGTATGGCCGTTACATGGACGACCTCCTCATTGTGTGGGGTCGGGAGGTAACGTCCATACCGGATTTTGTTAACTATCTAAATACTAATGATGTTAACTTGCGTTTTACATCCTCGTTTGGTTCACATAAAATGGCATTTTTGGACCTATTACTAATAGGAGATAAAGTACAATCGAAAGTAGTTACTTCCCTATACAGAAAGAAAATCAGTGGTAAAACCATCTTAAGAGCGGATAGCTGCCACCCAATGCACACGATAAATGCTATCCCCGATGGGGAATACTATCGGGTGATAAGGTCATGTACAGAAGAGAAAGACCATGTAGCTGAAATACACACTGTGGACAATAGGTTGCAAAACAGAGGATATACTAATAAACAATTAAAAACAGCAAGAAATAAAACTGAAGGGTTAACACAGAATATGCTGCTACATAGGGATAAAGATAAGAACAAAAAACGGAATCATAAAAAAGGAATTGTATTTCAACATCTTTTAGTAGAGATTATGATACAATAAAATAGGTTTTTTTATAAAAATATTAATATTCTGAGGCAAGAAAATCTACTGGCAGACATAATAGATGAAGGTGTACATATGGTTGCAAAACGAAGCAAATCGATAGGCAATATAATCTCCCCGAGTAAATCTCAAAATAAAAAAAATAGAAGTAATTGGCTATCAGTAAAGGTTTTTTTTCCTTGTAGTAAAACACAATGCAGTATATGTAAATACACTGTGAAAACGGATACATTTGAAAAACAAAGTAACAAAGTATATAACATAGATGACTTCATTAACTGTGATAGTGACCATATCGTATATGTGATACAGTGTGTTATGTGTAATCTGTTGTATATCGGAAGCATTTTTCGAAAATTTTAAGTGAGAATTACTGAGCATTTAGCTAGCATTAAAAAAGGCTGCTCTACACATTCAGGAGCGGACAAACATTTTGTGGAGCAACACGCGGGTGCAGTGGAAAGTTTCCGTTGCTATGCAATAGAAAAAGTGAATAGGCCATCTACTGCTGGGGACTGGCAACACATGTTGCGTATCAGAGAAGTCGGTGGATTCACACTTTGGAAACCAGGGCACCGCAAGGTATGAATCTAAGAAGGCAGGGGTGCCCGCTTTCCCCATTACTATTTAATATTGCACTGGAACCAGTCATTAGACATTTAGTCTCTTCAGATATCTTTGAAGGAATAAAAGTGGGCAAAGAGGAGGTCAAGTTATGCTGCTTTGCAGATGACATGATGCTTTTCCTGAATTCACCAAAGGATCATCTGGGTAAGGTAATTGCATTTCTGAATCAAGTGGGACCCCTTAGTGGGTATAAAATCAACATATCTAAAAGTCAGCTGCTTTTTTAGGGGACCATGGAGAAGGGGTACAGTTAAGAGAGGAGGTTCAGGTGGTCTCTTCCTCCTTGACATATTTGGGGATAAGAATAGGAAGTAAGAACTCTTATTTATATCAATTGAACTATGGGCCCTTGATAGATAAAATACTAGGAGAGTTGAAAAGGTGGAGTACATTACCGTTATCATTATTTGGTAGGGCGCAGCTGATAAAAATGATAAGCTTTGCACGTCTGTTGTATCCCTTGCAAAAGTTGCCCATTCTTCTGAAACATACGGATGTAAACAGGTTACAATCCGCATTTGTAAAATTTTTGTGGAATTCCAAGAGGCCTAGGATTTCATATAAAAAGCTTAGTTTGTCCACGTTGGACGGGGGTTTGAACCTTCCCAACATTAGAATGTATATTTTAGCGGCTGTTGGTGCGCATTGTAAGGGGGACTGGCTAAACCGAGAGAAATAGTCTTCTCTAACTTACACCTTGAAACGGCAAGCTGGCTAGCCCAGAGAACCTGGTTGCGCTCCTTACATACTCCAGTTATGGTTCTTCACCCCGCATGTTAAAGGGGTGTGGTTCTCAGGAGATCAACTTTGCACATGGAAGCATGTCAGGTAAAGCTGTTCACTTTGCCGGTGCATCTCTCAAAATATGCTACCATCTCGGGAATTTGCCCGGAAATTTCTGTCGGAAAGGAAAATAAGTTTTTCGAAGAATGGAGAAAGGTAAAAATTATAAGATCTATAGGAGCACACCTAATCAATGAGAGGATAATAGCGTTCAATGACGTGGCAGAAATGAAGACGACAATACAGTTTCAGGGGAGGGAAAGTCTTCCAATTATGGCAACAGTGATGGGCCTTTGTAAGTCTAAGATTAAAAAATTTAGCGGCAGCATGAGGACGCACCAGGCATTTTTGATGATCTGGTAAAGGGTCAAGGATCGCTGTGGTCATTGTCCATGATTTACAGTGAGATTATGTGACAGTCGTGTTAGCGCCAATTAAAGGAATCACCTTGATTTCTCGTTCCATGGCGAAAGGGAGTTGAGAGGGACGCCGCAGACTCCAGCAAAAATATAAGAGCAGGTTGGGGGAAAAATTAGAGCTTCTATTCTTGACGTAAACTGGAGGGAGATGTTCTTCCGCTTGGCTACAAAGCCACTCTACGCGTTTAACTTCCGTTAAGAAATGCACCAGCGCATTATCTCAGGGGAATGTCCCAAATGTAAGCTACAGTAGGAGACCTGTTACACATGGTAGTCTGGCATTTGCCCGTCGCTAAAGAATATTGGGATGAAATTCTGTTGATGGATTAGAGAAGGAAGAAGAAACCAAAAAATGGAGTGGTTATGATAATTGTGTGCAATATTTAATTTAACTTTTACTTCAACAATTTATATTAATATGACGGACTGAGCATTGAAAATACATAAATCTAAAACACATATAAGTGCCAATAAACGAAATAGAGCATTGATAACTACTAAATTTGAGAGTCACTGGGGGTCTCCACACCGGTGTTGATCGTTCTAGAGCACTGCGATCCCGGACCAAGGCGACCCATAAACAGGCTATAGCTGCGTTACCCATCTATAGATAAAGTCTTACCCGTAAGTGGTAATCATTAAGAGCTCTCCCAACATCGTTTTCGACTCCACCACAGTCTCTTCAGGGGACTAAATGAAGTGATGTATATAATATAAAATTGGAATCAAAAAAATCAAAGATTTGAGGGTTAAACAGATGAAGTTACCCCAATCTATTCCTGTCCAATATTAGATATTCTTATAGTGCAGGTTATATGTTTAAAAATTGCTGCTGGGGTATTATACTAGCCATTATCCATGTGTATATACAAAACGAGGTGGTGTTTATTAATGCAGGACCATCCAAGCACCTCCAGCAAATTGCGGATTCATAAAACCCACAACCACCGCACCATGACATAGTCATCAAAAAAAGGACCTAGATCTGTACTTACCAAATCACAGAAATTGGATAGAATGACAAGGGTCATAGAGGCGTATGGCTACCACAAAGGACACACGGCAAGGGCTATGGTGTGCCGCCTTTGTTGAATGCACAAGCAGCCTTAAATGTGACGGAAGGCGGATGTTTCTACCCGTCGCGTGGCAACCACGGTCACATGCCTGCTCCGTCCATCCGTCACTTTTCCCCATCCCTAGGGGACGAACGTCCCGGGGCCAATGACTTACGCCCTGAGTGCTGGAATGTGTGACGTGCGCTATATCACCGCGCGCATCGTCACTTCCCCGCCCAAACACTTGCCGAGTTGCTGAACGGCCACTTCCGCTCCAATGTGTCCACGCTGCAAAAACGGCTGTAAAAGCTGGACTCCGAGCGCAGCATTTTTGATACATAATGTGCACACGATACAAACGGCCATTCAGAAGGGGACGAAAAAAATCTCAACTTGCGACCCAATGGACAGAATTAAAATGTAAAAATTTAGGTCTTGTTTGGCATCGTCCTGATAGTGATCAGGATGGAATTAGATTATGACATTAGATTAGTCATGTATATGGACTACAATGGTGCCACAGTGATATATAATGACTAATTAAAATTTATCAGAAGTACATGTTGTTAATTAGTATGGAGGATATTAGAAGAAGAGGGTAGTGGAATATTTGACTCAATTATTGTATGTGAATAGAGTTGCCTAATAAAGCTATTGGAGTTTAGAATAAGACGGTCTTCCTGTGGGCTACATACGGAGACCTCTCTTATCTATGCCTCGCTTATAAATAGCAACTAAAAATTTAGTGTTCATTGAGTTCCCCGTGTGGAGATGTAGTTCCTAGAGTGTCAAATCCAAAAAAGGTTTCAGTCTAAGGGAGATACTTCATCAAAATTACCCTTTCCTTTCATTAGGTGTAAAGAAGATCAATTCACATAACTTTGTGGATCCTTAGAAACACCTCATGTTGACTCAATGTGTCTGGATACTGAGGGTGTCTCTTTTACATACGAATGTCACATAGGTGCTTCCCCTATTATCATTCTCAACTTCCCGGGTTGGTCTTTCCCACTAGTCCAGTCAAACATGGACATCGAATGGCGGTAGTTCTCTACCTTTCTTATACGACAGTTTAATGAAATGTTTAATCATAATATGTACTGGTCCAGTTTTAGTACTCAATGTGAAAGTTTTTCCAGTTTCTAGATGTGGGAAGCCCTATACACACACGCTGCATTCTATAGCAGCCTTTTGGCTGTCCCTATTTAAGTCCACGTCAAGTCACTTTGTGGGGGTACATAATGAATCTTACTCACAAGAAGATCTTGGAAGGACTCTTTCCCTTTTCTAAATGTGATAGCTGGTCTCAGTCCACATGTATCCTTGCATGTCAGGATCCCATTAAGAGGTTGGCCCCAGTGTTTCAGTTAATATCTTTAGGGACTCTTCAATTAGAGGAGGAACATCAAAAGTTCCTATCAATTCTTATGATTCACTGAGTCAAGTTGCTTATCTCTTTCTTTTTAGGAGCCACAAAGGCTTTTTCGTGAACCAACCTCCCCCCCCCCCCACACCCCCCCCACCCCCCACCCCCCCCCCCCCCCCCCCCCCTCACACCCCCACCCGCCCACCCCCCACTCCACACCCCCCCCCCACCCCCCCCACCCAACCCCCCCCCCCCCCACCCCCACAAACACCCCACACACACACCACACACCACACCACCCCCCCCAACCACCTCCCCACACCCCCCCCCCCACCAACCTCCCCCCCAACCACCCACCCCCCCCCCCGCCCACCCCCCCCCCCCCCCCCCCTCGCCCCCCCTTGAAACCCCCCACCCCCCACACCCCACAGTGCGGAGTTGCAGAGTGATATGATTACTTGAGTATCCCCTCCTGGGTACCTCTTTTCCCTGAATCTCTTTCACAATGTATTTTGGCTGATGAACAAATTCATTTTCTAGAGGAACAATTACGACGCAATCTCAGAATTGTCCTCGTGGGATTCCTTCTTCAAAGAATAGGGGGTGGCTACTACACATGCAGGAGTGCAAATTACATGCAGTCCTCTTTGCGATAGTGGAGGTTTTCAAATCTCCACATCATGGTCCTTTTGTTACCGATCACATCTAGAAAGCCTATATGGAAGTATAGAGCGGACCTCTCACATCATTGTTCCACAAAGATGCCCTGTATTTGGGTTCCATTACTGCCATCAATTTTTCGTAAGAAGTCCATTTGGTATCCCTTGTGTAAGACGATAGGACTTCTACAAAAAGGTTTAAGGGGAACATGGTCTTAGGTATAACCCACATTTCTGTGTAAGGCTCCTATACCGGACCTATGGGTCTCCCCTTCAAACGGGTTTCACCCTGGTGTATTTTGGGGAGACCATAGAAATGTCGCCCTTCAGTTCGTGGAAATTGCGGGAATAGGAACTCAAATTCAAGGGGCACTGATAATCTCGTTGGTTTTAGCAGGTGGATAGTTTCTCCAGTAATTCTCGTTCTATACTCTTCTGATGGATCATTTTTAAGGATTTTCTTAACAAGTACGGTTCACATAGAAGTCTCCTTACACACCTATCCCCTGTAATTATGTCGTGCATCCAATATGGACTATATTTCCCCATTATCAAGTGTGTTTATTAACTATTTCATAGATTTTGTTCTAATTTCATGATTGCTGTTTTTCCCAGAAGTGCAGTTCGTGTATCCCTTCCTGTTTTTCAGATGTTAAGATCTCTGGTGACTTGGGGAAATGAAAAACATTCTATACAAGTTAGGTCTCCTTAGTGGGGGCATTATCTTATTTTTTATACATAGTTGTGTAAAGGGAACTTTTCCTTATGTATCGTTATCATATGCCTGGTCTTTATAATAGTATGACCATATTCTATATGTCTTTAACCTTTCCCCTGTTCATGACAATTAACGTTTGTTTTTCATGCGCTCGGATTAGATCTGTGAACTTAAGCATTTTTCGACAAAACCTTGGTTCATGCATTTTTACTGGCTGATTCTAGTTTTATGGGTGCACTATTTGGAAGAATGTAGTCCTTGGTTATATGGCGTAGGAGGTTGGGTTGGTTTGGATGGTGTTGTGCATACTGGTGCACCATTTGTTAGCTGTATTATATTACTATATCTATTGTCATATCTAATTCATACCTGATATCACCCTATCAGGACCGATGCCAAACAAGACCTATTTTTACATTTTATTTCTGTCCATTGGGGCCGCGTCGACAAACATTTGATTTTTTTTCGTTGGCCCCTTTCTGACCCCCATGGGCCGTTGTATAGTCCTGTGCACATTATGTATTAAACATAGCTGGCTCGAGCCGACTTTTACTTGCCGTTTTTGCACCTACCAGTCCGGCGGAAGTGGACGTTCAGCACTCGGCAAAGGTCGTCGGGCGGAAACAGTGGACGTTCCGCCGGCGATATTAGCGCCACGTTAAACACATCTCCAGCACTCAAGGGCGTCGAAGTCACTTGCCCGGGACACTTCGCGCCCCAAGGGGCCGAAGTGCTGAACAGTGACGGAATGGTAACGGAAGCAGGACATTAGTGACGGGTTGCCACCGGCGACGGCTAGAATTCAATCCGCCTTCCGTCACATTCTAAGGACTGCTTGTGCATTCTCAAAACAACGGGCGGGCACACCATAGCCCTTCCGTGTGTCTTTTTGGTCGCCATACGCTATTTGCACCTCTGCATACTATGCCAATTTCTGTGTTGGCCTAAGTACAGACTACTCCTTTTTTGAAGACATGTGCTTGTGTATCCCCGGCTGTTGTGGGCGTTTTTTTGAATTCCTGCAGTGCTGGCGAGGTGATTGGCAATGCGTCTGCTTTATGATCACCACCTCTGTCCTGTATATAAACAACATGAATTACTGGGCTATCACTATACCCCCAGCAGAAATTTGACTACATATTAAACCTGCACTATAAGATATCTAATATGGGGAAGGAATATCTGGGCGGTAACTTCATCATGTTTATAAACCATCTATCTTTGAATTTCTCTTTTGATTCCTTTTTTAGATTTTATACTTCACTTCATTTGGTCCCCTGGAACGAGTCTGTGGCTGCCGGTCGCATACGGTGGATACATCGTTGGGACTCCTGTTATGATTACCACTCCAACGGGTAAGACTTGTGTCTACTAGGGTATGCCTCCCTCATACCGCGGTTTGGGGTCGCCCTTCGTCGCGGAGCCCAGAAGTGCTCTAAACGATCTACACCGGTGTGGAGAACCCCCCAAGTAGACTCGTCAAATTTAGTAGTTTATCACATGCGCTATTTCTTTATTGGCACTTATATGTGTTTATTGATTTTTGTATTTCATGCTCCAGCCGGATTATTTATTTTAAATTGTTGAAGTCAAATAGGTTACTATTTTATATTGCACACATGTATCATACGCACTCCATTTTTTGGTTCTTCTGTTTATGTGCGATGTGAGTAATTACCTAATGTTCTTCTAATTATTTGGGATAAGTTCCTTTTTTACTCAGACTGCTGTGCCGATAGGTAATGGCAGGATTTTTGGAATCTGATGTAAGTGTAGTTCCAAATGGTTAAACAGACTGATGAGGAAATATTTTCAGATAAGTATACGTCTATAAAAAACAATACCCCCTCTTGAGTGGGTATGCCTTCAGGGACCTGTAACAAAGCCTATCGGGAAACAAAATCCTCAGCTGGCTGGGAAATAAAAAGTTTGGAAAACTTATAAAAAAACCAGATAAGTCCAAGAGGCATAGGAATATCTTTAACTCCCCCACTAAACATCAAGTACCTGAGTTTGTTTCAGAATGGGAAAAAGAGGCGACCGCTAGATTCCTTAGCGGTTCATGCAGCTTCTTTCTAACAAAAGAAAGAGCTAGTCTAGAAGGCATCAATAATTAAATTGAAAGAACTAATTACAACTGTACGGGCTTTGAATAAAAGAGGACAGAATTTGGTGACTAAAGAAAAACAGTTACAGAACACAACTAGAAAAATTTCAACTAAACATAGCAAAAGACCGTAAACACCCAAGGCAATATTATTAGAGAATCTTGGTGATCTTAAGAGGGAAAACAAAGCATATATATTATCAGGTTTTAATCAACGATAGGAGAGATACTGTAGCAAATATCCACAGACGATACTGGACATTTCTGTCTCCAGAACCTAGAGGGATGAAATAATAGACAGTCCCTCCAACTACTTCAAAGGACAGAGAGGACGTGGTGGAATGGCATTAAAAGCTAGTGGGACATAACAAAAAGCCTTTTTTAGACCGTCAAACCCATCCGGAGCGGTACGTTCAAACTCCGAAATAAATTCAAATACTGTATCAAATAAGGGACCATCCTCAACATAGTTAAAATTGTCTTCATATACCCCATTAGTGAAAACAACACGAAAAGGAACTTCCTACTAAGAAAGGAACTTCTCGTTCGTTCCACTAACTGGTTATGGGTAACTTGTTCTAATAGGGGGATATTAGGCAATGTAAATTTTGTTACCCTTCCCTCCCCCCCCCCCCCCCCCCCCCCCCCCCCCCCCCTTCCCCTCTTGCGTAAATGCGAGTTGGCAAAAAAATTATGCGCTGGGATGAAAAACAAACGGAATGTCTTGAACTGGGGATAGGTGTTGGAACATGTTAGAAGATGTCAGGACTATTATATAGTCCTGGGCAGTGATAAATACATAATGGAAGGAGGTCCTGTTACAACAACTAGTGTATAAAAAAATAAAGAAAATGCCCCCCCACTAGGAGACATATCTTTGTATAGATGTTTTCATTTCCCACGTTCAAGAGATCTTGAACATCTGAAAACGAGGGATACTTCGAACTGCACTTTAGGATAAAACAGGCTATCATGAATTAGAACCAAAAAATCATGAAAATAGTTATACAACCTCTGATACGGGAGGAAATATAGTCATTATTGAATAACACAGAATTACAGGATTGTGTAAGAGAACTTCTATCGTGACCGTTACTTGTTATGAAATCCTTAGAAATGAATCCATCACGAAGAGTATAAACGAGATTACTGGAGATACGTATCACCTGCTTAAAAACCCAACGAGTGTTGATCAGTTGCCCCTGAATTTGAGTTCCTATTCCCCATAAAATTTCCACGACAGCGACATACTATGGTCTCCCCAAAATTCACAAGGCGGTAAACCCGTTGAAGGGAGACCCAATAGTGTCTGGGTATAGGATGCCCTACACAGAATTGTGGGTTTATAACTTGACCAGGTCCGTAAACCTTTTGTAGAATCCCTATCGGTCTGGTACACAAGGATACCATGAATTCTTAAGAAAAATTGATGGCATAAGGTATCCCAAAGACAGCCTTCTTGGAAGCCATTGATGTGGAGTCGCTTATACTTCATTCAACATGAAATGGGGGATTAAGGCAGCTGAATTTTTTTTCTTAGAGGGGAGGGGTCAAAACCAATTTTGATTTCACATAATAAATTTGTGGTTGGATCTCTTAAGTTTGTTTCTCACAAAAAAAATTTTCTATTCCAATGGGAAAATTATACCATCAATTGAGAGGAACCGCCATGGGAAATTCCTGCGCCCCAAGTTATGCTAAATCTATACTTGGGGTGTGGGAGGATACAATAGTCTATGGCGATGAACCCCTTAAATACATCGAAAAAAATTGCATTTCTATACAAGATATATTGATGACATCTTTGTCCTGTTGGATGGGAAAAAAAGAGGAGTCATAGAGGTTCATGCAAGTTTAACAAAAAACCGTATGGACTCAAGATTCACTATGGATAGATCACCAAATTAGCTTTCCAGATGTGTGGTAACAAAAGGACATGATGGGAGATGAAAACCTCCATTATCGCAAAAGACGGATGTAATTAATCTCCTGCATTGGAGTAGTAGCCACCCTATTCTTTGAAGAAGGGAATCCCACGTGAGGGACTATTCTTGAGATCTGCGTCGTAATTGTTCTCTAAAAATGTATTTGTTCATCAGGCCAAAGGACATGAGTGAGAGATTCAGGGAAAAGAGGTACCCGGAGGGGATACTCAAGGAATCATATCACTCTGCACTCCTGCAACGGAATAGAAAAAGCCTTTTGGCTCCTAAAATGAAAGTAGAGATCACTTGACTCAGGAATCATTAGATTGATAGGAAACTTTTGATGTAGCCTCTAATGAAGTCCGTAAGGATATTAACTTAAAACATGGGAATCCTTTAATGGATCCTGACATCAAGGATAAAGTGGGTCTGAGACCGCATCACATTTTAGAAAGGGAAAGAGTCTCCAAAAGATCGTCTTGTGAGAAGTCTTTAGGTACCCCCTCAAAGTGACTTGACGTGGCCAAATAGACAGCAAAGGCTGCTATAAATGCAGCGGTGTGTTTAGGCTGTTCCACATCTAGAAACTGGAAAAACATTAGAGTACTAAAACTGGACAGTTCATCTTATGATTAAACATATCATAAACCTGTCGTTCAAAAGGAGTGATCTACCGCATTCAGATGTCCATGTGGGACTGGTCTATGTGAAAGCACCCACCCGGGAGTTGAGAAGGTGAATAGGTGAACACTATGTGGCATTGTAATTAAAAGAGACACCCCAGTATCCAGACACATCTGAGTACAACATGGAGGTGTTTCTAAGGATCTCCAAGTTTATGGGAATTGATCTTCCTCACAACTATGAAGGAAGGGTAATTTTGATATGGGATCTCCTTAGAACGTGAAACCTTTTGGATTTTACACTCTGGAATACTCATATCCACAGGGACTCAATGAAACAGACTAAATTTATAAGTTTGCATATTAATAAGGTGGCAAGCATATGAGAGGTCTCAGGTGTACACACAGGAAGACGTCTTTTCTAAATCCATAGACTTTATTAGGCAACTCTATTTTTCATTACATATAATTGAGTCAAATATGTCACTCCCTCTTCTTCTAATATTCTCATAATATATTAACACATGTACTTCTGAATTTTAATTATGTATTATATATCACTGTGCACCATTGTGTCATATACTTACTATCTATGTCCATCATCTAATTCATCCTGATCACTATCAGGACGATGCAAAAAAGACCTATTTTTACATTTTATTTCTGTCCTATTGGGTGCAAGTTGAGATTTTTTCGTTTGCCCCTTCTGAAAATGGCGTTGTTCTGTGACATTATGTATTAAAATGCTGCGCTCGAGCCAATTTACTGCCGTTTTGCATACACAGTGGACTGGAAGTGGCCGTTCAGCATCGGCAAGTGTGGGCGGAAGTGAGTTGCCGCGCGTTATAGCGCAAGTCACAATTCCAGAATCAGGGCGGATGTCATTGCACGGATTCGGCACTTAAGTCAAAAAAAAAAGGCGGAAGTGACGGAGGAACGGAGCGGCATGTGACCGGGTTGGCCACGGCGACGGCTAGAATACATCCGCCTTCCGTAACATTTATGGCTGCTTGTGCATCAAAAACAAACGGCGGGCACACCATAGCACTTCCGTGATGTCTTTTGGAGGCCATACGCTCTAAGACCTTGCATTTCTATGCAATTTATGTGTTGGTAAGTACTAGACTATCCTTTTTTGATGCATGTGCTTGTGCTGTTGTGGGGGTTTTGAATCCGCATGTGCTGGGGAGGTGATTGGTGGTCTGCATTATGAACCACCACCTCTGTTGTATATACACATGATATGGCTATATATACCCAGCAGCAATTTGATACATATTAACTGCCTATAAGGATATCTAATATGGGACCACAACCACCCCAAGATAGATTGGGGGTAAACCTTCATCTGTTATACCTCAATCTTGAATTTTTTGATTCCTTTTTAGTTTAATATACATCACTTTCATTTGTCCCTGAAGAGACTGTGGGGGTCTGAAAATGTTGGGACTCTGTATGATTACCACGTAAGGGTAAAGGACTTGAGTCTATAGGTAAGCCTCTAATACGGTTCAGGGGTCGCCTTGTCTGGGGCGAGTGCTCTAACGATCTAACCGGTGTGGAGACCCCCAGTGACTCGTCAAATTTAGTAGTTATCAATGCGACTATTCTTTATGGCACTTATATTGTTTTTGATTTATGTATTCTATGCTCCAGCCGCATATTATTTTAATTGTGAAGTAAAAGTTAAATTTTATATTGCACTCAAGTATCATACGCACCTCATTTTTTGGTTCTTCTGTTTATGTGCTGACTGGAGTAATTACCTAATGTTCAAACTAAATTATTAGCGATAAGTTCTTTTTTTCTAGACAGCTGATTAGAGAGTGTGAATGTGGAGGTGCGGAGTGATCCTATACGCACGATTTTACATTATCATCCTTGCAAACAACAAAAGGACGGGACGAGACTCCGCCTTAATAAATCACAAAGTGAGTGCACACGTTATTACTGGTTGCTAGAGTGTACTCCTAAGACATTGTCTGGCAGGAGAGTGCGGTCCCGACAAAGATGAAGCTGTCCCTTTTTGAATCAAGAGATTGCTAACCATAGATAGGTTTGAGCGGAAAAAATAAGAGCTATTTATCTGAGAAGTTCTTTAAAAAAATGGAGAGTTTTATAGTTAAAACTTTTTCGGATGAAGAGGTAGGGGCGCTGATGGATCACTTTCGCACTTCTGATTACTACCTCAGGGAAAAGTTGGCTGGATCCTTGGGCAGACTAGAGGTAGGAGATAATACATGACTAGGGAAAATCTGGGTTGGCTAAGATAGGGAAGAAAGGTTACAAGAGAGGAATTCCCACACGGGGTAGGTGATCTTATCATTTGATTATTCCTTGTAGAGGAAAGGGTGGTTTCATGACATTTTTTGGTGATAGATTTTTCCATTTCCGGGGTTGCTGGTGGGTGGTAGGGGAGGGGCTTTATACAGATTATTTAAGTTTGGCTCGGTTTATCTTATATGAATGTTATTATAATTAATTGGAGAAGTTTAAGTGTTTACAGAGCATTTAAATGTTACATATTGAAGTGTTATCTATATATTGCGATGTGATTGTTTGTAAAGGATGATATCTTTTCTTCTCAATAAAAATCATTGTTTAAAAAAAAAAAAAAAATGAATCTAAGAAATTATCTTGCATATACATATTAAGAAATGTTTCAGCTTCCTGTATATAACAGCAGTAAGATAATGTATATAGCTGTATGGTTATGTTCTATGACTATGTTCATTTTAACTTTTTTAATGAGGAAATGACGTAAGCACGAGAGGCAATAGGACCGCCTACATTTTTTTTTCCCTTATATATAGTGAACCTCAGTAATGAATGTTGTATTTTCCGTGATCAAGGGCTAGCAACAGCCTGAAACGCGTTGGAGTGTTTGTGTACCCCCTGTTATGATATGATACATTAAAAGCAGCAAAGAAATTTTGCACGAAGTCCGCTGGTTCCTGTTGTACTTCTGTTAATACAATCCTATGTCACTCAGAAAACTAAGCGTAATTTCAACATTCTGGATAGATCATATTCATTGCATAATAAAATAATTTGCTATTGTGCCATACCTTGAGGTGCTGAACATGGTAATTCAATCAGGTGATAGGATGTGGCAAAGCCTTTTGGTTTCAAATGGATCCACCGATGCAATAGTGAACCGGCCTAATCCAAATAAAGCTTTAGACCTGGTTTACCGCTATGTGGGCGGCTCTGTTCACAGACTTTGTCACAGAGGCGGTGCCAAATCCATAACCTGATATAAACTAATGGCACCTAACGGACCATTCTGTATACAATGAGGTCTTTCATCTAAAAAGGGATGTTCCGGAACTTTAAAAAGCTTGTTGGTCCGCTGGGGTATGATTAGAAATAGGAAAAAAGAAGCATACTCACCTCCGTGACGCTCCCGATCCTTCTCGGTGGCCAGCTCCGCTGCACAGTGAACGTCCATTGTTCACGTGCTATATGCTGCCAATCACATGGCCACTCTGACTTGTGATTGGCTGCACTTAAGATCTGAACAATTGATGTTCACTGTGCAGCTGGGATGTACAGGAGGGCCACCAGGGCGGAACGGGAGCGTCACAGAGGTAAGTATGCTTCTTTTTTTTTTAAATTCGAAGAAGTTTTATTGAACAAAATATGTCAATGAACATAAACTCACAGCAAGCATCATGTCAAGATCACATCATAACAAAGCAAGAACTGCATTGGCAATAAAAAGGGACAAGGATATGGATATCAATCACTAAGACATCTAATATGCATACCATGACATGTCACATTCCTGATAGCTGCCAAGAGGCAAGCAGAGAATGAATATATACTACGAACGAGTACAAAGAAACAAGAGACGGGCGCTGTGAACACCCATATACCCAAAGGAAAGAAAAGAGAGAGAAAAATAAAATAAATAAATAAAGAAAAAAGAAAAGACCCACGCCAGCACAACAGAGAAGACAAAACAACCATACAACAAAAGGCAGTCTCACAAGACGTATAAGAAAGAGGGATGCACACACAAAACACAAAAACGGGGAGGGAGGATGGGAATAAGGAAAAATGAAGGAATAGTGGGGAACACCCAATGTAGAGAAGAGAGTAGCACCCAGCCTGCCCACAGTCAATCCCACACTAACAGGTGATGGAAAAATAAAGTGGGGAATTTTTGAAAAGGGACCAGCTAGACCAGGTCCTAGTAAATTTATATGCCTGCTCGGGAGTTTGGGCTATCAATTCTTCCATTCTCTGAACCGCACTAATTTCTGCAAACCAATCTTCCAAGGTTGGGGGGACAGGCGACTTCCATTTCCGTGGAATTATAGTTTTGGCAGCCTGTAATAGATGCTTCAGAAGGGATTTCTTAAATCTACTAATTGGCAAGGGGAACATAAAAAGTAACAAGGCCTCCGGCGTACAATGCACCACGGAGTTTGAGGTAGTTTTAATGGAGGAGATATGGGCTTGCGCCATTTGGGAGCGAACTGCCCTCGCCAGCATGCGCCCACTTTTATTGCCGTGCTCATAAAATCTGCTACGGCACTGTTGGACGAATCGGCCCCAGGACGCTTCCAGGAGGCGACGGACTTCCTGCCGCGCCTCCTGTAGCTCCCGGAGTACAGTGGGTGCAAGGGCATTCTTATGGGTGCATTCTAAGGAGGAGACCTTGGTCAACGCCTTGTTAAGAGTAGCCGCTCGGTCCCGCTTAATTCTGGCGCCATGCTTAATCAAGACCCCCCTGACCACGCATTTCAGGGCCTCCCACTGGGTTGGTAACAGAGTGGGGTCGCCCTCATGGTTAGATAGAAAGCAAGAGATGGTGTTTCTGATGTCCGCAGTGCAGGGGGCGTCCAGAAGAAGGGATTCATTCAACTTCCAGTTCCAGACCCTCTGCTGTGAGGCCGTAAGCCGCAGAGAGCAAAAAACAGGAGCGTGATCAGACCATAGAATATTTCCAATTGTCGCAGATGACAGCAGGGGCAGGGCTGAATGTTGAATCATGATATAATCCAACCGACTATAGGAACCGTGGGGCGGGGAATAAAAGGAATAGTCCCTGTCCGATGGATGCAGAATCCGCCAGGAATCACACAACTGAAGTAGCAAGAAAGCCCTCTTAACCTTCTTGATGGCCGAATAGGACAGGGTTGATTTCCCAGAGGAATTATCTAAGGTTGGATCTAATGTTACATTAAAGTCACCACATAGTATGACGGTCCCTTGCACTAGGGGGAGAACGGTATCAACCAACGTCTCAAAAAATCCAGCCTGGCCCACATTGGGAGCATATGCATTAAGGACAGTAAAAACCTGTCCACTAATAGAGAGAACCAATACAAGGTAACGCGCCTCAGGGTCGGCCGTACAACTAATAACCTGATGGGCCAGAGAGCGATGAATGGCTATGGCCACTCCCCTGGACCTGGACTCAGAAAAGTTGCCAAAATGCCAAGACGTGTAGTGCCTATTCTTAATATTTGGGGCATGACCTACCTTAAAGTGGGTCTCTTGCAGACACACGATTTGAGCTTTAGAGCGGTGAAAATGGTGGAGGACCTGCGCCCGCTTTTCAGGGGTGTTCAAGCCCTTTGCATTAAATGAAGCGATGCGTAGATCCATCATTCAGGAAGTCCGGGGGAGGCGCGCCCACGATACCACACCAGGCCCCGACCCTTTCCCAAATGCAATCTAAGAAACAAAAAAGGGTGGGGGAGAAAGACACAGAAAGCGAGAGGAGGAGAGAAGAAAAAAAAAAGACAAAGGGGGGGAGGGACAAAGACACTCACAACCAGTTCCCTAGAAGAATGGGCTCAGGCGCTTCTGAAATCGGGCTGCCTGCAAAAATGTTAGAACAATGGTAACCAGCAGTGCCCAGCGGAGACCCCCAAAACAGGCTATTCTTATGGCACCTGAGTTGACCCAAAGTTGGGCCCACAAGGATCAATCACAAAGGCGCTAATCGCCCAGATTCAAGGCGAGTTCAACGAAGAGGGGCGTCGATGTTCCCGATCCCGAGCGTCCGTAGGCCGTTGTAGCCCCTCTCCACGGCTCCGAGACGAGGTAGAGCCAGAACCCGGGGCCACAGAGACCAGCTGAAGATGTCTTTTCCGCTGAGCAGGTCCAGAGGAGAGAGATTAAAGGGTCGGCCAGTCCGGGAAGGATAAGTCCTTGATATGGAGAGACTGCAGGACAGACGGGATATCTTCTGCTGATCTGATGGTGAGAACCTGCTTGTCTGCACGGATATGCAGGGCAAATGGATACCCCCAGTGGAATGGGATATTTTTTCTTCTGAGAATGTCCAGGAGAGGGTTCAAGGACGCTCTCTGGGCTAAGGTGAGCCGAGACAAATCCTGCAGGATTCTGATGGTGGAGCCTTGGTAAGACAATGACTTGCGCCTCCTGGCCTCATAGAGAATATCTTCCTTCATGCCGAAGAAGTGGACCCGGCAAATAACATCACGTGGCCTAGGGTCATCAGGATTAGGCGCTCTAAGGGCTCTGTGCACCCTATCCAGTTCAATATGAGCCGTAGGTGGACGACCCAGGAGGTCATTGAAGATGGCGGTGACCACTGGAAACAAATCCGCATTGGGCACAGATTCAGGAAGGCCCCTAATACGTAAATTATTACGCCTGCTCCGGTTCTCAATGTCGTCCAGGTGTCGCTGCAGGGCGTGAATTTGAGCGGTATGATGTGTGACTTCAGCGGACACAGACGTGAGGGTGGCGGTGGTGCGGGTCTGCGCTTGATCCATGACATCAACCTTAGAATGAAGAGAAGATAGTTCCATACGAAATTGCGCAGACTCTTGTCGGAATTCGTCAAGCAGTCGAGCGGTCATAGAGGAAATATCAGCCAGCGATGGGAGTGGTTGCAGTAGTTGTTTCAAAGCTGCCAGAGTCACTGGTTTATTATCATCCACAGGATCCAGCACATCAGAGATAGGAGAAGACACACACAGCTGTGCAGGGTGATGGTGTGACTCACTAAAAATTGGTGGGGTGTCTCTGAGACTGTTAGGCAATTGTGGGTGAGAAGGCGCCATGCGATGCTCATTTCCGCCCCCACAGGGCGTAGGCAGCAGGTCTTGCGCTTGTAAAGCCTGGGCACACAGCCTATCAGCAGATGGAGAGGCCCCTTTATGTGCAGGGGATAGCTCCCAGGGTGAACCAGAGGACCAGGAGGGGGAACCCTCCCTAGGTGGTAGCGGGCCTCCAGAGCAACTGAGAAGAGGAGGCTGCGGCCTCACAGGGCCAGTGACATAGTCCAATGAAGCTGGGTCTTGGCGCTGTGGGAGGGGGGCACACAGAGGATTTGTGTTAGGAGATGAATAACACTGTCCCATGTAATGTAGGGCCCCCACAGAGGGGTGACCCCCTTGAAGCTGCTGCTGCACTGTAATCCACGGCGCTGGTGTGGAAGGGGCAGGCACTTGGGTCCCAGTAACTCCTGGGCCCTTATAGACAGGCTGGGGCATGGGAGACGCCGGAGCAGCTGACATAGAGAGCTGCAGGTGGTGGGGAATCCCCTGTGAGGGAGCCGGCGCCTCCGCCTGCGCTCCTACTGCCGCGGCTGCAGGCTGTGACTCACAGTTGGCGCGGCCCGCGCCGGGACCGGAGCTCCTTCCTGAGGGCGCCGACATCGGTGTGTGCAGCTGCGGGCTCGAGGTCCTCCCCGCCGGCGGTAAGTCTGTGTCCTGCGCGTTCCCCTGAGGTAGTGGGGACAGTGAGGAAGACCGGGCGCTGCTTGCAGGAGAGGAGCCATGCCGGGATCCATGCGTGGAAGTCGCGCTGCGGCGGCCATCTTGGGGGATCACAGGCCCGAGCGCCGGCAGTGATTTGGCGGCCTTAAGCGGGGCAAAGAACCCCTCAATGTCCCCTCGAACGGTCCCGGAGCGCAGAGTGGTCCTAGGTGCTTGTTTTTTAGGCTGCTTGCCCATCCTTTATGCCAGATATCGCCGGTATATGAAGAAGGGAACGAGGAGCTCAGAAACCAGCGTCCTCACACGGCCATCTCCTAACCACGCCCCCATGCTTCTTTTTTTTCTATTTCTAATCATACCCCAGCGGACGAACAAGCTTTTTTAAGTCCCAGAACACCCTTTAATGGAAAAAAAGAGTGCTGCCAGACGCCCGAAAAACATTGTGCATGTTCATTCTTCCGTCCGGTTTTCGGACGGAATATGAAGATGCACAATGTTTTTCGGTCGGATAAATCGACCGGTATTTGCCCTCTACCATGTAAACAGGCCCTAAGGGAACCTCCAACACAGATGTGTACTTGGCCTTAAGCTGGATTCAGAGAAGATTGTGTTTCTTCATGTCTGCATTTGTTGCCTAAAATGTGCATTTTAAATGTTAGAAATATGAAAAAACATATTTAAAGGGGTATTAAAATTTCATTGATTAAATTTATAAATGTAGGCAAAGGTATATAAAGACTATTACCAAATGTATTGCTGTTCTGATTTTGCTTCCTTTCAGAGTAGATCTTATCTCCTGCTTGTGTACACAAATTTCTCTAGGTTACCAACCATCTCTCTGGTATTATTGCTCTGGCAGCCCCGTCCGACCATGGTGACGTCACTCCCTGCTGAATGTTATCTTTAGCACAGGAGCTTGTTTATCTATGTTATGGACAAACTTTAACCCTTTAGAACTCTGTAGCCTTCCGCCCTGCTGTTTCGACCCCTCCATCACCAATGTCTCTGTAACAGGCTCAGCTGGGAATAGCAGAGCTGAAATGTCAATCACTGGTGTATAACCACATCCTGTTCAGACGGTGGGAGCCTGAGGTTGCTCTGTGAAGTAGCATGGTGAGAACACTTCTTTAAACAGGGGGAAATCCATGTCAAAAAACAGGCTAAATGTGGCAGAAATCCAAGGGCGTCACACAGCGGATTTCTGCCACACTGAAAAATCCGCAGTGTGAATCTAGCCTTATGGTGATTCGGGCATCATCTACTAAGAATCCACAACACGGTTCAGGACCATTTGTAAGTACTGTTTAAAAAACCTCACAGATTTTACCGATTGCAGTGCAGCTGAGTTAAATCCATGGTGAAAATTCACACTAAAATCTATGTTGACGACTCCAATCCCAGCCATGTTACTGCATACACTACCCACACTAAGGGATAGTTTGCTTTCGGGAAAAACTTATGACCTGTCTGATGCATAGCGCTCTCTTTGATAGCTCTAGCATTGGTGGTGTCCATCATTACTGCTCAGAGTGAATTGACTTTCAACATGAAGGGGCAGGTAATTAAAGACTTTTTCTAAATATATTGGTCAATAGATTTTACTTTAGTCATGATAAGAGAGATTTTATGTGCTCTGTGTCCACAGGTTTCCTTCGTTACCTGACCATAACTCTATTGTTATGGAATGTATTAGGCTATGTGCACACGGCTTATTCACGCTGTAATTGCGGGACAGATTTCGCCCGCAATTACGGCGTGTGTACGGGGATGGGGAGGCAGCTCGCCGGCCCCTTAGACTTTCATTATCCACGGCGCGTATTCCGCCGGGATAATGTGCATGTCACTTTCTCCCCTCTCGCCGTATTTTGCGAGCAGAGAGAGGAGATGGAATCCATAGTTCTCTATGAGAACTGTGGATTACCGTAATGACTGGGACGGATTTTAGCCGTATTTGCGTGCAGTATGGCGCGCAATACGGACTGAAATCCATCCCAAAATCAGCCGTGTGAACATAGCCTTAGGTGAAATGTCTATTTCACCCACAAGATGGCGTCTGTGTCCAGACACACCTTGTTGTGCCTAGATGATAACTAATATGGCCACTGGCCTGAACTATTTTTCTTCTCTTAAAAAAATGTGGGGTGTATTATTCAAATATGTATATAAGAAAAGCCAATTAGGAGGGTGGATGTAGTGTCACATGTTGCTTATGGAATGTTGTTACGCCCAAAGTATAAAAACTTGTGTTTTTTGTAATAAACTCAGAGAACTCATAAGAATTGTCAGGCTGTGAATTCTTACTCTGGCACGTGTCAATCAATATACTAATTTGACCCCCCACTAGGATGTCGAGCCCCTTTGCGGTTCCGTCTACAACACTATAAGATAAGAGAATAGAGAGTGACATCACCATGGTGCACCACCCAGAGCAAACTAGTTATCTCTAACAAGATTACAGATAAGAAATTGTTCTCAATCCTCACTGCACATGTACCTTTAGTTTACTGAAGATTAGCTCTCCTGCACTTGTCAGTATCAGGCTCAGATACATACAGAGAAGCTAAATATGCTAATCACTGCTATAGTACCACCACAGTCTGGCTATAGCAGAATGAGCCTAAAATCGCTTGCGACTCGGTGAAACAGCTGGGTGAGAGAAACCCTTTAAAAAAAAGTATACTGTAAGATATTTGTTTTTGTGCAGCTAATAAAAGCGCAGCACCCTGAAACTTTTAGCCGTCAAAAAAGGACAGACGACGTCATAAAATGGATACCAAAAAACTTGTGGCAATATGTCCAGCTGTAGAAGTCAATGAATATGTTAAATCACACCTTTGACAAATATGTTTTTTTTAAATGAAAAACCTTTACACAGATTAGTGTTAAACTAGTCTTAATAATACAAATTGTCTCCCAAAGTAACATGCCCTTAGGGTATGTTCACACGGCATGTTGATTACATACGTTTATAGATGAGTGTTTGGATCCGTGTTTTGCACCCTAAATGGACCCAAACACGCATCTAACAATGTGCAGTGTGATTTACGTTGCTTTCAATATAAAACACGCATCGACGTTCAAACGAGTGATCGCCGATGCGTGTTTACATGTGTCTTTCTGATACTTCTTTCAGATCCGTTCAAAGCATTGACGTGTCTGCAGCAGCCAAAACGCATCCAAAGGGCTCGTTCACACGGCTTATTCTGGGACTGATTTCAGCCGTATTGCGGACCGTATTTGCGCTCCAATACGCTGAAATCAGTCCCAGGCATTATGGTAATCCACAGTTCTCCAGAGAAAGTGACATGTCAATTATTTACGGCGTGTATGCGCTGTGGATAATGACTGTCTATGGGGCCGGCAACCGGCGTAATTGCAGGGCGAAATCCGTCCCCGCAATTACGTCGGCAATAAGCCGTGTGAACATAGCCAAACACACACCTATTTGTTGGATGCATTTTGGATACGATTGAAGCAGCACTTTTGGATGCGATTTTCGGATCCAAAATGATGTGTAAACATATCCTTAAGCAGCTATGTCAACAGAATTTTTTTTTTTTTTTAAAAGCTATGGCTCTTGGAAGTAGAGAACAAAAAAGAAAAAAAACCTAAACTAGCGTTAATAAGGGTGTTCTCACTATGCTGTTTTAAACAGCCTGCTCTTCATACCCAGCTTCAGGCTCCCACTTCCTGTACAGGCTGTTTCACAGCAGTGATTGGCGTAACAGCTCTTATTCCTAGCCTAACCTGTTAGGGTATGTTCATATGGCTGATTTTGATGCTGTTTTCGGAGCGTTTCCTCACCCAAAACAGCATCAAAGAAGCTTCCAAAATGACCCCAGATCATTTTCATTGATCCCTATGTAAAACAGTGTTGTAGTTCACACATGTCAAGGTTTTTCCGCGCTTCTTTGGACACTGTTTTGGGCGCTGAAAAAGAAGTGAAATGTTAATTCTTGACACATTCTCAATGCTGAAAATCCGCAATAGGAATCAGTGGAAAGCTTCAAAATCTTGGCACGTTTTTCAGGCCTTTTTGGTGCATTTTACTGCACTGTATTTGCACTGGGTGTTAATTTGTATGGGTGTTTCTGAAAGAAACCACATTGGAAAAACCTGATCAGATCCTTGTCTGAAAAGTGCTGCATTAAAGGGGTTTTATCATTTCATTAAATGGTCTTCAGAATAAGGGGACAGTGAAAACAAGCAACTTTGCAATTAGATGTCATTAGCACAGCTGTCTTGTATTCAAAGTATTCCTTATCTTCTGTTTTTGTTTACACTGATATCCAGTCGTGGTCGAATCCCTCCAGATCCCTCCTCCTTGCATTTCACTCGCTGAGAGCACATTTACAGTCCGTACAGCCCCCAGTCGAATTCATGGAGCTGTGTCTCTCACTCAGAGTAAGGGACCATCACATTTTCACTTTATACAGTCAGAAGAAACAGAATTACACTGAAGGGCTTACACAATCAGGAAATAGCACAATTTGTGTTGATCCCTGCCTGACTCAGAGTTAGGGGCCGTAGCATTTTCTCTCTCCACACCCAGCAGAAACAGACTGCAACTGATTCTACAATGAGAAAACATAACAGTTTTGTCCCGGTGCCTAACTCTCCTGCATAGAAGCGATATCTGTACCATTCATAGAGCATCTCCAGCTGTGAGAGGAGAAGAGTTCAGTTGCTCAGTCTAGAGTGAATGCGGCGTGGGGTATGTATACAGCTCTTACAGAATAGGACTGAGAGGGAAAGCCAGCATGCACAGTGAAGGGGGGGGGGGGGGTGATGCCAGCTGAGAGGAGAAGAAACGCCCCTGCATTTCCAGAGTTGAGAAGCTGAGAGCAGTGTGAATCGGCTGAACTAAGGAAGCGATACATCCCCTTTAAGGCACTTTTCAGACGTGGTTTTGACGCCGATTTGGACGCTGAAAATTCAATGTCCAAATCAGCCGTGTGAACTTACCCTTAGAGAGACATTGGTGATGGAAGGGTTTTAACAGCAGGAAAGAAGGCTACAGAGCTCTAAAGGGTTAAAGTTTGGGAGTATGTAACATAAAACAGCTCCTGTGCTGCTAAGACACAGCAGGGAGTGATTTTGCAACCCTGGGCCAGGGCTTTAGAGCAAAGAGGTGGTCCATATCCTAGGGAAGCTTGTGTAAACAAGGAGAAGATCACAGCTGTTCTAGCTCCTAAAGTGAGCAACATCAGACGAGCAACGTATTTGGTAATAGTCTTTATTTACCTTTGCTAGTCATTGTGGTAAGAATACTCAGGGCTGCCCAGTGATGAGCAAGCAACATAGGCCACTTTGCCCAAACTGTAGCTAATGAAGACGACCAGCAACCTCCAACCAACCACAATCACTGTCATTAGTTACAATGGAGGCCATGCCAAGTCACCACAAAGCCATAGCTTGCCACAACAGGTCTATCTGCTCCATGTTTGTATCTGTAATACAAGCACTATGGTGAAGGCCCCTACAGGAAGCTATAATGAGGGTGAGTCATTGCTTTATCTGGCTATAAAGGTGCAGTCATGACTCCACCACACACTATCGCACAGACCTCCAATTGTTACAAAATATCTAAACTTTCTTGCCAATAAAGCTTGTTTTAAGAAAAAAAAAAACGAGTTTTGTCAGCTCTCGCGAGAGGTGGGACGGTCTATGAAGATCACGCGAGGTTTCGTTTCCCAACGCGTGTACCCTTTTTTGTGACGCTGTGTGTGGTGTGCGCGGTAACCAGTTCATCTTAGCAAGGAAATGGCGGAAGGCTTCGGGAACGGTGACGCTATGGACCTGCCGGTGGGGAAGTATGCAGGTAATTATGAGAAAGAGATGGGACTAGGAGAAGAGCTGGTGAGGTGGGGGTGAGCAGCGCAGGCCGGGGTGTGAGCCGGCATCCCGCGCCTCCACGCACCTCGGTGCCATATCATTTATGTGAAGGGTGGCGTCCATTTATGAACTGTAGGCGGGAAACCGGCCGGCCGGCTCCCGCTCCTGATTGTGGCTGTATGTGCGCACCTCCGTGGTGTGCTCTGAGCCTCGTGTCAGGATGGTGGGAGACCGCACCTATACCTCAACCCGCGTGTTCGGTGCTGTACTATATGTATGCAGGAAATAGCTAGAACAGGGGGCAGACATCTTATACACAGGCAGGAAATAGAACTAATAACATGGGCAGCATCTATACACAGGCAGGAAGGAGAGCTAGAACATGGGGCAGACATCTTATACACAGGCAGGAAGGAGAGCTAGAACATGGGGCAGACATCTTATACACAGGCAGGAAGGAGAGCTAGAACATGGGGCAGACATCTTATACACAGGCAGGAAGGAGAGCTAGAACATGGGGCAGACATCTTATAACGCCAGCAGCGAAATATAGAGAGCTAAACACAGGGGCAGGCTCTTATACGCAGGCAGGAAATAGAGAACTAGAACATGGGCAGAGCATCTTATACGCAGGCAGGAAATAGAGAGCTAGAACATGGCGCAGGCATCTTATACGCAGGCAGGAAGGACAGAGCTAGAACATGGCGCAGGCATCTTATACGCAGGAAGGGACAGAGCTAGAACATGGGGCAGACATACGAAGCTGAAGTTGGTTTCTTATTCGGTAGTTTTCTTATTTACGCCTCAAGAATATTTTTTGTTTATTTTAAAGAGGATCAATTAAATAGAAAACTTTTCAACTTAATAAATTTCATTACAATGGTGTGGACCAAAGACCATAGCAGGTTGAGACCGGAACCCGGATTAAACAACTAAGCAGCTGGCCATAAAAAATGGGCATAAACGCAGAAACCTAAACTAAATTTAAAGGGTTTAAATGGCATTGAGGCCACTGATCCCACACTGCCATCATACTAGAGGATGCCCCACATCAAATCAGTTTCAACTCCAGCCTGCCCAACAGTGATTCTGGGCACTATAAACTTGGCATCAAAGGGGGTGGCAGGACGGGCAGTTTTTCAATGATTTGAATAAGTAACTGGTGTTTCCTCCAAAGGGTTAAATGTGCTTTTGGCCAACTGATCCCACACAGCCATCATACTAAGAAATGCCCACAAAAGACAAGAGCTATCAAGATTCATCATTTTCAGTTTCTACTCCCAGCCATGGCCCCAAAGAGATTTTGAGCACTAAACCTGGCATTACAACAGTGGCAGCCACGTCAGTTTTTCACTGATTTGAATAAGTAACTGGTGTTTTTTTAAAAGTGTTAAATGCTTTTAGGCCACTGATCCCACACTGCATCATACTAAAAGGAATGCCCACATCAATTTCAGATTTACCTCCACCGCCTGGCCCAAAGTGATTCTGGGCATTTAAAACTGGCATCACAAAGTCGGCAGAACAGGATGAATGGTTTACGGAGCATTTACAATGATTTTGAATAACTAAACTGGTGTTTTAAAGGGTATAAATTGGCTTTTGGCCCACTGATCCCACACTGCCTTCATAACCCATGAGGGATGCCCCATATCAAATTCAGTTACACCAGCTCTGGCCCAAAGCAGCTCTGGGTATTAAATCTTATTCATGAATATGTACAATACCATAAGTGTCAAGCAACATAAAGCTTTTTTTCTATGATTTGTTTTGTATTGGGTTTTTTTTTTTTTTTCTTTCCTCTTAGTGTCCCTGACTTGTCTGTGAGCTTCTGATAGCCAGCATGAGAAAATTGATATAAAAAAGGTGGGTGGGGTTCTTCGTTCAGACTGTGGGTGTGATAATAGTCATTACCTGACAGGTTTGAATCCTCCCCCCCCCCCCCTCACCTCCTCTGACCCCAGGGCAGAAAAAGTTCAAAATATTTATCTTTCACTTACTGTTTGTTGAGCTTATTCTTTCTAAATTTCTGTGAACAACAATAACGCATCACACTGTGTCATTTTATTTTAATTACATCTATATAGAGAGACAAAGTGAGGTCTGCCAGTTGTAACTAAAAAGTAATATATCACAGTTACAGAAAGAATAATATATTATATGTAATCTTTAATTTACCAAATACAAAAATGCCCAAAAAGGTTTTAAAAATAATACTATGTTTTCCAGGAAATAACAGTTTTGACCAAAAATCCTCCATTCTCGATAGCAGTGGTCCCTTTAAAAGTGGGGCAGACCAGAAGAGTCTTCTTACTAATTGGAGTCTAGGTAACAGGCGTTATTTACAAAGTGTTATCATGACTTTGGTCCACTGATGGTACACTGACATAACACCAAGAGGGACGCCCCGCAATCAAATGTATATTAGTTTCATCCTGGCCCAAAGTAGTACTTATATTACAGCTTCATATAAAAGTGCTAAAAGCAGCGAGCTCGTATCAACAAGAAATGACGGAACTCCAGTCTCCTTCAATGGTTTATTGCCCTGAATGTTGGCTATTAAAATCGGCAGAAATAAACAGACGTTTTACTACATACTTTGCATAGATCATGCTCCTTGTGTCCGAATAATCGACATAAATTCCTGTTAAATTGTATTGGATAAAAGTTTTCTTGCCAGAAAATGATGGTCCTACTGATGGGTGATTGTTAGAATTCAATGGACTACAATTCTTCCAAAAAGTATTTGTCCCCCACAGATAGTGTTAGCGCTCAGTTATGACCGAAGCCAAAACAAAAGTGTGAATATATCTTCAAGGTTTGTATGATCTAATTAAATATATAATAAAATCTGGGGTTATTTTTAGCTTAGTCCTCTTCTGTCCCTGTATTGTCTGGCGGAAACAATGACTTCACACCTGGTCTGGGAGAACAGAGTGGTTGGAATAGGTTTGTAGACTATATCAGCATTATTCCAGCTCAAAAGGGAACATCGCAATTTCTTTAAACATTAAGGGCGACATGAATGACCGGCATTTACGCCTGTCTTTTTGGCGTATACTGAGCCATCCCGGCCCAAATCCCCCTGTCGACGCAGGGATGCAATGTTAGGAGCAGCGTTCGCCACTTACATCTTGCGCCCTGCCATGTAGGGGCGGGCAATGGGTGCGGTGTAGGCGTTTCGAGTGGCGAGGACGTGGCGCGCTCGATAACATCCGAGGCATGGTACGAACGCGAGTCGGCGCAAAAGCGAGGCGCAGTGCAGCGCTCTCATCTCCGACAGGTGCAGACCTAGATTAATTATTGAGAGGTCTAGAATGCTCCGGCCGGCGGCGAGAGTAAGCAGGATCAGGAACATGTGAGGAAGCAGTTTAGAAGATCGCTGACCGAATCCATGGCGTTTCCGCTCCGTGCAGCAGAGAGTATGATTCCAAAAAAATCGCGACACTTTATATAGGTGGAAAACAGTGGTCAGAAAAGAGCTGAAATCCTTCAAATAATAAACGATAATAGAAAACAAAATCACTTTACAAAAATCTAGATACGGAGGCGCAATATCAAGAAAGTATGATATTGAAATTTCGCTTCCGGGGAAAATAACAGTATTACAAACATCTTAAAGCTATATCTCATTGGTCTGCATAAACCGCCAATCAGAATAGGACGACGTGAACCATTAAAACCTATGGAGAACGATTGACCAATTCAGAATCAACAGCGTGACACAGTTCAAAATACAGTAAATATGCAGAAAAGAGCTGATTGCGTTGACTAGCGGGGGCTTGGCAAGCTCAGCCAATCAGAATAGAGCGACAAAGACCCAATTTATAGCCTATGGAAATTTTGAACCAATCAAAATCCAAGCGGGACAGTTCAAAATACAGAAAAGACTGATTGTTAAAGTTGCGGCTGGGGCTTGGCTATCCCATCCAATCAGAAAGCGTGAGCTTACTTCTCCCATTGTAGTCTATGGAGAGAGCGCGCACGAAATCTCGCTCTCAAGCGCCGTGCCGGCATGATGTATTAATAAAAAAAGAAAAATTTTTGATTAAGTGTAAAACATTATCACATAAAGAGCTAAAACCTATTCTTTAAAAATAAATCAGTTTAAAAAACCCCGAACAACGCCGTTTGTCGCAGATACCCGACCGCGCTACATAGGGAATTTGCAATAGAGAGAATCGCCTGGGAGAAATTACAGTAATATCAAATTGTTTAAGCTCTTCTCATTGTATGGCATAAACCAGTCCCAATCAGAATAGAGCGAGCAGTGTCCCATTATAACCTAGGTGGAGAATTGACCAATGTCCCCTTGAAAACCTATGGAGAAAAATTGACCAATCATATTCCATAGCGGGACAAGTTCAAAATACAGTAAAAAGGGCAGAAACTAGCTGATTGGTTTAAGCGGCGGGGCTCGTCCAACTTAGCGAATCAGAGCACAGAGCTACTTTCTCATAAGTTCTATGGGAAAAGAAATTCGAGCACTCGCTCTGTGATTGGCTAAGTTAAAAGAGGCGCCGCGCTTATTTGAGGACATATGTGAGAGCGAGCGACGCTCCCTATGGGTTTCTTATCTAATGCAATCTGGAACTAAAACTGTACATTGGCCCGAAATCAAATGATAAGACTACAGGAAAGTTGTCCCGATGTGTAAATAAAATGAATGATAATATGGGGGTAACGAAAAAAAATTATAAATCAATAAAATCATGTTTATTTCTTTTTTTCGTTATCCAAGGATCAATATATGGGTGCAACGAAAATAAAGAAATAAAATGCATTTTATTGATTTAATAATTTTTTTTCGTTACCCCCATATTTTTTATTCGTTTTATATTACACATCGGGACAACTCTGTAGTGGTTATAATTGATTCGGCCATGTACAGTTTTATTTAGATTGCATTAGAAAACCCATAGAGCGTCACTCTCTCTCCCATTGGTCCAAATAACGGCGACTCCTTTAAAACTTACCAATCACAGAGCTCGCCTACGAATTTCTTTTCCCATAGAACTCTGAAAAGTAGCTTCGCTCTGATTGGCCACAGGCTGGACAAGCCCCCCCGCTTCAACCAATCAGGCTCGTTTCTCTTTTCTTTTACTGTATTTGAAACTGTCCTGGCCTTTGTGAATATGAAACGGTCAATTTCCTCCATAGGTTATAATAGGTCACCCGTGCTCCTATTCTGATTTGGCTGGTTTTAATCCGACCAATCAGAATAGCTTAAACAATTTGAATTACCTGTATTTTCCAGGCGATCTCATCTATTGCAATTTCCCTATGTCGCGCCGGTCTTGGCGACAAACGCATTGTTCGGTTTTAACTGATTATTTTTAACAGAATGTTGAGCTCTTTATGTGATAATGTTTTTACACTTAATCCAAATATTTTTTTATTAATACAATCATGCCGCACGAGATCCGCTGATCGCGAGATTTCAGTGCGCCGCTCTCTCCATAGACTACATGGGTGAAGTAAATACTCGCGCTCGTGATTGGCTGGATAGCCAAGCCACCGCTAGCTCTGCCATTCGGCTCTTTCTGTATTTTTACTGTATTTTGACTGTCCCTGCCTTCGAATTTTGATTGGTCAAAACTTCACCATAGGATATAATGGGTCTTTGTCGCTCCTATTCCTGATTGGCTGTTTATGCCGACCAATGATAGAGCTTAAACAATTTGAATTATTGTATTGCCCGGAAATTCTCTCTATTGCAATTCCTTATGTAGCGAGCGGGCCGGGTCTCCGGCGACCAAACACTTTTAGGGAATTTATTTATGTATGTTTATAGAAGGTTTCAGCGCTTTATCTGATAAGTTTTACACTTAATAAAATGATTTTTTTTAGTCAAACTCCATGCCTCACGGCCGCTGAGCCGAGATTGCATGGCGCCGATCTCCTCCATATACTAACAATGGGAGAAGTAGCTTCGCGCTCTAATTGGCTACTAGCCAAGCCCCCGCTAGCTCAACCAATCGGCTCTTTTCTTCTGCATTTTTACTGTATTTTGAACTGTCCCCACTTTGATTCGGATTGGTCAATAGTTCTCCATAGGTTTTAATGGTCACTGTCGTCCTATTCTGATTGGCCGGTTATCGCCGACCAAATGAATAGCTTCAGAATTTGAATTACTGTATTTCCCGCTAATTTCCTATATCCTAAGTTCCTCACTGCGCCCATGTCCCCGCACTGTGCCCCACACACTGGCGAGGCGCAGGGAACTTTTCCCGCATTTATGGCCACCTCCGTCGACGGACGACGAATTCCTTCGCGCACGCCGCACTGCGCCTCAGTCCCCGCACTGCGCCCCACACACTGGCGAGGCACGCCGCACTTTTCCCCACATGTATGAGTGCACTACCTCCGGCGCCGAATCTCAGGCGCAGCGCCGCACTGCGCCTAACACACTGGCGAGGCGCGGTGGACTTTACATTGTATGTAAGAGCGTGCCCCGACATAAATCAGGCACAGATTTCGCCGGAAAACTAGGCGGATAAAGCGCGCCCCGACCCGGCGACTTCATACATGTCGCCCTTAAGTTAAAAAAAAAGAAATGCGATGTTTTCCTATGAGCAGAATAATGCTGAATAGTCTACAACCTATTCCAGCCGTCTGTTCTCCAGACAGGTGGAAGTCATTGTTTCTCCAGACAATACAGGACAGAAGAGACTCATAAAAAATAACCCCAATTTTATTATATATTTAATTAGATCATACAAACCTTGAAGCATATGCAACACTTTTTTCTGTTTTGGCTTCAGGTCATAACTTGATCGCTAACACTATCTGGTGGGGGGGGACAAATAACCATTTTGGGCAAATTGGTAGTCCATTGACTTCCTATCAATCACCCATCGTAGTACCCATCATTTTCATGGCAAAGAACTTTAATCCAATCCAATTAAACAGGAATTTGGACGATCTTCGACACAGAGCATGATCATTCAAAGGTAAGTAGAAAAACGTCTGCCGATATAATGCGCCAACGTCAAGCGGCAAAAACCCATTGAAGGAAACTGGAGTTCCGTCATTCTGTTGCAGAGCTCGCCTGCTTTTATCACTTTAATATGAGCTGTAATATCCAGAACCACTTTGGGCCAGGATGAACTGAACTAATTTTGATATGGGTCCTCCCTCTTGGTGTTATGTCAGTGTACCATCAGTGGCCCAAAGTCATGTAACACTTTGATAATACCAGTTACCTATTCCTATTAATAAAAACTGCCAATCTGCCCACTTTAAAAGGACACTGCCATCAGAAAGGTAAAACTAATATTCCTGGAAAACAATATTTATTTTTAAAACATTTTTGGGCATTTTTGTATTTTGGAAATTAAAGAATACATATAAAATATTATCTTTCTGTAACTGTGATATATAACTTTTTAGTACAGCCAGGTAGACTAAACTCACTTGTCTCTCTATATAGTGTAATTAAAAATAAAATGACGCAGTGATTGCTCCGTTCTCTCCACAGAAAGAGATAAGAATATGCTTCAACAAACAGTAAGTGAAAGATAAATATTTTGAACTTTTTCTGCCCTGGGGTCAGAGGAGGTGAGGGGGGGGGGGGGGAGGATTTATTCAAACCTGTCGGTAAATGATACATTATCACACCCACAGTCTGAACGAAGAACCATAAATCAATGTTCTCACTGCTGCTATCAGAGCTCACAGACAAGTCAGGGACCACTAAGAGGAAAAAAAAAAAAGCACCCAATACAAACAAATCATAGAAAAGCTTTATGTGGCTTGACACTAATGGTATTGTACATATCATGAAATATTTAATACCCAGAGCTGCTTTGGACCAGGCTGGAGTAAACTGAATTTGATATGGGGCATCCCTCTGGTATGAGAAGGCAGTGTGGGATCAGTGGCCCAAAGCCTTTTAAAACCTTAAAAAACACCAGTTACTTTTTTCAAAACAGTAAAAAATTTGCCTTTCTCCCCACTTTGAGGGGAAGTTTTTAGGGGGCCCAGAATCAATTTAGGCCGGGTGGTGTAATGAATTTAAAGTGGGGCACCCTCTTGTATGATGGCAGTTTTGGGCCCTTGGGCCCAAACCCTTTTAAAAACCCTTTTAAAAACTTAGTTTTGGGTTTTTCTGCGTTTACCCCATTTTATGCAGCTGTTAGTGTTTAAACCGGGGGGCAAAACGGGTTTTGTTTTTGGGCCCACCCCATTTTAATGAAATTTATTAAGTTGAAAATTTTTCCCTATTTTATTTTTTTAAAAAACAAAAAAATTTTTTGAAAGGAAAATAAAAAACCCAAAATTCGCTTATGAAGACATTTTATAAAAAGGGGACAAGCAGAACATGGGGAAACCCAATTTATTTTACAGGGGGAAGAGTAGAACATGGGGAGAAAATTTTTGAAAAACAGGGGGCCCAGAGTTTAGAAAAAGGGGGAAACCCTTTGTATAAGGGGGACGAGCTAAAACGGGGGCGGGGACATCTTTTTAAGGGGGGAACTAAAGTTTGAAATGGGGCAGACATCTTGTATACAGGAGGGACAGAGCTAGAACATGGGGCGGGCCTTTTGTATAAGGAGGGCCCAGACCCTGAACGGGGGCAGACATCTTATATACAGGCGGGAAAAGAGCAAAAAAAAGGGGGCAGACACTTATATACAGACGGGAAAGGACAGAGCAAAAAACCCAGGGGGAGACATCTTATATACAGAAAAGGAGGGACAGAGCAGAACATGGGGAAAGACATTTAAACACAGAAGGGGGGGAAGAGTAGAACGGGGGGAAAGGATCTTATACCCCAAAAGGGGGGGACAGAGTTTAGAACCGGGGACCCCTTTAAAAACCCCCAGACGGGAGGGGACAGAGCTAAAAACAGGGGGCACCATCTTATAGCAGAGGGGGGACAAAAGCTAGAACCCCGGGGAAAACGATCTTATACACAGACAGGAGGGACAGAGCTAGAACGCGGGGCACGCATTTAACCGGGACAAAGGGAAAGAGTAGAAGGGGGGCCGCGCCCTTAACGCGGGGCGGGAAGGAGAGGGCTGGGGGGGCCCCCCCCCCCCCCCGGGCACCACGTTTTTTACGCGGGGGGAAGGAGAGGGTAGGACGGGGGGCAAAACGTTTAAATACGCAGGGGGGAAGGAGGGGGCTGGGAAACGGGGGGCCCACCGTTTTAACGCGGGGCGGGAAGGAGAGGGCAAAGGACGGGGGGCACAAGGGGCTTATACGCAAGGGGGGAAGGGGGGCCAAGGACCCCGGGGACCCTTTTCTTATACCCCCGGGCGGGAAGGAGGGGTGGGACGGGGGGCACAGGCCCTTATACGCAGGGGGGGGAAGGAAGGGTTTAGGCGCGGGGAAACACTTTCTTTTTACGCAGGGGGGGGGGGGGGGGGCGGGGGGGGGGACGGGGGAGAAGGGGGGGGGGGGGGGGGGGGAAGGAGGGGGCTAGGCCGCGGGGCACGCATCTTATACGCAGGCGCGAAGGAGAGGGCTAGGACGCGGGGCACGCATCTTATACGCAGGCGCGAAGGAGAGGGCTAGGACGCGGGGCACGCATCTTATACGCAGGCGAGAAGGAGAGGGTTAGGAGGGGGGGAACGTCTTATACGCAGGGGGAAAGGGAAAGGGGGGCAAGGACGGGGGGCACAGTTTTATACGGGGCGGGAAGGAGAGGGCTAGGCGGGGGGCAACGCTTATAGGGGCGGAAGGAGAGGGCTAGGACGCGGGGAAACACGTCTTATCCCGCAGGGGGGAAGGAGGGGGCTAGGACCGGGAAACCGTTTTTTCCCGCGGGGCGGGAAGGGGGAGGGGCTGGGGACCGGGGCCCCACTTCTTTAGCAGGGGGAAAGGAAAAGGGCTAGGCCGGGGGCAAAACGTTTTACGCAGGCGGGAAGGAGGGGGTTTAGGACGCGGGCACACCAAAATAGCGCGGGAAGGAGAGGGCTAGGACGCGGGGCACACGTCATATACGCAGGCGGGAAGGAGAGGGCTAGTACGCGGGGCACACGTAATATACTCAGGAGGGAAGGAGAGGGCTAGGACGCGGGGGACACGTTTTAAAAGCGGGGGAAAGGGGGGCAAAGGGAGGGGGGCCCCGTTTTTTATAGCAGGGGGGAAGGAGGGGTGGAACGGGGCAAGGGTTTATACGCGGGCGGGAAGGAGGGGGGCTAGGACCCCGGGGGCACCTTTTTTACGGGGGCGGAAGGAGGGGGCTGGGGACGCGGGGCCAAAATTTTAAAACCCGGCAGGGGGGAAAGGAAGGGCTGGGACCGGGGCAAAAAGTTTTTACGCAGGGGGGAAGGAGGGGGCGGGACGCGGGGCCAAGTTTTATACGCGGGGGGGAAGGAGAGGGCTGGACCGGGGCACAAGTCTTATAGCAGGGGGAAAAGGAGAGGGTGGGACGGGGGGCAAAAGTTTATGCAGGGGGGAAAGGGGAGGGGTTTGGACGGGGGGCACACTCTTAACGCGGGCCGGGAAAAGGGAAAGGGGGCCCTGGGCCGGGGCCCGTCTTAACGCAGGGGGGGAAGGAGGGGGCGGGAAAACGGGGGCACACTTTTTCACGCAGGGGGGAAGGAGAGGGCGGGACGGGGGGCACATTTTCCTTAAACCCCGGCGGGAAGGGAGGGCGGGGAAACCGCGGGGCACACGTCTTACACGCAGGCGGGAACGAGAGGGCTAGGACGCGGGGCACACGTCTTATACTGAGGCGGGAAGGAGAGGGCTAGGACGCGGGGCACACGTCTTATACGCAGGCGGGAAGGAGAGGGCGGGCCCGGGGGGCACATTTTCCTTAAACGCCGGGGGGAAGGGAGGGCGGGGCCCGCGGGGCACACGTCTTAACGCAGGGGGGAAAGGAGGGGGGGCTGGGACGGGGGGCACACGTCTTACACCAGCGGGAAGGGAGGGTTTGGGACGCGGGGCAACGTTTACACGCAGGCGGGAAGGAGAGGGCTGGGACGCGGGGCACAAGTCTTATACGCAGGCGGGAAGGAGAGGGTGGGACGCGGGGGGCGGGGGGGGGGGGGGGGCGGGGGGGAGGGGGGGGGGGGGGGGACGGGGGGGGGGGGGGGGGCCCCGGGGGGGGGGGGGGGGGTCCCCCCGGGGGGGGGGGGGGGGGGGGGGGGCACAGTCTTACACGCAGGGGGGAAAGGAGAGGGGGGGGCCGCGGGGAAACACGTCTTAAACGCAGGGGGGAAGGAGGGGGTGGGACGCGGGCACCCCGTCTTAAAAGCAGGGGGAAAGGGAGAGGGCGGGGAAGGGGGCCCCGGTTTTTTTTTTAAAACACGCGGGGGCGGGAAGGAGAGGGCGGGGGACGGGGGCCAGTCAAACACGAAAGGCGGGAAGGAGGGGCTGGGCGCGGGGCACAGTCTTACCAAACGCGGGCGGGGGAAAGGGAAGGGCTGGGACGGGGGGAAAACATCGTCTTACACCCCAGGCGGGAAGGAGAGGGCTGGGAACCGGGGCACACGTCTTACACGCAGGCGGGAAGGAGAGGGCTGGGAAACCCGGGGGCCCATTTACACGCAGGGGGGAAGGAGAGGGGGGGAAAAAAAGGGCTGGGGTTGAGTCGGAGCCTTTTTTGCAGGAGTCGGAGTCCGTCAAAAAGGGACCAACTCCGACTCCCAAAAAATATATAAGTTGATCCATTAGTTCGAGTGCAGTGAAAGAGCACGGGAATTTGTCCGCCATTGCCTCACTGCTCCCCATTTTCAGCTTACACATGAGAGTGTAATTGATGACATGGAGTCAGCAAAGTGTGCCCAGGGGAGAAGATCCCCGCCCCCAGGGCAAACAGATTTCAGCAACATTTTCACATCTGCGTTCAAAGAAGTAGCAGAGATCAACCTTGTTGGGGTCGTTTACCCAACAATTGGGAGGGTTCACCCGTTTGCCCGTATTCCAAATCACGATTGGGGAACAAGTATCGGCCAGATTAGAAATTGAGTCAGACTCAGGTTCTGGGTCAGATTTCATCATGTTCCAAGCAATTCTACAAAGCAAAGCCTTACACACATATTTGTATAGAACTCGAATCAAATAATCCCAGGGCGCAATAGAGAGAGAGAACGGATGGTATGTCCATATATAGGCAGCTTTGAAGTACACTTTATTGGTCCTCGTTGTCTCTGGGGAATATGTCTATGGGATTACATTATCCAAAACTTCAGTGATTTTCCTGTGAAACGAAACTTCAGGAATGGGTGACTATTGATGGAGGTCACATCTTGGGGGAAGCAGATCACAAGTGGTCACATCCTGAGCATCTTAGCTCTCTTTCATTTTCCACAAAATGATTCTGCTAGCTGAAATGGCCTTATAAGGAGAAAAAGCTTGGGATTTTTCAAAATAGACATATAACACAATATTGATTCAAAAATCTCTACCTTCACAATGCCCCTAAAGACCAAAGATTTTCCTCCACTGTCCCTATTGTCCCTTCCTGAAACTAGAATGGTAGGCATAGGAAGCTTTGGAAACTGCTCACACTGGGGTAAAGGTGTGGGATTTCTTCAGAAGAATTGTGAGAAACCCCCTCTAACGGGGGAATCAACACGCAACTTCCAGTGACCTACCTAACAGTTGTGAGGTTTTTCCGCCTAGAACTGTCCCCTTCAAATCAAGAGAATTGACTCTTGGTTAATACTTATGTTGTTCTTGGTTAGATGGGATGTCTGTGGTGTCTCTTTCATCACACATCAGAGGCTCCTGTTCGTGTATAAGGAAAGTTCCTGAAGTGGCCTGCTCCCAGCGATCTGTCCATAGATTTTTGTAGAGAGGGGATGCAGCAGCACCGTACAAACAGTAGCACCACTAATATAATGAGTAGTACCATTCCCACCCGCGGGAACGAGCGCTTCCATCCCTCCAGTCCCATACAGTCAGCCAGAGGCCCAAGAAGTGTCCACTCCCTGATTTCTCCTTAAGTCATTGGACAGACTCTTTATCTTACCTAGGGCGTATGGATTTACCCATTTCACTCCTGTGTTGTCAGGTATATAAGGTACAGCATTCTTCACCTACTCATGTCACAAACTCCTCTTTCTCAGCCAGCAACCATTCGATGGGCTAATCGGTTCTTGTAAGGTCATCTAGTATTGGGCCTAATTCTTCATAGACTCCTGAAACCCATCTTCTACTGGTAATTTAACAAACCTTTGCGGGTTATAAAAATGTACTTAATCCAGTCGTACATTCTTATTAAATTTGAACTTGGGAATAAGGGAAGCGAAGCCTGCGGCAATTGATCTAGCCGCTTTAAACTGATCTGGGACCCCCCTTGGCACTCCAATAGAATCGATATCCTACATCTGACCAGTAATAGCAATTTTTCATTTCCCGGGGTGTTAACACACAATAAAAATACTCCTGCACAAAGGGATCGAGGTCCATACCAGCGTGGAAAGACATCCTTCTGGCTAGGATTATGGGGGAAATATATAACAAGCATCAAATTAAAAGGTTTGACACTGTTAATGCCAAAAAATCACTATAGCATTAGCTATAGTATAACAAATAAAAGGATAGTAAACAATCATTTTGTTCATCTGGTCCTTTTACCAATGAGAAGCAATTGGATCCACGGGGGCTTCCCCTCCAATTTCACCGCAGTGGGGTAAATCAGGATAACAGGGAATGGGCCTTCAAATCTGGGCTCCAGGCAACTCCGCCTTATTATGCCTCCTATATGTTAACACCTCGATCTCCGGTTTGAAATCAATGTACCGTTTCCCCTGTGGATTCTGGAAGACAAGCAGAGACTGGCAGCATGCAATTAGTCAACTACCTTTAGACAATACAATCACAAATTGTACAGCTCCTGTTCACTATTTTTCCCCTAACTCCTGCTCCCTGACCTCAAACACATCAAGAGGCTTCCCAAACAGTATCTCAAATGGGGTTAGACCAGTTTTGCTGTGGGTGTGCCTAGCGTGGTACAGAACAATTGGAGAAGGTCTGCCAGGGCAAGGGGGACTCAGCATCCATTTTGGACAACTTATTCTGAGGGTCCTCATTCATCTCTCTACCTTCGCAGAGCGTTGGGATGGTACAGCGGGTGCAGGCCCAAATCTAACCCCTAACATGTTTCAAAGATCTCGGAAAACCTAAGGGAGAGAATGCTGGACCCTGGCCGACTCGACACCGACGAGGAACTCCAAATCGACAAGCTATATCAGTAATCATCTTCTTTGCCGTTACGTTGGAGGTCATGTTGGTCACTGGGTAGGCTTCTGGCCATCCTGAAAACCATGTGTCTATTGCAACCAAAACATATTCATACTTCCAATCTTTGGCATCTGGATTTGGTCCACGTGAATCCTATGGAAAGGATATTCTGGCTGTCGCCAAGTGCTGCATGGAACATGAGCAGTAGGGGAAGGGTTGCAGGTGGTACTGATATACATGCTTGATTGTAGCTGCAATCAGGGGAACTGATTATCCTGGAGCAATGGACAACTCTGCAATAGCTGAGTGCCTGATTCTTCCACGATGAGTAGCTCCATGGGCCCAGGCTGCAATGGCAGGAATCCATTCGCTAGGTAAACAGACAAGGCCTTTGCACTTCCAAATTCCTCTTTCGAGGGTTGCTCCATCTTTCTTCCACTGTTGTTTCTCCTTTGCAGTTGCCAGATGTTGTTCTGCTGATATTCTTTCTTGGGGGGCCCAGCCGGACTTCCATCAGAGGCCTGAGTTTATCAGTTCCTTGTTGTTTTTAATGAATTCCTCTTCGAGCTCTGGTGGTACCATAATGGGCTCAGATCCAGCCACCTTGGATGACACTAAACGACCAAGAGCTGCTGCTTGTTTGGTTTGCGGCTTGGTCTGCTGTCTGGATTCCTCGGGTCTGTCTGTCTTTACTTGCATAGGGCCCTTAAACCTTTAAGATTGGCTACCTTGGTGGGCAGTTTCAAGGTGCCCCATTAGAGACTTGATGCTGTACTGCATGCTTGACTGGGGTTCCCGCTGCTGTGATGAATCCTCTATTCTTCCAGATGAGTCCAAAGTCATGTGCTATGCCATAGGCATACCTTGAATCAGTCCCAAATATTGGCCGTCTTTACTTTTGGCCAGTTTACAGGCTTCCTCCAGAGCTTGTAATTCACAACTTGAGCTGAAAAAGTGTGGGGCAGTGGCTTCTGCCATAAGGATTTCATCTTCTGTGGTTATTGCAAAGCCTGTATGAAAAGTCCCAGTCTTCAGTAGCATATCTTGAAAACCATCGCCACTGTTGAGATCCGCTTGGGGAAATTTCTTCAGTCACCACTGTGAATGGGCACGATCTGATCTTCAAAGGCGGTTTAGTACAATCATGTGGTTCCATCCATCTGCCTGGGTCATAGTCCAATCTGTTGCTTCCCCCCTAGTGTAGTGGAAGAAGAGTGCTGGGTGAGGGCAGCAGTAAAGAGCACTGTACAGCTTAGATGGCGCTGATGATCATATGCTTCGGCAAGGTCTGCTGTAGGACTGCAGCAAGTCATGGGGGGGCCCTAAATAATACATCATGTTCCCAGGACGATGTCCTGCGGTCTTATCCAGTAATATCTGTGCGGCGTGTACACCTCAAGCAGTTGGGCGCTGGTCCGAGCAACTGGATCCAGACGTGCTGAATAGTATTCCCAAGGGGCGTTGTTTCCCAGCATGGTCCCTTGAGTGAGGACCTCCAGAGGCGTGTTACATGGTGATGTACAGGATATTAGGACACCAACGTTAGTAGGTCTGTAATCTGAATCTTCAGGCCTTCTTCCGTGGACAAACTGACACAGCAGGTACTGGCAGAGTCCAACATCGTCGGACCCCTGAGACCATAAGTCCTGTGGTAGCTGTTTAGAATGGGAGGTGGACATCTTGGTCATGGGTTCCATTAGGGGACATTATAACTGCAGATAAGGCCTTAAGGGCTACAGCGGTACGCTATCACCCATCTTCAGATGCCCGGTCAAACAGGTTCGATTTCCATGCCTTCTGAGTAATCCTGTTAGTTTGTGCCATCCATGAGCTGCAGAAGGTCCGCTTCAAGTAGATTTCCAGGGCAGGTGTCTGATACTAGAAAACGGGATCCATCAAGTCGGAAGGGACCAGCATTAATTGGCATGGTGGGGGCGACTGATGAATGCGACCCTCTACCCCAAGACAGCTAAGTATGTCCGAGGAGATCTGGACCCCAGGGGGTACGGCCGTCAGTGATAAAGTGCATAATATTTTGGTAGGAAACCTAAAGATAACCGGAGGAGATAAGTGGGAGGGAGAATGGACCGGCTTGTCATGATTTGTCATCTGACCTCATTAACCAAATCCATAGCATTAGTAACACAGATGTAAGCTGAGTTGTTTTCATTGTCAATATCTTTGCCACTATAGACCGCGGTCCCCACAGCATGGATTAAAAAACGCAAGGGAGATCTCCGGCGCTCGTCAGAACAGATCCCGTCACCACTTGGCCCTTTTCCTTCAGATAATTCTCACATTCCCCCCCTTGGGGTTTTTTATTGTTTACCTCTGAACCAGCTTTTTCCATTAAAATCTTCCAACCCCTCTCGGTGTGAACAATTGAAGGGTTGGCGGGGTTAACTATGGCTCCCACCCGGTGGTGAGTGGTGATATCCCCATGACCAAAAGAAACAGTAACATGACCACCGTGCTGGTCTTTAACATGCAACGGACCTTGGGATCCCACCTTTTCCGATTGTACTCGGTCCCCAGGAGGGGTGTAACAGAGCACGAGGGCCCCTCCCTATTCCCCGCCGAAACCCCCCTTGACCAAACGCGGGTGAGACCCAACCGCACTGCGGGTCATCCCACTCTCACCCCTGAGGTATCTTGGGCTGTTAGGGGTGGACTTGGGGGGGGGGGTAGACTTAGGGAGAACATCTTGTTCTTTCAGTTGCTTCTCAACATGCTTGCTTATCTTCATGATTTTATACTCCAGTACACAGAGCGTAATATGCTTTGTTCCTCAAGTCTATATATATATATTTTATTATCTTTTCTCTTCGATCAAACTACCGAATGCACTTTCTTTTGACTGAGCGCTACAATTTCCTCATTACACCTTAAGCCGAGGGAGAAATGTCCCCGCCAGCAGCTACCCCGCCGAACAGAGGCTTTGAATCGAAGCAAGGTTATACAGCTCTGGCCCAGAATTTCAGTGTGGAAAGATTAACAAAGTATGTAGGCTTGAATCATAAAATTAACCCTGAATGCAGTTTTTTGCTTACCTAACTAATACAGAAAAATTTTATCCATACAGTTTTCCTTTCCTTATCCTTCCCTCCAACACATTTCAACTTCCACAAAACCTTCTTTTTGTTTATGCAAAAACTTTTGGCCCACTCGGAGTGAGCCTGTGCCATCTCCAACCATGCCTTTGTCAGAAACTCCCCTCTTTGATTCTCCTCTACCTCTTGCCATTTAGATGGTGCAATCTCCCTTCTTTGGACAATCCCACAAACTTAAACATTCGAATGCATTTTTCACATACTTTTTCCATCTTTTCTACATACAATTTCTTCAACATTCCGCTGCCCCTCAGCAAGTTAATGCTCTTTGTGACATCTTAAACATTTTGTGTTCTATACTTGGGAGTCCCCAAACCCGACAAAGACTACACCGCCGGCGCCACCCGCCTGTGCCCAGATCCCCGGTCATCACAACATAAGGATACTATCAAAGTACTAAAAAGCCCGAACTTAACCAAAAATAGTCCCACCCATCTGTTTGCCACAATGTGGGACCGTTACCTTCCCGGTCTTGCCAGAACATATATGTATACTTTATATATTTTCAGAATAATCCCTAGCGGATTAGTTCCAACCCAGGTGGGAACGACCCACCTGTATATTCTAGCAATATACAGATCTTGTCCCTAAAATAACCGAGACCTCCGCGCACACACCAACAATAAACCTTTAAGACGTCCAGGTTCCCACCTATATTTCAGCAACTACCGGGCGAAGGGGTTCGTGAACTACAAAACGTGACAATCCCTACTACTGGAAGGTCACAGCAAAACAAAAGTTCGAAACGTGACCGGCTGGAAATCAAGTTGCTAGGTTGACCACCTTTATTGTGCAGACAGTCTTGGGACCCCGCGACCAGAGTACCACAAGCAATCTACTAACCGAGACATCAAATGGCCAACGGTATTAAATACAAGAGAATGCATCAACTTACCGAGACCATTAAGGCTGCAAAGTCCTCAAATTTGATATCCCTGGTCCTCAAACGCCGGGCCAGGTTCGGGTCCTCGAGGTCCTAATCCACCGCAGATCACCCCCACGGATGCGGCGCCATAATGTGGGGGTCGTTTACCAACATTGGGGGGGTTCACACCGTTTGCCCCCGGTATTTTCCAAATCACGATTGGGGAAAAGTATATCGCCGATTAGAAATTGAGTCAGACCACAGGGTTCCTGGGTCCAGTTTTCATTCATGTCCAGAGCAATTCTGACAAAGCAAAGCCTACACACATATTTAGTATAAACTCTAATCAAGATAAACCGCAGGGCGCAATAGAGAGAGAGGAACGGATGTAATGTCCATATTTAGGCAGCTGTTAAGTACACTTTATTGGTCCACCCATGTCTCTGGGGAAAAAAGTACTGGGATTGCATTAGCAAAACTTCAGTGATTTTCCAGTGGAAACGAACTTCAGGAAGGGAGACAATACTGGAGGTCACATCTTTGAGGAAACATGATAACCAGTGGTCACATCCTGAGCCATCGTCATTGCTTCTTCATTTTCCACAAAAGGATCCTGCTCAACTGAAATGCCTTATAAAGGAGAAAAGCTTGGGATTTCATAATTATAGCATATAACACAATATTGATTCAATAACATCTCTACCTTAACAAACCATTCAGCAAAACTGACTGTGGCTGAGGCCAATTCCTTTATACCCTGACATTGTTAGAGATGTTGCCCCTGTGTCACCGCTTTGTCCACACACCAACCCAAGTTATTAGAGAGAGGCCTTCTCTAAGCCTGGAAATAATGCGATCAGATGTGAGGTTAGTATGCGATTCTGATGAGGCGATACTATTTCTCAGAACAAATTCAGAGACTCCGAAAGTTCCTGTGTTTTGCATATTTACATTTTTTTTTGTTCTAAAGTCAACCCAATAAATATATTTTACATGACAAGCAAAATGTAACGATGTTTTGAACTTGTGACTTTCAGGTCCATATCTCACCATCCACAAAGTTTTTGTACATAGGCCGTAATTTTTTTCACGTCTTTTACATCTTATACATAAATTGATTCAAATTTTTAGCTCTCTTAGTTCTCAGTTTTCTTCCTGTAACTTTATTGTATGTTTTGTCAAAATAAAAATGTTAATTTTTTTTTTTTGTTAGTATTTGGAAATCCCCTTTTGTTTTCGCCTACCTAAACCTTCTTGTCGGGGTCAATTAAAGCACATCTTGACCAAAATCTGATCCCAGAACTTTTTACACACCCCCAAAATTTGGTGCAGCGGGGACTTGGATAAAATACACCTTTTCTTCATCTCTCCCCACAAATGTTAAAAAGATCAAAACTTGTTACCCTTTTGTTGTCAGTGTCTTTTTTTCTACCTAAATGCTTGTTTTATTGTATCAAAAGGGTGATAAACAGCCGTGTTACACTTTATACAGAAAAAGTTTCACTTAAGCATTCCCCATTTTGAGAAGTCGGGAGTTGAGGTTTGGGGGAAATTGAGGAGTGGGGGTTTTGGGCTTGCCGATCCACAGCCCTGGTTTAAAAACGTGGGGCAGAAATCTTCTTATAGGGGGAAGGAAGAGCGAAACGGGGGGCGGGGACATCTTTATATAGGGGGAAGGAGAGACGATAACGGGGGGGCAGACACTTCTATATAGGGGGAAGGAAGAGCGTTTAAGGGGGGCAGACATCTTCTAATAGGGGGAAAGGGGAAGAGCGATAACGTGGGCAGACTCTTCTTATAGGGGGAAGGGAGGAGCGTAAGGGGGGGGCAGCATCTAGTACACAGGGGAAGAGAGAGCTAAAAATGGGGCAGACATCTTCGATACAGGCGGGAAGGAGAGAGCGGTAACGTGGGGCAGACATCTTCTATACAGGCGGGAAGGAGAGAGCGGTAACGTGGGGCAGACATCTTCTATACAGGCGGGAAGGAGAGAGCGGTAACGTGGGGCAGACATCTTCTATACAGGGGGGAAAAAGAGGGGGTAACGGGGGGAGACATTTTCTATAAGGCGGGGAAGGGGGAAAGCGGAAACTGGGGGAGAACTTCTTTGGCGGGAAGGAGAGAGGGAACGGGGGCAGACATCTTCTCACGGGGGGAAAGGGAGAGAGTGATAAGGGGGGCGACATTTTCTATATGGCGGGAAGGAAGAGCGGAAACGGGGGGCGAAATCTTCTATACGGCGGGAAGGAGGGCGGTAACGTGGGGCAAACTTCTATACAGGGGGGAAAGGGAGAGCGGTAAGGTGGGGAAACATTTTCTATAAGGGGGAAAGGAGAGAGCGGTAAGTGGGCAACATCTTTTCGGGCGGGAAGGGGAGGGGTTTTAAGGGGGGGCAGACATTTCTTATAGGGGGGAAGGAGAACGTTAACGGGGGCAACATCTTTCAAACGGGCGGGAAAGAGAGCGGAAACGGGGGCAAAAACTTCTATACGGGGCGGGGGGAAAGAGCGGTAACGTGGGGCAGACATCTTCTATACAGGCGGGAAGGAGAGAGCGGAAGTGGGGCGGGACATCTTTATATGGGCGGGAAGGGGAGCGGTAAACGTGGGGCAGACATCTTCTACACAGGTGGGAAGGAGAGAGTGATAACGTGGGGCAGACATCTTCCATACAGTCGGGAAGGAGAGAGCGATAACGTGGGGCAGACATCTTATGCACAGGCGGGAAGGAGAGAGTGATAACGTGGGGCAGACATCTTCATCGGGGGGAAAGGGAGAGAGGGGTAAGGGGGGCAGCTTCTTCTATAGGCGGGAAGGAGAGAGCGGTAACGTGGGGCAGACATCTTCTATACAGGCGGGAAGGAGAGAGCGGTAAGGTGGGGCAGACATTAAAAAATGTTAAATTTTTGCAGATTTTCAATCTTTATTCATTAGGGTATGTTTACACGGCGCTTTTTTTTATACATTTTTGGATACCTTTTATGATCACAAAAACGCATTCAAAAGCACTGCGTAAAACGCACCCAACACTCAGGTGTGTGTTTGATCTTTTTTGTTTGGCAGAAAAAAACCCTTTCTTTTTAAAAAGGGGCTTTTCGCTGTGTCATAGGGTCATGTTACATGTCATTCTTTGAACGATCTAAAGGCTGAAAAAACGGGGCATTGGAAATAATGCTGAACCAATGCTTTTTTTACATAGAAACTAATGTAAATCACACCATGTTGTTAGATTCGTGTTTGGGTCCGTTTATGGTCCGACGCACGCATCTATAAACGTATCCAAAAACGCTGTGTGACCATACCCTTATTCACTGGAACACGGTAGATGTGACTAGGGAAATGCAACTTAATATCAATTTCCACAATTCTGTTGTTTTTAGAGATATCCTGTATTGGCCCTAGTGTTATTTGGTTAAGGGTTTAAAAAGGGGGGGGCGCTTTTTGCTTTTGGAACGCAGATTTTTTATGGGGCTATGAGGGGTGTGGAGCGGCAAACCCCAAAGCCCCGCCTCCGACTCAACTTCCCAAACCTCCGACTCCGGACTCCCTTATACATGGCGCATGTTTAAGTGATAACTTTACTGTAGTAAAATGGTAACTCAGGTATTTACACCTTTTATACAAAAATCAGCTATTTAGGAAAAATATCAGTGTAAAATATTTTATTTGGGTACAACTTAGAACAAAACAAAAAATTGTAAATATGCAAATGCTGCAGGAAGGGGAAAAAACGTTTTCAACAAGAATTCCTAAAAATATTTGTGGAGTCTGTGAATTTTTAGAAAAAGTATTGCCTCCATCAGATCCCGCATACATGACCCTTTCATTTGATCTTTTTCCGGCTAGAGAGGCCTCCCCTACACTAACTTGGGTTTGGGAAAAAGCGGTGACCCCAGGGAACATCCCAAAAATGTCAGGGTATTTAAAAAAATTTGCCTCAGACCCAGTCGTTTTTGTGAATGGTTGAAAACTTCTATACTTTTAAAGCAAGTGGAAAAAGTTTTCTGAAATCTGTTTACTAATTACACAGAAATCATAGGCAGCTCGTTTCACTTTAATTTTCCACAGCTCAAAGAGGAGTAAGCCCAGAGTGTAGGCAGCCAATCGGAGCACAGGGGGCGTGTCCCTTCCAGGGAGCGTGTCCCAACAGGTTGAATGAAATATCAGTCAGCCAATCACAGAAAAGGGGATGTGGCCTGACCCCAGGCTGCAGTTTTAGGTGTAGAACACACAGATTAGTTTGCATTTGTTATACTAAATGATTTAGGTAATGCAAACCAATTTAAAAAATGCTTATTTTTTTTGTCCCCACATTCAATTTTGTTTTTGTAGTGAGAAAACCTTTTAAAAATCGATTTTCGTTAAAAAGAATACAAAGGGGGGGGGGGGAAGCAATTTTATTCCACACCCAAAAAGAACCCAGGTATGTTCACACTAATGATTTGGACACCGAATCTGACATGACTCGGATTGTTTCCTACATCCAGTCCTTTTTCAATCAATGTGTTCATTCATACGACATAAATTTCCTAGCGTGGATCTGAAATCTGCGTTGTGGAGGAGGCGACAGCACTGTTTTTGATAAGGAATCCACGTAGATTCCGGTTGAGGTACTCAAGATGTGGTTTAGCCCCATTGAAATAGGGTAAAGAAACAGCAAAATGCATGTCAAGTTTTTGTTCCGTGTTGAGACATTACCCGTAATCGCTGCAGAAATCTGAATCATACATGTTGCTGTTGCATCCTTTAATATTTTCATGGTAGACTTTACTGTATTCTTGGATGGGGGTTATCTCTGTTCACTTTATTGAATGCATTTCAAGTATTATGTAAGAAAAAAGGGGTTTTTCAAGAAGTAGTTGCTTACCTCTTATTTCTAGGGAGAGAATATAAACAAAGCATGCTGTCATTAAAGGCCAGGGGTGGAGGGAGGGGGTGAGGAGAAGGAGCGTCTTTAATGTTTACTCAAATAATTACTTTCAACCGTGGATTCCAGTACAGCCACAGCCCATACACTGCACTTTTTTCCCCGCACCTTGCAAGCTCCCTTCATATTCCCTGTATCGATAAGAAAAGCAAACACGCAAGTGCGGCCAGATTTGCTCCTGTCAGGTCTAAGTAAACTTTCAGGAAAACTAAGGGGCAGGGAATGCTGTACTCTCACAGGTTCCTTTTTGTAAATCGCAAATTTAGAAAAAGGGTTAAAAAACCCACTTTTGAGGGTTCCCCGTTTCATTGTGGCAAAAACCCCCCCAATGTCATCCTTGTTAGTATTTTTCCTTTTATACAAATTTGGGATTTTAAATTATATAAATGTTATAGCCTATCATTCCAACACCTCATTCTATGTGTCTATCTATCTAGATAGATAGATATATAGGTATTTATTCTAAAAGGCAGTATAAAAATTGACAAAATTTCAAAAATTGTCAAGACAAATATATTCTATGAAAATCCAAAAAAAGTCCCAACCTTGTAAAACATTAAGGAATGTAAAATCTGTAACAAATAGACCCACGCTGATGGGGACTCAAACCCAATACAATAAGACAGGTATACACAAGCATCAATATACATTGGGGACAGGGATGTACCCTATTGTGTCCCTTTGACTAAACCACTCTAAACAGGCCCTTGATGCAGGGTATTCGCCCTCAAAAAGGGCGACCCTGCACATCTAGGAACCCCTAAACTCTCCCTAAACAAAAATTCTGTATGTATAGGACAAAAGCTGTTGTTCTACATCATAGTCAGGTGTTTAACAGTAAAAAGTAGAAAACTTCTTGATCAGTATATACCACCTCAATAATAGTTAGCGTATAACATATCACTGTGAAAAGTGAACCTTGTACGCCAGGGTTATACACAATTGTTAGGCTATATACAGCCAAGAATAGAAACCTTACTTTACTGTAAGTGCCTACAGAAAATAAAGGTTGAGAAGAATGTTTGAAAAAATTACGCCTCAGACGCGTTTCCTCCCAGGCTATAGATTCATCAGTGGGGGATGCCTAATGGTGATGGTCATATAAGATGGTGTATCCTGATGGGAGAGAGATGTGGGAGCAAGTGTGCTCAGACCACATGTATTGAAGTCCGGGATAATTGGTTATTAGCTACTCCTGTAAATATAACCGTTAATTAGTAATAAAAAATTTGCTATTGTAAATGTATCACTAAATGGTCGTGTCACATTACCATGACCGCCTCCTTCTTTTGATGTCGGCAGTGTGTATCTCATGAAGGAAGTCATTTGTAGGGAGCTGGGCTGGTGGGTATATGAGGTGCATGATGGGCTGTCAGTGCATATATCCCGCCTTGCTGTCATGGGTGAAAGTGGCAATATTTATTTATTTTTAAAATTGATGATTATTAGCTTTCAGGCCAAGAGTGGTGGTTTTTCTGAAACTGTGCAGTTGGTGAACTGTTGAGTGGATAAATGGCATCATTGAGAATAAGCAGAGTGGAAACTGTGGAGTACCACATGCCATTGATGTGAGAAGTTGGTAGAGGGATGGGCTGACACATTACTGTGGAGCAGCTCGCCTCCAAAATGAGCCAGGGGGCTACCAGATGTGTGTCTACCACAACAGTTCAGCGAACCCGGTTGTATGTGGGACTCTAAAGCTGTTGGATGATCACTGCACCTCTGCTAACAAGGTTGTATCAACACATAAAGCTTTATCTGAATTGGACGCCAGCTGACTGGCAAAGGGTAGCCTTCTCTTATGATTCACGTTTTCTGTCTCAAGCAGATGGATGTTGGCCTTTTATGCAAACGAGCACCCTGCAACCATTCCTGGACGAACACAAGCTGTGTGGTGTGGTGGCAGTGTTGTGGTCTGGAGAAGGTTTTTGTGGCCTTCTCTGGGCCCCCTCATCCATGTGAAGGCACTTGCAAATCACCTACACCCATAAATGCTGATTGTCTACCCTGGAGCAGAGGGGATCTTACAATGCAACATGTCATATAGCTAGAAATGTCTGACACTGGTTGAAAGAGCATCCCCAAGACTTGCAAGTTCTATTGTGACTCCTAATTTTAAAAACCTGAATCCAATTGAGCATTTTTGGGACCACTTTGATTGCCTGCTCTGCTTTATAGAACTCCCCTCAAACCCTCCATGCAGTCAACATTGCTCCAGATACCTGTGACAACCTACCAGGACCTTGAGTCACTCCCAGCCTGTCTAGCTGCTGTCCATGGATATGGATATTAGCTGGTGGTGGTCATAATAATGTGACTTGGCTGTGTTTTACATGCTCCATTTATGCTGACCTACAGTATGTCATAGGTCCCAACTCTGCTCCAACCCAGTTCTGTTGAAGGGCTGAGTAATGTTGGTCTTTGTCTTTTCTGTGCACTTAACGCACATTGTTTGACACCTCTGATGAACTGTTCTGGTTTTCTTTTCTAGTGAATCGTCTCATCGAGGAGAACAGTCACATTTTCTCTGATAAACATTGTAAAGTATGTAGTGCTTCCTTGATTTCGGAGTCCCAGAAACTTGCACATTACCAGGTGACTTCATTTTATTCTCGTATTTCTCAGTTCAAGAGTACATGCTGTTGGCTCACACATATGTAATTCTTCCATTTTCTTTACTTTCCCAAAAAGAGCAAGAAACATGCAAATAAATACCGCCGTTTCATGTCCATTAACGAAGGAGAAGATTTACCCCAGCGACGAGGATGAAAGCTGATGATAACGTGGTAATGTTACATTTTGTTAACAGAAATGATGTTTTATAGGTTGCCCTTTGAGAATTCTAGCTCTAAAGTGCTTATTACTAATGTTTAAGGCTTAGTTTACAGTTAAATCTTAAACCCCCTTAAGGGACCCGGGCGTTTTTTTTTTGGTGACACGTTCGTTTTTCCCCTCCTCGCCTTCTGAAAGCATAACTTTTTTATTTTCCACCTACATAGACAAATCAGGGCTTTTATTTTGCGAGATAAGATGCACATTCTAATGGTGTTATTCACTATACAATAGAATATACTGGGAAACCGAAAAAAAAATTCCAAGTGGGACAAATTGTGAAAGAAAAACATATTTTCGCCATGTTTGCGGGGGTTTTGCTTTTACGGCGTTCAATCTTCGGTAAATATAATGTGTTATCTGTATTCTTCAGGTTGTTAAGCATCCGGCAATACCAAATATGTAGGGTTTTTCAGTTATGTTTTGTACCGTAAAAAAAAAATTCAAACATTTTCTATTTTTGGAATTTGCGCCACGGCGCCTTTTTTGTGCCCCAATAACTTTTTTGTACTAACACCTACGGACGTCAGTGAGGGGAATTTTTTGCGGGCTGAAGTGTACTTTTTATCGCTAGCATTTTGGGAATGCATGCGACTTTTTTGATCATTTTTATTCCATTTTTTGAGTGACGTAAATGACCAAAAAACGCAATTTTGGCGTTTGGAATTTTTTTTCTTCTACGGTGTTCAGCGACGGGATAAATGATGTTATCAGACTTTTTCGGACCGGCGATACCAAATATGTGTAATTTTTTTTATTTAATTGATTTTATTTGTAAAATGGCGAAAGGGGGGTGATTTAAAATTTTAATACTTTTTTTTTTGTACTTTAAAACCTTTTTTTTTTTTTACTGTAACATTGAGGCCACCTGTGGTACTTGACCACTAGGTGGCGCGATTGTTAATAAAAACCTAATGCATTCATAGGCAATGCATTAGGGTGTACAAAGATGGGGGTTTTTCCCCACTTCCTGTCTGGGGACGGAAAGTGGGGAAAACCCGGGCCGGGGTTTAAGTGACGGAGCCTTCACAAGGCTCCCCACCACAAATGCCCGGATGATCGGATTGGCGCAGCATAGCTGCGCTTATGCCGATCACCGCACCGATCGGTGCACGGCACTGATCGGCGTGAATGCAGACGCCGCGGCCAGCTTTGCCGGGGCGCCTGAGGGGTAACGCAGCGCCAGTGGGCGGAGCCACCCGCCGGCGCTGTTACTGCCGGGTGTTGGCGGCGATTTGCCGCTAACACCCGGCGGCTGTGCGGGGTGGGGGTTGGGGGTCGCGGAGCGATCCCCCTGCAAAGCCACTTAGCGGCCCTGGGACGTACTGATACGCCCAAGGTCGTTAAGGGGTTAAAACAAGTTACACTGTCCTAAAGGGGTTGTCTCGCTACAAGGATTGCATTTTATGTTAAATATCTTGCAAAAACAGGTCGCTTTGCAATATATGTCCATTAACAGTATCCTGCCTATTCCGAGATCCCTCCTCTTGTATTGGCTGCATCAGCTCCTCAGTAACATGCATAGAAACTATTTAAATACGAGACACTTAGCTGAAGCTAGCAAGTCCATCCATAGCTAGTATAAACGCCGACATGCCATGCGAGGAGTAGAGCCCAAGCCGTTCCTACAACAGTAGATCCATGTTGCCCGATCACGCAACGTTTCGGGAGACCACGCCCCCTTTCTCAAGCGTGACGTTACTTCGGCCGTTCTTAGTGTCCAGCTCAAGGTGAGCGGTCAGCTGACCATCTCCATATTAACTCACTAGATGCTCTAAACATGTAACATCACAAATGTATACATTAAACATATACACATGAACACCTAAAGAACAGACTATCGCTAAGGGTAACCTTCAATATAATGCTATTGTCCTTGACTATGTCTAAGTGTACAAATATTAGTTAGAAATCCTTAACGAATAGTACCAACTAACCTAAAATCAACGGGCATGCAGGTAAGGAGCAAATACCTACGTTCATTACAAAAATATATTCCACTGACAATTTTCATTTAGCCCCTTCGGTGAAAGTGCATCTAATCTATTGATCCAATATACTTCTCTTCGTAGAAGTTTGATTTTAACTTGTTCAGGATCATTGCCTTCTATTTCTTCCAATACACACCAGCGGAGTTCAGAAATATTATGACCCCTCTCAAAAAAGTGCCTAGCTACTGTAGTCTGAGTACCTTTTCTTCAACTCACTTTTAGCTACCTGTTCACACTGCATCTTTCTCCCCTAGTTTTTTTTACTTGAACAGACGTATCTGAGATTTGTGTTCATTTATCCTAATACGGACCATTCGTGATGTTTGTCCCACATAGCACATGCCACATGGGCATTTCAGTAAATAAATCACTTTACTGGTGTTACATGTAAAGAACCCTCTGATTGGTATAGTATATCCCTGAGTGGGATGTGTGATGCTTTCCCCTTTGATGATACCATGGCAATTCTGGCACGACAAGCAGGGGTAAGTACCCCTTCTTTGTGTGTCCAATACTTTTTGTCTGGAGATTTTCTTAGTGAGATCAGAATGGACAAAAGAATTACCAATCGATTTGCCTTTTTGATAAACTTAGGGTACTCTTTAAAGAGAGACCCAAATTTTGGATCCCTCTGTATCACGTACCAATACGTCCTTATCGTTTTCCGTACCAATCAGGGCTGTGGAGTCTGAGTCGGTGGCTATTTTGCAGGAGTCGTCATAAAATGGACCGACTCCCAAAATATATAATAAGTTGGTCCAGTTAGTTCGATTCAGTGCAAAGAACAAGAGGAATTGGGTTCGGCCAGTGCTACTGCTCCCATATCTTCAGCAATTGATGACATGGAGCAGGCAAAGTGCTGCTCCAGGGGAAAAGATCCCGCTCCATGGCAAACAGATTTCAGCAAAATTTTTCACCTGCTTTCAAAGAAGTAGAAGAGTTTAACCATTCATCAAAACTGACTGTGGCTGAGGCAATTCCTTTATACCCTGACATTGTTAGAGATGTTGCCTCTGTGGTCACCGCTTTGCCCCCAACCCAAGTTAGTGTAGAGAGGCCATTCTCTAGCCTGGAAATAATGAGATCAGATGTGAGGTCATGTATGCAGGATCTGACGGAGGCGATACTATTTCTCAGAACAAATTGAGAGACTGCACAAATGGTCCTGCACTGTTTTGCATATTTACAATTTTTTTGTGTCCTAAAGTCATATCCAATAAATATATTTTACACTGACCAGCAAAATGGTAACAATTTTTGGCCTTCTGACTTTCAGGCTCCATATCTCTCCATCCACTACAGCTTTGTACATGAGGCTACTGTAATTTATATACAGTCATCTTACATCTTATACATAAATTTGACTTGCAAGTATTTAGCATCTGCTTAGTTACAGTTTTGCTCCTAAAAAATCAAAGTGTTAAAGGGGTTGTCTCACTACAAGGATGGCTTTTTATGTTAAAGATCTTGTAAAAACAAGTCACTTTGCAATATGTGTCCATTAACAGTGGGCCTACCTAATCCTAGATATCCCCTCTTGTATGAGCTGCATCAGCTCCTCAGGTCGCTATAGCTACAGACCTGTGTGATCTCTCCTGATAGCTGCCAGCACTGGTCGCTATAGCTACAGACCTGTGCTCTCTCTGATAGGCTGCCAGCACTGGTTGCTATAGCTACAGACCTGTGTGATCTCTCCTGATAGGCTGCCAGCACTGGTTGCTATAGCTACAGACCTTACTTATACGGCAGCCTAGTGGAAGCCAGTAAACATGCCCCTGAATTCAAAATGAAACCAAGAAAACAGGACTGAGGTAAGATGAATCAATGTAGTGAGACAACTCCGACTTGGATACAAATACAGCTTTTTCTTCAACTCTACCCACAAGTGTTTAAAAGATCAAAACATTGTTACCATTTTTGCTTGTCAGTGTCTGTTCTTCTAAATAGCTTGATTATTGTATCATAAGGTGATAAACAGCCTGATGTTACCACTTTACTACAGTAAAGTTATCACTTAAACATGCGCCGTGTATGAGGAAGTCAGGAGTCGGAGGTTTGGGAAATTGAGGAGTCTGAGTCAGGGCTTCGGCTTGCCGACTCCACAGCCCTGGTACCAATTCCGCATGGCAATCATAAACTGACAGAAAACCCACTCTATGGTCATGTGTTTTCTTAGCCTTAGGTTTTCGTACATCACTACGGGGTAACTGTCCTACTTCCTCTCCTATTTTTACAACCTCTTCCTTACAGTATCCACGTGCCACAAATTTATTCACCAGCTTGTTTTTATTTACATGATACTCTCTATCCGATGAACAGATGCGTCTCGCACGCAGAAATTGACCCTTCGGGATAGCTTTAAACATTGTCAGAGCATGTTGACTCTTCATGTGTAACATGTGTCCTATCGACTTTAGAATATAAGTGGTGATAAGCCGTCTCACGTTTATATTACATCCAGAAACTATTTTTCCCTGGTCCTTAGTAAGAGTGAACTTACTAAGGGGATGTTTTGAGTTAATCTCATTCACAAAATCTTCCAATTCCTTTCTGTACGGATCAGAGTACAACACACTATTCAAGTAGCGGAGCCTTATCTGACACAATGGCTCAGTCTACAGGTTTTGACTGTACCTCAAAATATTCCTTGAAAATATTAGTAAAACTGGGGGCGACGGGGCCCCATCAGTCCCCTGTCGCTGCCAGTAAAGTCCCTGCCCAACCGGGAAAATAGTTCTTTGTGAGTATAACTTCCAGTAATTCCACCACGTGTTGGATAGACTTGCATCCTCCAACAACTTGGTTTTATACGCATTGATCCCCTTCTATTGGGATGTTTGTGTAATAATTTACCTACTCTTAATCACAGGAATGTATTGTCCGATGATCAATGACTTTAATTTTCAGATAGAAATTCATTTGGTTCTTAGACACCTAGGGAGTCGTTTGACCACATTTTGCAAAAAAACTGTCAATGGATAGTGCTATAGGTTGAAAGACTGACCCGATCCCCCGAGACAATGGGTCTTCCGGGGGGGTCCAAGAGGGATTTATGCACCTTCGCAAACTAATAAAAAGTAGGGAACACGTAAAAATCCTTTGCACCCTGGGCTGTTTTAGTGTCTAATGCCCTGTATTTCAGCATTAGAAATAATCTCATCAATAAGGGCAACATGGATCTACTGTTTTAGGAATGGCTTGGGCTCTACTCCTCGCATGGCATGTTGGCGTTTATACTAGCTATGGATGGACTTGCTAGTTTCAGCTAAGTGTCTCGTGTTTAAATAGTTCCTATGCATGTTATGGTTTTTGAAGATTAAGCTATAAAATTGCTGCTTCGAGTTTGTAATAAATAAGAAGAAAAAGATACTTCTATTTTTGACTTTTTGCACAGCATTTGAATGCTACGTGATGTTTATTTAGCAGGTGGGGTCCTGCTCTGATGCTGTCTTAACACGTGGACGTATAGTGCTACTTTTATACATTGTGACTGTTATAGCTACAGACCTGTTCAATCTCTCATGATAAGCTGCCAGCACTGGTTGCTATACCTACAGACCTGGCTTCTACTCCCAGCCTAGTAGAAGCCAGTACACATGCCCCTGAATTAAAAATTGAAATCAAGAAAAACAGGATTTGGGGGTAAGATGAATCAATGTATTGAGACAACCCCTTAAAATTATTTGTAAAGGTGTATCTTTGTCACTGTGAGTCTGCTATCCCATTAGGAGTCAGTACTTATTGGGAATGCGTATATAAGATGGGATCTGTTATTTATTTAGCTGAGATCTTGCTGCTTTTTAGCATAGCTGCATTAGGACAGAGCTTTGATCTGTGTCTAAAGGGAGTATGTGGAAGTGTGAGCCACACCTCCTGGCTTACTGGTTCAGGCTGCTGATCGTTCCCCTCTGCAGCTCTACCCCTCAGATTGGCCTTTGTGTATATATCTATCAAAGGCATATCAGGAGGTCGGTGCATAAATAGCTGATTTATAGTGCAGCAAGGCAAGAATCATAATGTACACACCACTTAACCATTAACCCCTTACCGACCTATGACCTACGAGTACGTCATAGCGCCGGTAAGCGGCTTTACAGCCGCGGGGTGTTAGCGGCTAATTGCAATGCATTAGGCTGTATAAATGATCAAGCCCAATAGTGGTGAAGCGCCCTAGAGGGACTCAAAGCTAAAGTTAAAAAAAAATAAATTTTAAGTGTAAAAAAAAATAAAGTATTAAAAGTTCAAATCGCACCCTTTTGGCATTTTACAAATAAAATAATAAAGTTACACATATTTGGTATCGCCGCGTCTGAAAAAGTCCAATCTATTAAAATATAACATCATTTGTCCCGTACACTGAACACCGTTTAAGAAAGATTCCAAACGCCAAAATTGTGTGTTTTGGGGAATTTCACGTCCCATAAAAATTGCAATGAAACTGATCAAAAAAGTCGCATGCATTCCAAACTGCTAGCAATATAAAGTACAACCCTTTAGCCCGCAAAAAATGCCCCCTCACTGATGTCCGTTAAGTGTTAGTACAAAAAGTTATTTTGGCGCAACAAAATGAAGCCGCGGCGCAAATTTGAAAAATAGAAAATGTTTGGAATTTTTTTCAGTGCCAAAACATAATGTTTGGTATTAGTGAATACGTAGACTGTAAAATGCAGTTAACACATCATTTTTACCAAAGAATGAACTCCGTAAAAAAATTAAAAAAAAAAAACTCCCGCAAACATGGCGCAAGTACGGGCTTTTTTCACATTTTGCCCCACTAAGAATTTTTTTGCTGTTCCCCAGTATATTTTATGGTAATATGAATAACACCATTAGAAAGAACATCTTGTCCCACAAAATAAAAGCCCTCGTGTCTATGTAGGTGGAAAAATAAAAAAGTTATGGCTTTCAAAAGGCAAAAAGGGGTAAAAAAAATAGAGCCATATTATTATGACCGTCCGTTAGGAAGGGATTAATGAGAAATGATTGTCTAGTAACTGCCACAAATACACGGAGGGCAACAGGTCTTAGTCGGGGACAGCTTTTACAGTATCCGATGGTTGAAATGTGCATACAGTTCTAAACTTGTACATTTCAAATTAATGCTTTTATTCAGGTTTAGGTGTGGGGCGTGTAATTTTATGTTTGTTGTGTGGTATATGTAATTTTGTAATGTTAAAAATACATATATATATATATATATATAATATGTTTTATTATGTACATACAGAGAGATTTATATAGATATATACAGATTAACACCTGCTATCTGTGGAAATGGTGGAAGGATCTCTAAGATCCTTCTCCATCTTCATGCGAATCTGTTCCTTGTAGCCTTATTAAAGGGGTTGTCTTATGAAGACAACCGTTCTTGAGATTGGAGATTCCAATGCAAACACCCAACTGTCCAAGTAGAAGTTAGAAAAGTTCAATACATCCTCCAGGCTATACAAGGTTTTTTTTCCCCTGTACAAAGACTCGATACACATCAAAGACACGTCAGAAAATGACAAGTCATTAGTGTGGCTGGTTTGGTTTTTTTACTTTTATTACATTGTATGTTTTTTATATCGAACAATGTAGATGTAATGTTTTGTATTCTTCTACATTTACTGATTTTATTTTATTTTTTATCTTGCTTGAACAGAATGCCAGTGATGAGGGAGATAGAAACAAATGCTGCCCAGTCTGCAACATGACCTTCTCATCTCCAGTGGTTGCTATGTCTCACTATGTTGGAAAAACCCATGCAAAGAATTTAAAACTAAAGGAACAGGGTGGTGGAACACTCCCAGGTATGACTTCACAGCGAACATATGTAACCTACATGGATGTAGCAAAGTTTGACCGTGATATCTTGCTGCAGTGAGGTATCTGATTTTAGGTCACCACCAATCCATTGAACAGCATATAAGAACTGGAGGTAACGTTCTGTGCCACAGTATCATACTGCAGTGATTGTCAAGTTAAGCTTGGCTGCATCTGTTGGTGCTTTACATATGCTCTTTTAGTTCATTTTGATCCTTTCCTTTAAAGGGGTTTTGCCAAGAAGTGAGTTCCTTACCTAACAGGCTGATACTCCCCTCTTGAGGCCGGAAAAAAGGGGCGTTGTGTTTCTGTGTTTAAAAAAAACAAGTACCTCCTCTGTGATGTCATCACTCCACCTCCCATGCACGTTCCTGACTGAGGTCTCTGTAGTTGAGCAAACATTGGTTTGCTAATCCACAGAGGATAACTGTATTGTGCAGAAGCTATACGCGCATTATTTCTTCCTCTTATTTGGTCAGGAGACGAGATAAGCTCAGCAGGCAGCCGCCTTTCATTCCTTCACCAAAGCTGCAGGGGAAGAGGGAGGGGGGCTGAGCAGAGAGCTAGGGAGCATCTGCATGTTTAGGCAGATAATTACATTACAACCAGTGGATTCTCTATACAAAAGATGAGATCTTTCTCCCCAGTCCCTTCAAAGCTCCTTCAAGTTCCCTGCCATCAGATAAGAAGTGCAAACAACCCAAGCAGATCAGCTCCTGGTCATGTCTAATGTAAACTGTCAGGAAACCAATGGCATGTAAGTCAGGCTGTAGCTGTCAGAGGCTTCACTTTTTTTGATGACATATTTAGAAAAGTGATTAAATACCCATTTTGGAGGATCCCACGTCAAAATTAGATCGTGGCAAAACCCCTTTAAGGCTTTATTGAAAGGCATGTATAGTTATAAAATGATCTATTGTTTAAATAAAGTTTTGTTAATTATTTATTCCCACTAACTTTTTTTGTCATCTATATTTGAAAATAATCTTGAAATCTTGCAGTTTTCAATCTGCGCCTCATCGTATCTTTACACTTTCTGTTCTGTAAAGATCACTTCCCAGCATTCTCCTCATCATCACAGGGATTATTACAATTACAAGTGACATCAATGTATATATAACACAGGATTCACCATTTACAATATGACTACATGCTTCTATGGTCCATGTAGCTGCTGTAAAGCATATTTCTAAATGCAAGCTAGTTGTCCCTCTATAGTCATATGCAGAAGGTAGAACAAAAAATGTCTACAATCATAAAATAAAAAAGTATCATTCTTATCTTAATTGGTAAAACAAAAAGTTTATGTGCACTACTCACAAAAAGTTAGGGGTATTTGGCGTTTGGTTGAAGATAAAATTCCTTGAATTTTTCTTTTAAATTAACTAAATGACATTGTCTCTTAAAGGGGTTTTGCCACGATCTCATTTCATACCTCCTGCATCCAGCTCTGTGTGCTCAGAAGGGGGCGTGTGTGATTTTGTTTGAATTACATATCATGTGACCCAGCAGGATGACATCACTAGGCCTTTCCTCTCTGTAGTCAAAGAAAGGTCTGTTTATGTAATAAGCATTGTGAGTAGCTGAGAGGTTTTGCTTCACAGCACAAGGGGCCTAGATTCAAATCCCTGCAGGAACCAAACCTGTTTTTTTGTTTTTGTTTGTTTTTCCCCTCTTTATCAATGCACAGACCTCCATTGAGGTTTCTTTTTCATTATTTGCACTGTTTGACTAATTACTAAGGCGTACAGAGGACGGGAGTAGAGTAACAGCATCTGGGTTTGAACACTCAGTAGCTGCCTGAGAGGAGAGGTGATGTCTGACCAGGACTGAGGAGCTCTCAGCCCTGGTCATATCCCCTGGAGATGAGCTGTGAACAATGGCTCACTAAAGGAGCAGCTAAGACAAAAATGGTGCAGAATTTTTAATAATAATGAATGGTGAAAATGTTTTCACCACTTCCCACGTCAATTTTACTTCGTGGCAAAACCCCTTTAATTTTAGAATGCACATATCCAACTTTTCAATGTTTCGGTACGTTTTACACAACTTGCTGATCTCTAACAAGGAGCTTAAAATGGCAAATTTAGGAGAACGATTTGAATTGAGATTTAAATAGTCCTCCTCATCATGCTGTTCACATTTTGACCAAGACAATACCTTACAATTGATCAACAGTACCTCACCATTGTGAGACTTCAAGCAGGATGCTCTCGGACAGAAGTGGCCACTGAGCTTTACAGTGTCAGTGTGTCATCACCACTAGATGACATGCTATGTTTTCAGACGAGTACCCGACCTGGCTGATGCATAGCACTCTCCTTGACAACTTTAGCAATATTGGCGGCCATCATTTCTGCTCAGTGTGAATTGACTTTCATGACTGAACAGCACTGAGGACCACTGGTCCCTCGTCCAGTGTAAATGCTCACTAGCCCATGCAAGACAATGATTCCTGTCCCTAATGATGTGGTCAGGTAGTCTAGCACGCAGACCATGCTGATGTAAACGGTTATGAATGGTCTGACGTGACACCTGGTTGCCTTTTACCTCCCTTAAACGTGACTGGAGTTGTGTTAAATTCATCATCCGGTTCTGCAGAGCATTGTTTACAATGAAGCGGTCATCGGTGTGAGATGAGCCAAAGGACGTCCAACCTGCTGATGACACTCTTGGCTCAGTGGCCACTTCCGTGTGGGAGCATCCCGCTTAAAGCCTCGTAGTGGCGAGGTACTGATGATCAATTGTAAGGTGTTGTCTTGGTCTCATGATGTCACGATTTGAACAATATGATGAGGAGGACTGTTTAAATCCCAATTCAAATTGTTCCCCTAAATTTATTGGGCGATTCAGGGATCAAACACCTGTTGGGAATTTTATCATGAAGCTTTTCAGTGATGTTGAAAAGACCATATATAGTTGTCTCAGGAGCTAATTCCGCTCCATACACGACACTCCAGGTACTGGTTGTAAGTTACAGCCAGCACCTGCCTTTAGTAGCAGGGCTAAAATAGTAGAGGCCCCCCCCCCCCTCCACAAATGTGACTGGAATCGGCTACTTTCTATTTCAGTTCTGGTTAGTAAATTCCATCTTTTCTGTTTTTTTTTCCTTACTGAATGATATGTAATACTTCTTGGATAAGATACCATTCTTAAGCTTAAAGCGAACATGTCAGGTGTTTAATTTTACCCTATCTGAGAGCAGAATATGATAGAAGAGGAGAGAAGCTGAGCTCTGCGATTATATTAAAAGGGGGGATATATATTATGAAGAGGAGAGGAGCTGAGCTCTGTGATATATAGGGTTATATGATAGAGGAGAGAAGCTGAGCTCTGTGATATATAGGTTATATGATAGAGGGAGAGAAGCTGAGCTCTATGATATATAGGGTTATATGATAGAGGGAGAGAAGCTGAGCTCTGTGATATATAGGGTTATATGATAGAGGGAGCGGAGCTGAGCTCTGTGATATATAGGGTTATATGATAGGGGGAGAGAAGCTGTGCTCTGTGATATATGATATTATATGATAGAGGAGAGAAGCTGAGCTCTGTGATATATAGGTTTATATGATAGAGAAGAGAAGCTGAGCTCTGTGATATATAGGGTTATAGGATAGAGAAAAGAAGCTAAGCTCTGTAATATATAGGGTTATATGCTAGAGGGAGAGAAGCTGAGCTCTGATATATAGGGTTACTTGATTTGGAGCCGGATTTAGAAGTAAAAAGCTAAGTAAATTCTGTCAGGAGCCTTAAAGAGACAGTGGGAGCTTTGCTTACTCCACCAACATACAGTGATTGACCGCTTTCCCTGTATCTGTGTGTGCACAGACTGTCACTATGTGCCTGATGTAAGCAGTACTTTCCTTTTTTGTTTAAATATATACTCTGTTTTTCTCTCTGAATGCTGCTGCAAAACCTATAAACCTTCCTATCACAGAGCTGAGCTTCTTTCCATCTATCACATCACTCAGGGTAGCATAAACCACCTGGGTTTACACGGTGTTTTTTGACCCATGTTTTGCGGTGATGTTTATTAGCCAAAACCAGGAATGGTATAAGAAGTAGTAATGTCTTTCCATTGTATTTGTTTCTTTCTGACCTGCATATCTTGAGCTGATATTTGTGTCAAAAATTTCTGTTTGAACCTTGCCTAAGGGTATGTTCACACGGCTTCTTATGTCCATGTGAACATACGTTTTTGTGATGCAAGTCTGGATCCGTCTGAACGGACCCAGACATGCATCTAGCAATAAGCAGTATGTTTAACATTGTCGGCAATGAGAGACACGCAGCGGCGTTCACATGTGATCGCCGCTGCGTGTTTGCATCGCATCTGTCGGGTCCGTCTTTCGGATGCGCTACAAGAATTGACGTCATTTCTTTTCAGCCTCATGTTAGTATAGTCTTAATAACCTTTACTGGATGTTCACAGGGGACAGATTTGCTGCAGATTTTTTTGTACAAAATTCACAGAATACAATCTGCACCAACTGGTGTGGATTTTGTTGTAGATTCTTTGCAAATTTTGTCTTGGATTTTGCTACGGTTATTGAGTTTATTGGGCGTAGGCTGAAACCCACAGATAAACCTCTCCTATGGATTTCTAATACCAATTTTGCCTACTTTTATTGAAGACAGTGCAGAGTTTGAACCAAGATCACTTTGCACTAACTTGAGGAAACCATGGATGATGTTCTTCCAATTTTCTGTGGAAATACTGCAGCAGCTCTTCTCTGTGAACATAGCCTTACAAGAAGGAAGGTTGAATTGCTGTATAAAAAAGCCATTCATTTAATAATTGTCTGTCTGTTTAGGTACACCACGAGTCACCAAGCTTACTCCAGGTCCTGCTCCTGTACGTGTACCCCCAGGGAACGCAGATAAATCCGACCCTGACAAGTTCTGCAAGCTTTGCAATGCCACGTTCAATAACCCTCACATGGCAGAACAGCATTACAAGGGCAAGAAGCACAAAAAGCAGGAGGTCAAAAGCAAGCTCATGACTATTTACACCAGCTCCGGGACCACGCCTCCGCAAACTGCACCCCTCAAACCAGTAACGCCAGGCTCTGGAGCAAGTGAGTCCAATGCTGAGCCTGATTCTGAAAAACCCACTGTCTAATGTGTCAGGAAATTGCAACTGTTTTGTAGTCCAACCTTTCTTTTGGTGTTGTTTTTATTTTCTTTTTCATTTTTGCTCATCTAGTTCAACTTTATATTAGGGCTTAAAGTCAACTGAAGTCTTTGCTTTTTTAGCACCTTTCCAGTATATCTTCAGTAATGTACTGCATGAACAGCTAGTCTCTTCAACACATTCGTTACTGTGCATTTTTCTGCTGATTTTGCTAGTAAAAGGAGCTTGCTTACAATGGCAGATGGCAACCTGACTCTGCTGCTAGAATGTTTTTTTGGTAAATGACACCTTGATACTTCTCTTGGGTCTTCTGACCTAAAACTTACGTACCCTAGCGTTAATGTATTCTTCCCCTGCTATATATAGATAAATAGTGAGCTTTCTGTGATCTGATTAATTTTTATTTTTTTTTATTTCCAATGTCAATGAGATCTCTAAACTTCTTGATTGTGGTTAGCAAAGGAAAAATAGGCAAAGATGAACCTGCATGTGTCCTATACTAAGAGCCTGGACTATTGTTAGCTTGCAGAAAAGATGAGGAAATGCAATGGAAATCTATCCTGTAGAAATCTGTTGTAAAACCAGGGGGTTCATGGATAAAATGATTTGTTTAGTTAGAATGAATAATTCCAGTTTTATGTTTTTATCCTTTTATTACGTTCATGAAGTCGCTGTACACACACTGGTTTGGCAGTCATCTATGTATTGACAGGCACCTCTTGACGTCAAAGTACTAGTTGTGGTCCTGTCTGTTACTTGTTGGATTATGTTGTGTGATTTTAATATTGGGGTTTTTATGGAAGCTGTTTATTTGCAGTTAAGCAGCTTTGGGTCCTTGTGTAGAGTAACGATATCCACACACATTTTTGACGAGTGGATGGTATTTCTTCCCATGTATTAAGTATGCCCATTGGTATTAGTCCATTTTAACTGTACATTTGGCTTCGTAGGTGGGCGGCAAATTCTGAACTCTGTGCAGAGAGTGTAATTGATAAAGAAGCCGAAAATTAACTGCATCAAAAAAGTTTTGCTTGCTAAATTATTGGTCAAGAACATGGGGTGGGTTCCGTTTTACACTTGTCCAGCTTCTTAGTATGGATTTGCAGCGCCTTACTATTTATGGACTGTATAGGATAAGTAATGCATTGCTCCTCCCAGCTTGGAATAGGTTGGTTCTTTATGATTTATGATTTTTCTGGAGCTTCCTGTAGATAATATCGAACATTAGGCAGGACTAATATTGCCATTCGTGGCTGGAGCTTGTAGTGTGACAGCTGTTTTAGAACAGGCATTAGCTGATCCTCTGCGGATTTGCAAACGTTTGACGCAGTTTTAGACGCCAGGAGAGGCTGCATGTGACCACTGCTGAATGGGAACATGTGTGGCATTTACATAGGAGACCACGTATGAGATGGTATGGGGGACTGACCTCTGTGATGTTTCTATGCTGTAATGGGGGTTGTAAAAATGTGACATTTTCTAAGGAATGCTATGTGCGTTCTGCGTGACTGGAGTCACACATGGTATAATCCTTCCAGATTTTTACTATGGAATTCCAACTTAGAACAGTACAATGAAAGTAAATGGGGTTTTAGAAGAAAATGTCACCTCTGTGGATATCGGGATGTGCTGCAGATCTTAAATCTGCAACCTGCTCTCTCTGTCGTGCATTTATTGTCAGATTGTTTAGTTATGTTCAAACAGACCTGGATTTCTGCAGTGGATCAATAAAATAAAATTTGCACACATACCTTGCAGCAACTAATGTAGATTTTGTTGGATTTAGGCCATGTCTCCACAGCACTGGTTTTTGGTCCGATTTTTAAGCTGAATCAGTATTTGGAATATGCAAAAATTTGACTGTAAACCAGTGTTTTATTCTGCCAATCCATTTGTAAGTTGAGCCATTTGAGCTCACCCTTCAAGAGATTCTCCTGCCTCTAACTAGCATCCTATGAGCCATCTGCAGAGAGTGGTGAGGTGGCTGCGCTATTGCAGTTCTCCGCATATTTGTATGGGATGGAATGGCTCAGATATGGCAAAATCATAGTTGGAACAAAGCCAGAATTTTGGCAAAAATTTGCAATGCTGTCCTGCCTAGGCTTTATAAGGGCTTGTCTCTACGGCACCAGTTTGCAGCCAGTTTTTAAGACTGTTTGCAGTTTTGCAAACCGTCTGAAAAACTGGCCGCAAACTTTTACATGAGGCTCTATGGAAAACCCGTGCAGCAGTCCCCAATGCACGGGTTTTCCGCCTGGCGTGTTTTTTTTTTTGTTTTGTTTTTTTAGACCGCCGGCAACCTGAAAAACATTCTACATGTTCATTCTTCCGTCCGGTTTTCGGACGAAATATGAACAAGTGACTGGGAAAGGGGAGGGCTTTTCTCCGCTAATCGTGGAGTAAAGCTGTCCTCCCGCAGCCGTGTGCACAGCACAAAAACCGCACAAATACCGGTTGGATAAACCGATCGGTATTTGTCCTGTGCTGTGGGGACGTGTCCTAACAATAGGAACACTCATTCATAACCTGCATCAGATTGACTATAGGACACCCTTTCAGCTAGAAACATGTAAGGCTTCCTATAAACTGAATTATTATTTTCTGGGTGCCTGCATGGTTAGTGTTTTTGTACGATATACAGATTGGAAAACCAAAAATAAACTCGTTGAATTTTTTTTTTTTTCCCCAACTTTTTGCTCCCTGCATTTCGGCTCATCTCTTCTAACTGCTACTTTATTCCTGTTGCTTGAATTTTTGTTTTCTAGTCTAGCTCCATCGAGTATATTTTAGGAGTAGGGGGTACTTCTTTGATGGCTCAGCTGTGAAAGTTCTTCACACTCTGTGACTCGGGCAGTAGGGGATGCTGGTTGGGGATAATGTTCATGTTCCCATCTTGAAGTTTGACTGCAGTTCTCCTTTAATTTCAGTCAGTAACTGGTATGTGTAAATGTATTTTTGTTTTCTTTTACATACGTTGCTATTGTACAGAATAGATATTGTAGGTTTGAATCACTTGAAAGATGTGATTGTGTTTAATCATAATAAAACATTCTTTCCTGGATTCTTCAAGAAATAAAAAAAATGTGTTAATGTTTTTCGGTGCAACTTTGTCTATTATTTTCACGGTAGAAGATGACTTATTTTAATATCTACTAGTATATGCAAAATAAATCATCTCTATCGCTTCCTATTAACCTCAAAATGGAAATGTGCATACCTCTGTTTCTAATAATTGTAGGTTATCGAATGTTTTTAGCATTCGTTAAAAAACAAAATGGTCTTTCAGATCTTAAATCGGTACTTGGTCTAGTAGGTTTAGACCATTTATAAATGATATTTATGGGGATTGAAAGGTCTTAGACACACAAAAGCTTGCAGTCCTTGAATGCCACAATGCAGAATTTTATGATCAAATGAAGATTATATCTCCCTTATGAGAAGTAGGGTGTTCTTTGCTTCTTTGCAGAACTCATGGGGAGAGATTGGTTTGGCAAAAGACTCATGTAACACTCTGCTTCTGCTTTTTGAAATACTTTTGGTGTCGCTGCAGACATCAGAGTTTGCGGCTTCGGGCGCCGCAGGCTGAGATCAGGGCTGTTCTACACAGCCCTGATCTCGGAGCATCTCCTGCGACCACCGGGGAGCGGGGAAACCTCCGCACAATGGTGTTTTAACCCTTTGATTGCCGCAGATCGTCACCGCAGCACAATCAAAGGGGTTTCCCTGCTCTGTCGGGTGATTGGTGACCCAACAAAGCCCGGGGAACGGATGCACTGTCAGTCCTGGGGACCTAGAGTAGCCCCAGGGATGTCTGTGTAATAAGCCAGTGACCAGGACAGACTGTGTGCTGTCCTGATCACTGCCTGTATCAGACTGACACAGATTATAATATATTAGCATATATGAATATGCGAATATATTACGAAGTGTAAAAAAACCAAAAAACCGGAAAACAGTTCTCCCTTCATAGGATTTAAAAAAAAAAGTAAAACACATAAGTGTAAAAAAATAAATATTTTAATAAAAAATTGTGCATATATTACACATACAAAAAAAACCTACACATATTAGGTATCCAGACGACCGTAATAACCTGTAGAATTAATCTAACAAGTTAAGTGTGAATGGTGTAAAAAAAAAAACAAATAATTCCCCCATAAAGTACAACTTGTCTCGAATAAAACAAGGCCTCATCCAACTGTGTCATTGAAAAAAGTGTTGAAACGCGAGGAGGCAAAAACTAAAAAAAATGTTCTGGTCATTAACTATTTTTCAGGCGTTCGGCTTAAGGGGTTAAAGGGAATTTCAATCTAGATGGGCTGTTGGACCCTTATCGATGCGCTGATAGGAAGTGCGCTTCCTCCATTGTTTACCAGACCTAGCTGGTGATATGGCTCAGTCCTATTTACTTGAATGGCACAGAGCTGCAGTACCGTGCACCGCTACCATAAAATGTCCAGGGCTGTTCCTGGTAAACAACAAACGGAAAATGACGTTGGATTCCCAATTCTGAAGCTTGGCTTTGGTATTGAAGTCCTGGGGGAAAAAAATTAAAGCTTAAGGCTTGGTTCACATCATGAGTATTTCAAGTCGGAATTCATGCAGATTTTGACCTGAAATACTAGCATAAAACCAAAAGTATATAATCAATATAGACATTAATAGAAAATGTGTTGTAGCCCACACATGTATTTTCTTGGTTGGTTTTTAAGAGGGAAAAAAACATGTTCATTCATCCATCATATTCCATGCGAGGATCGGCGACCAAAACGTCACACAAATGTTTTGGAAGCGGATCTGTCTCCAAATCCCCTTTGACATGAATGGGATTCAACTTGTTTTATGACTGTAAATGCTCCAGAAAAAAAATAAATAAATAAAATCCACATGAAATACTCGTTGAAAACCGCTTTATCCAGGAGGGTGATCTGGGAGTGTAAAGATTTCATAAGTACTAAGATATTCCACTACGTTCAGGTTTCTTTTTTTTACCTTTGTCTCCTTAACCACTTTTTGCAGTGAAACTTCCTGCTTGTGGGAGTGTCAGTAGTTCTCCTTCCTACAACTCCCAAACTGAATTGCAATTTTGGACTTCCCTTCACAATTATAACTACTAGACATTGACATTGTGCTGACATCAGTGTCTAATCCCCCCAGCTCTGTACTTTCTGGCATAATGATGATAGCAAGGACTCTTGAGTCAATGTGTAAACTGTACTAAGCTGTAGCAGTCCACAACTCAACACAATATTAGCAGCACTCTATAAACACTAAAAAACAGTCAAAGGGAATATAGGGATTTTTTTTCAAAAAGCATTTCCGCTACTTTATAATACATTAATATCCATGGTTCTTAGTGTACATTTTTGATCAAAACTGTAATTTCCTATCTACCATGACAAGGTGACCTCAATATAGATGGGTACCTATTTTTGCTTTTTTGAAAGCTTTGACAGATTATCCGACCAGTATTTGTCCAGTTTTTGTGGCTGTGCACACGGCCGCAGGGGATGGCTTTTCTCTGCGGTTTGCGGAGAAAAGCCCTCCCCCCTTCGCATTGATGTGAACATATTCCGCCTGAAAACTGGGTGGAAGAGTGATCATGTTCAATGATTTTCGGACCGCTGGCGGTCTAAAAAAACATCCAGGGTAAAATCCATGCATTGGGGACCGCTGCACGGATTTTCCATTAAGGTCCGTTCTAAAGTTTGACAGCCGGTTTACAGACTGCTTTCAAAACTGAAAAACGGCTTAAAAAACAGCTGTGGGGACATGCCCTTAGTCTTTTTGATTTAGATAAGAGATTTTATCTGCACACAGGTTTCTCTGTTTACATCCATATCTCCCTTGTTAGACGGAGCAGGGAGTGATGTCAACATGGACAGAGCGCACTCTGAGAAGACTCCTGATCTCTAACAAGATTAGCTTTTGTTTACAGATAAAACAATCTTTTTCACTCGAGCATTTGTATCTTTGTTTACTGCAGATTAAATCTGCTTTTATGTATTTGTAGTGTCTCAGCTAGTTACAGCTGAGACAGCTAAATATGCTAATCACTGCTATAGAACCACACACAGCCTGACAAAAGCAGAGTGGTTGAAAAGCGGATTGTGAAACTGCATGGTGAGAAAACCCTTTTAACATGCAAATAACCTTATCAGCTGGGTCTGCTGACCAATATCTAATGTGTATTAGGGCTTGTTCACATGGAGTTTTCACTCCATGTTACAAGCGCTTTTAATATCCGTCTCGGGGACCGACAGGACGGACCCAGAGACGGATCTAAACAATTAGTGACTTTATCACTGCGGGCTATGAGGAAGAGGCAGTGGCGTTCAGATGAGAGATCACTGCTGCGTGTTTCCATAGAATTGACATGCAATTCTTTTAAAGACGGACCCGAGCTGCGCTATGGAAACACGCAGCGGCGATCTCATGTGAATGCCGCTGCATCTTCCTCATAGCCCGCAGTGATAAACTCACTGCTAATTGTTTAGATCCGTCTCTGGGTCCGTCCTGTCGGTCCCCGAGACGGATCTAAAAAGCGCTTGTAACACAGAGTGAAAACTCCGTGTGAACAAGCCCTTAGACCTTGGATAGTGTCAGAAATCAGCAACACGGTTGCCATGTATTTTCCGCCTATATTGTAGTGCATGTAGTAACATGCATAACTGTGGGCCAGTTGAGCCATTTCAGATATGACTATTCTCTTATTCGGCAAAATGGCACAAAGTATATTGTGTGTTTGGTTAATAGGAGCAATCGGGGTACGCATCAGACACCTAATACGGTGTATTCTGCTTACACAGCATCCCGGTGTCAATTGCTTTAGAGAAAAGTGCAGTCAGAATTTCCATCATATATACAATGAACTCGTACCCTATGTCTGGTGTGTTTACTGATGGCTTCTATTGGCCAAACTGCACAATATAATATTTTTTGTGTCCTTTTTGATAGGTAAGCAGCCCTGTCTCCATAGTGTGCTGCTTTACATAGGGCAGTAAAATCTGCTGACAAACCTGCATTACCTCTGTTCTTCTGAGACCAAGCTTTGTTTGGTCAGCGTCCTTGTACTTGAACTAGTGTTTACTTGTGTTTTTGCTTGCCCGTTTCTCCACAAGATGGCTCTATACATAAATTGTATAATTTCAGCAAGAATGACACCAACCCATTTGCTCTATGCTGCTGCATAACCCACATGTCGCCTTCCCAGTTTTACTGAAACTTCTTTAATCTTAAAAAGCTTCCTTGGCATCTGGTTCAATGTGTGAGTCCTGAAGAACAGGACTGGATCCTCTTGTAAACATCATAGATAACTATTCTTTGCTTGAGGATTTTCACACCGTGGTTTTTATATCTGTTTTTAGGTATGTTTCTCTGACCCAAAAACGGGACACAAACACGTATGTAGCAATATTCCTGTGATTACATTAGTTTCAATGTAGAACACTTATCGGCGTTCAGACAATACGTGTTCTAGATACGTCTTTGTGATGAATTTGACGCATCCAATCAAAGAATTGTCAATTCTTCATCTGTTTTACGTATCACAAAACTTTATTTAAAACTACAGGGTACCTTTTTGCAATTCAGAAAATGTATCCAAACACGTACCACAGCATGTATTTGGATACGTTTTACGGATCAAAAACAGTGTTGCAAAAAGCCATGTGCATGTACACTTTGTTAGTAGTTAGGAGTGCTCACAATGAGCCCCACTTAAAGGGAATGCGTCATCAAAAATTATTTATTGTTGAACTCACGGTTTTATTTTAAACGCATTTTTTTTTAGGAATTTTTGGCTATATATTTTTTTATTTTCCATATCACTTTCAGTATTTTTTAATTATTCTCAAGTCCTGCAGTTTTCACTTTGGCCACTCGGCCTAATAATTGTCTGACGCTTCCTGTGCTATAGAGAGAGATTCTCAGTTGTCTGCTCATTATCAGCACAAGCAGGGTCAAACTGAAATGAGACACCAGTGTGAATAGTTAACACAGAATCCACCAGTCACAAGAGGAGTCACAGTTAACCCTTTCACCTCTCTGCACACTGACTTCTCTCCAGGTCACACAGCATGACTAGAAAACTCTCCTATAGAAGTCAATGGGACTGAGTCAGTCTTAAGGCTCCTATGTGCATGAAGCTACTGTAAAGCATCTATCTAAATGCTGTTAAAGCAGTGCAAACAAGGCCTAGTGGCCAAAGTGAAAACTGCAAGACTTAAGAATTTTTTAAAAATATTGAAAGTGATATGGAAAATAAAATAAAATTCTTAAGTGTTTAACATAAAAACGGGACTTAAACAATTAGTCATTTTTTTGATGACACATTCGCTTTAAATATTTTTTTTTGTTTCCTAGTACGTTATATGGCACGGTCAACGGCAACATCCTCTCCTGCAAAAACAAGCCCTTATATAACTAGGTAGACAAAAAAAAAAGACATCTAAAAGGCGGAAAAGAAAAAACAATAGGCTGCAGCGGGAAAGGGTTAATTTATCTTTCCAAAAAACCCACGTGTGATCATGCCCCATGGCTCAGGCTACATATCACACTAAAGTTTGGCTGAAAAACTCCTCGCCTTACACATTTATCTGTTTTGTTTCTTCAAGTCGGTGCAGTTTTAACTTTGTAACGTCTGTTTTCTGGTAAAAACTTGATGGTAGTAATGGTAGGTTTCAAAAGTGGCTGACAGGAAACCTTATACGTTGGCATGAAAGATAAAACGGTAGCTTACATGTTACAGCGTAATTATATTTTCAAAGGGGTTTTTCAGGGCAATATTTTAATATAAAGTGGTACTGCTGCAATAAAATAGGTCAAACAATAAGGTCAGGAAGTGGTACATAACCGCTGCAGCAGTGGCATTTCGACTGGAAGTAAATGGAAAATTGCTGGAACAGAGGTGAGTGGGGAGGTAAGTTGTTTTTTTTTTTTTTTTTTTTTTTTTTTCCAGCACCATTTTTCTATTTCTTTTTTTATTTGACCTGGAAAAACCCTTTTAAACGGATTTTACCACAATGTAAAATTGCAAATTAAATAATAAACATTCTCACTATTGATTATTAACAATGAGGTACCATTTTTGTTTTAGCTGCTACCTTAGTGATCCATACCATACAGCTCGTCTCTAGGGGATACGACCAGTGATGAGAGCATCTCAGTCCTGGCCGCACATGATCACACATCACCTCTCCTCTCCGGCAGCTACTGTCGGTCTCTTCCCTGCCTAGTAATCACACACTCACTCCTGAACAAGTGTGTAACCTCAGGTGCTGTCATTCTGCTCCTGTCCCCTGTACTTCTTAGTAGTTAGTCAGACGGTGCAAATGAAATGAAGCCACAATCCAGTATATGCATCAAGAAGCTAAAAAATCCATGTTTGGTTCCGGCATGGATTTGAACCTAAGGATCCCAATGCTGAAAGGCAGAAAAGCTAGCTAATAGGCTACATTGTAGCTGCTTACAGCTACAGGTCATAAACAGTCCTTTTTTAACTAGAGTGAGCACACTGTAGGGCAGGCATCCTCAAACTGTGGCCCTCCAGCTGTTGGGAAACTACAACTCCCATCATGCATTTATATAATCTATAACAGTGGGGATGATGGGAGTTGTAGTTTCCCAACAGTTGGAGGGCCGCAGTTTGAGGATGCCTGCTGTAGGGAAAGGCATGGTGATGTCAAACCTGCTGGGTCACATGATATTCAGTTTAAATAAATCACATACACCCCTTTTGAACACCCTGAAAGCTGAAACAAGACAAACCAGGCATGAAATGCTTTCGTGGTTAAAAACCCTTTAAGTTGCTTCCTTCCTTACTATATACCTGAACTTTCTAATTTTTCTGTAGTGTTAAAATTAGACTTTCCAATTCTGTACTGTCACAAGTTTGGATGAACATAGTCTTAAGAAAAATTTTAGGAAAACCCTTATGGTTCACTTCAATGCAGAAGGCACAGACGGAAGAACAATCCAAATGTAAGAATGATTTATGCACGCACATCTACCCCTCAATTTATTAAACATTTGCCAAAAACTATGGTTAAAGCGTTCTACTTTATCTTGAAGTTTAATGCAAGGTAGATCTTCTGTGTGTTTTATTTTTTGTTTGGTGTTTGGTTCTTGTAATATGATACATTTACTTCAAATTTAGGTTCTTAAAAGATTCATACCAATAGAAAAACTTAGAAATGTACCCAAGATTGGTTCCTAAGCCTGTAACGTTCATGCAGTATTACACACAGATTTTACATTGTGTATCATCCTTTTGTCTTTATGAACGAATCCTGGCTTGTAGATTATTTTACATACTTGCCGTTCCTGTGTCTTTCAGCCGGAAACTGGTACAGCTGTGAAACATGCAATATTGTTCTGAATTCTATAGAACAGTATCAGGCTCACATCAGTGGATCCAAACACAAGAACAAGTAAGTATTTTTAATATTAAATTAACCTCCCTGTCACATTATATACACTAATCTGAAAGATACACTTTGTCAGACTCCTTTTATTTTTCTCAAAGAGCCAGTATACTGATTTGGGAGCTGCTATAATCTTGGATATGCTGCTAATGTTAGGCTATGTCACACGGCTTATTCTGGGATGTATTTCAGCCCGTAATTTGCGGCGCACTGCGCGAATTAAGGGGTGAAATACGTCCCAGTCATTACAGTAATCCACAGTTCTCATAGAGAACTATGGATTACATCTCCTCCCCGCTTGGACAATACGCCAAGCGGGTAGAGAAGTGACATGTCAATTAGTCACGGCGTATACGCGCCGAGAATAATGAATGTCTATGGGGCCGGGGGGCTGCTGGCCCACTTGCCCCGCCCCCATACACATGGCGTAATTGCGGGACGAAATACGTCCTGTAATTAAGCCGTGTGAACATAGCCTTACTTTGGGGACATTGCATCTTACTTATTGGTCCATATATGAAACATAATGCTGTTGAGTAATACACCTTTTATAGACAAAAATAGACTTTGTCTTAACACCGAGGTTAGCATTCATTGAAATTTGCGAATATTGCATTTAGATTTAATACTTGTGTTTTTCTTAGCATACCAGATGTATGAAAAAGTTGCATAGCTTTCATAAATGTATCACAAAATACACACACTCAGTACTTAAGCTTTAATGGTTTCAAACTAGAGTAGACAGGAGGGACTAGAAAATAGCAGAAAACTGTTGGTGGCTGACATTCAGGTTAAAGAATGAAAAGCAAATGCACTGATGGTAATGGACTATACTTGGGCAGAAAAAAACGGTGTAGAAATTTTAGTGTTCCTATAATTTCCTTTACCATCTGTGGGTCTGAGTGCTGAGAATTCCACCATCTGTATCTTCAAGCACTTACACCTTTTCTTTCATGTGATTAGCGAGCATTTTGGCATATGGACTGCTATTAGTTAAAACCTAACTCCTGACATCATATTACATATGGGAGTAATGTCTACTCATATTTTGAGAGAACTTTAGTAACATTTGTTCTCATGTCAGTGCTATTAGAAGAGCTATGAATGCCCAGCTGACATGCTAATCATTGCTATAGAACCAGGTACAACCTGACCAGGAAGAGACAGGATGCATGAATCTTTTGGCTCTGTGAAACAGCGTGGGGAGACAGCCCCTTTAAGACGTTTGCGAACCTAAAATGGTCCCTGAAAAATATCCTAATAAGAAGATGGCTCCAAAACCCAGATGAGGTCTGTTGGTTGAGTCAAACGGCACACAAGGGCCATATAGCGGATACTTCTAAAAACGGCAAAATCAGGGGAATATTGATTTTCATTCCTGCTAATATCTACGATGTAGCAGTAAAGAATTGAATGCATTTGAAAAAATATTACATTTAGAATTTTCCCCTCCATTATGCTTTACTTCCTGTGAAACACCTAAAGAATTAACAAACCTCCTAAACGCTGCTTTGAGGGGGTGCAGTTTTCTGTATCGGTTGATTTTTTATTTATTTATTTTTGGGGGGGAAGATGTCTAACATACAGGCTCCTCAAAGCCACGCCAGAACTGAACTGAATTTTAAATCTGCGTTGCAACTTTTCTTGAAAATGTAAAAATTGCTGATTAAACTATGCCTCCTAACCTCCTGAAATAAATAAGATGACATTTAAAAAATTATGTCTATATACAGAAGCATAATAATGGTATGGTTATCTGTCTTAGAAGCAGAAACATTTAGGCTTTGTACATGACAAATTTTTGCTAAATTTATTTTTTACTTTTTTACAAATTCAGATTATATCAACCAAAATTAATTCAATTAAGTACAATGTGTCACAAAAAATAAATCTCGCATAGTTCAGTTAAAGGTGAGGAAGCTAATTTTTGTGAGGCCAAAATTAGCTGCAGTTAAAGGGGTTAAAAAACAGAATCTATCATTTTTGTGAATGTGGATCATGTTGGGAACAAAGGAGATTTCTGAGGTCCTCAGAAGCGTTATTGATGCTAATGAGGCTGGAAAAGGTTACAAAACCATCATTGTATACAAATGGTGAAAATTCAAGACTATTATCAGCTTCCCCAGGAGTAGTTAAGCAGCAAAGATCATGCCAATAGTAAGGCATATAAGGGTTTCTCTCCACAGCAACGGTTATTGGTCGGTTTTGCAGACGGTTTTGGTTTTACAAACGTTCTGAAAACCGAATAGCAACGTTTCACCATAGATTTTAATAGAAAATCCATGCAGCAGTCCCCACTGCACGGATTTTCTGCCAGACGGTTTTTTTACACCTCCAATGGTCCGAAAAACTTAGAACATGTTCATTTTTTCGCCCGGTGTTCGGGCAGTAGATGGAACATGTGAGTGCATAGGGGAAGGCTTGAATCCGCAAACAGCAGACAAAAGCCGCCCCCCTGCGTGACAAAAAAAAAACAACTAAATACCGGTTGGGAAATCTGACCAGTATTTGGACTTTGCCATGTAAACACACCTTAAGGGGCCGTTCGCACGGCTTATTTGGGCGCGGATTGGCGCCGTACTGCGCGCCGGATTTGTGCTGCAGTACGGCTCCAATCCGTCGCAGTAATTACGGTAATCCACAGTTCTCCTAGAGAACAGTGGATTCCGTCGCTCCTCCCCGCTCGGCGAATCCGCCGGGCAGGGAGAAAGTCACCTGCACATTATCCAGGCGCAACACGCGCCGTGGATAATGCAAGTCTATGGGGCCGGCGGGCCGCCGCCTGCAGCTGCCCTTTATTCAAGCCGGAATTGCGAGCGCAATCTGGCTCACAATTACGGCTTGAATAAGCAGTGTGAACACGGCCTAAGGCCTCATTCACACTGCTTATTTGGGCGGTGATTTTAGCCGCACTGCGCGCCGTATTTGCGCTGCAGTACGGCTGAAATCCGTCTGTGATTACGGTAATCCACAGTTCTCATAGAGAACTATGGATTCCGTCTCTCCTCCCCGCTCGGCGAATCTGCCGTGGGGGGAGAAAGTGACATGCATATTATCCCGGTGGGATACGCGCCGTGAATGAGTGTCTATGGGGCCGGCGAGCTGCCGGGCCGCCGCACTGCTGCCGGCGTCCTTGCGGGCTGAAATCCGCCCCCTCAATTACGGCTTGAATAAGCCGTGTGAACCTTGCATAACAGTTGTAAGTAAATAAAGGCAATTCTAAAGATGAGTCCACCATCAGGAGGAGACTGAACAACAGTGGTGTGCATGGCAGGATTGCAAAGAGAAAGCCACTTCTCCTTTCTGCAGTTTGCCAAAAATGACCTGGGCAATCCAAAAGGCTACTAGAACAAAGTTTTGTGGCTGGATATGATTAAGATAGAGCTTTTTGGTTTAAATGAGAAGCGTTCTGTTTAGGGGATCATGACATTCCAGCACAAAAACCTTATACCATGTGTGAAACAGTGTTGGGCCTGTTTTGTCGCATCTCTTACAGGATGGCTTGTAATTATTAATGGATCAATGAATTGTGAATTATTCCAGCAAATTCTAAAAGAAAATGTCAGGACATCTGTCGGTGAGCTGAATCTCAAAACGTGGCTTATGCAGCAAGACAACGACCCTAAGCACACAAGTTGCTAGTAGTATAATGTTGCACCGTGTTAGTAAGCACACAAGTCATTCTACCAAAGAGGGGCTAAAGATGAGTAAAATTAGTTTTGTTACGACCAAGTCAAAGTCCTGACCGTAACGCAATTGAACTGTTGTTGAATGACTTGAAGCGAGCGGTTCATGGTTGGAAATCCATCAACATAAGAATTGAAGCTGTTTTCTATGGGGAAATGGTCTAAAATTCCTTCAAATGTTTAGATGCAATCGTTACTGTACAAGGGGGTTATACCAGATACTAAAAGCAACGGTTCACATACTGTTGCCACTCACAGATATATATGATATTTTATAATTTTATCAAATAAATGACCGTCTTTTCTTCTTTCTTTTTTTTTTTCTCGGTGTTCTATACTTTTGTGACTTGATAATCTGATGTAGCTATAGGTCACATTTATACAGAAATATATGAAATCCTGAGAGGTTCACAAACTTTTAAGCACCTCTGTATGTTATAAAAATATATGTGAATATCATATGAAAGGAAAACTACATACAGTATATATTGCTATATGTGTAGGTGTGTACATATTTATTAAATAAATCTGTTTTGTATGACAGAACTTCATTTAATTATCTAAAACACATGATAATATTTTAAATTTAATTTCAATTTACAGCAAATACATTTTAGATATTTAAAAAAAAAAAAAAAAACTTGTCTGTTTATATTTTTACACAGCCTAGAGTAGAATTTAAACCACAGAATTATTTTTGGGTGCACATTTAGGTCCAACCACATTGATGTGGCTAAATTCCTACCTATGTCTCCATCACCTATTACAATTTTTAATGTAAACCTTAAAACAGGGATGTAAAAGTAATGAATTTGGCACACATTGCATCCTGGTACATACCATGCCATGTATTGTGCAGAAAATTGTCTAGCAGTAAGACTTATTGCCAATAGCAACTAATTTGAGCTCGGCTTTTATTTTTCCAAAGCACTATATGAAATGAAAGCTGAGCTCTGATTGTTTTTTATGGTCAAATAAGACAGTCTTAGGGCATGTTCACATGACTGGTTTGGCCGTGGCTTTCGCCGCAGTTTCCACGGCCAAACCTAGTCTTAACCTCGCGTCTCCCGACGCAGGTTTGCGGAGCGGGCTGGGGCGTGGTTGCGGCGCAAGTGGGGCGTGGTTTGGGGCGCGGCTTGCGGCGAGGGTTTGCCCCCATGCAGTAGGCAGGGGGAAAGCCGCGCACTAGCCGCGGCAACCGCGCTGAGGGCTCCCTGTCAGAATTGACAGGAGAGTTCTCAAACACGCGCGGCAAGGCCGCAACCCCAAAGCCACGGCCAAACCCGCAGCGTGTGAATATTAACGCGGTTTCCCATAGGAAACCATGTTAATAAACTGGGCGCGATTTGGCCGTGGTTTTTGCCACGGAAACCGCGTCGGAACCCGCAGCCATAACCACGGCCAAATCCGTCGTGTGAACAGGGCCTTATTGTTAGACCATTTTTATAAACGAGGCCTACTGTTTGTAACTTGCTTGAATAGCTTTCTGCTAAGTTTCAGAGGAGTTCGGCTGAAGTAGTCACAGTCCGCAGGTTTTGACATCCCAAATCCCATAAAAGTCTACAGGAGAAAATTATACATGTTATCTGTCCTCTATAAAGTACCTGAAGCAGTCAAATGCCATCAAATTGAATACGAACACCACCACACAGCTGGGGAACTTAAAGGGGTTTTCTAACTACAAAGATTAGATTTAAACATGTAGGAACAGGTAATTAAAGACTTTTTCTAAATACATTGGTCTTTCGATTTTTCCCTGGTCAGGAGATAAGAGATTTTTATCTGCTCTAAGTGCAGACAAGTGTCTCTAGGTTACCACCCATATCTCCCTTCCTGATTAGACAGAAAGCAGGGAGTGACTTTAGCATGGACAGAGCTAATTTCTGAGCATACTCTTTAACAAGATTAGCTTTTATTTACAGATAAGCAATTGTTTTCAGTCCACAGAGAACTTGGAGCTTTGTCTACTTACAGATTAAATCTCCTGCACTTATGTCTCTGTAACGGCTCAGCTAGGAATAACAAAGCAGATATGTTAATAGTGCTATAGAACCATCTACAGCCTGACAAGGCAGAGTGTGACTATGTGAAAATGCATGGTGACAGAAGCCCCTTAAGGGTGAGATCTAGGGCTGGACTAACCTTAACCCTGTGGTTCCCTAGATATCCACGTTATATAGAGAAATAAATAATATATATATATATATATATATATATATATATTATATATATATATATATATATATATATTTTATATATATATATATTTATGTAAAAAATCTTATATGGCAGCATCTCAGCCCAGGCTTTAGTCCAATTATATTTGTAGGAAGAGTCTGGTGGTGCATGGGCCTGCAGTGTATAGCGATCAACGCTGCTAAAGGAAGTGTGGGAGCAATATATACCAAATGCAACGTATGGTTCTGAACAAAAAAAAATTTCTGAAAAACACAATGTGAACACAGGTGCACACTGGCATGGTTGTGGTACCACATATAGTTAAAAGCATATATTGCTTTTAACTTGTACAGGGAGGAATGGATGCCTCCATTCTGGTTTTTTGCACCCCGCCCACCTCCACAGGTTGCTAGATCAGTGCAGTATGCTTATAAAGCTGGTGCTTTTTTCTCTCTGGATTATGGAGGTCTGTGGACCCAAATGAGAGGTAACAATAGAGTAGGACCACCTGCATTGAGGTTCCTTTGAAAGTCGGGGGTGGCTTAAACAGTTTTGATCAAAACATGTGAACTAAGAACCTCAAAGATTTTTTCATGTATTGATAAAACTAAGGCCCCTATGTTTTCCACACGGAAATTGGCTTGCAGTGTGGGATTTTGACATCTACAGCATTGTCACTTTTTAGAGTAGATTTTACCCTGGGGAAAAATCCACAGTCTACAGATTTCTACATACAGATTCACCTGCAAATTTTCTATGGAAAATCTGTACCCACATGCATTCTCCTAAATGTGGTTTAATGCATGGCTACTTTTCTTTTTTATTTTCTTTTTTGAGAATAGCTACTAAAAAAAAAAATTTGAGTTGAAGCCTGGAGTGGACTTGAATGGAATGGAAAATGCTTCTATATACTCCTGGCTTTGTCCAATAAAACTGAAGTGGCAGTCTCAAAAAGAAGAAAAATGGTATGAAACCTCTCCTCACCCCTTCCCGACATTGGACCTACTGGTATGTCCTATGCATTGGGCGGGCCCTGCACGATCGTGACATATATTACTGCTGGCCTCATGTCGCTTCACCCGCGTCAGTACTTTTTTTTAATGTAGGGTGTTTTATGTATATTTTCATTCTTTTTTGAGTACAGACCACCTCAGGAATTTCTTGGCACGTTATGCTCAAGAAAATTAAGCAGCCCAAGCACCTACAAAGCATATAGATTTGGTGCACTTTCTAAAATCCCATAGACTCTCCATTGTAAAAATGCATGCTTCTGCCCACCCCAGATTGCAGCAGGTGCTATAATGCCTGAGGCTCCTTCCTCCATATGATATGAGAATGTCCTGTTATCCAGGCATTCTGGTCGGATATCCATAGGTTTATTAATGAGAAGTTAGGACTGCCAGGAGTTTGTGCCCCAGAAAATAGTTTCCTTGGCCTAGTGGATCCAGACTAGATATGAACGAAAGCTATATACACTCACCGGCCACTTTATTAGGTACACCTGTCCAACTGCTCGTTAACACTTAATTTCTAATCAGCCAATCACATGGCGGCAACTCAGTGCATTTAGGCATGTAGACATGGTCAAGACAATCTCCTGCAGTTCAAACCGAGCATCAGTATGGGGAAGAAAGGTGATTTGAGTGCCTTTGAACGTGGCATGGTTTTGGGTTGCCAGAAGGGCTGGTCTGAGTATTTCAGAAAACTGCTGATCTCCTGGGATTTTCCCGACAAAACCCATCTCTGGGGTTTACAGAGAATGGTCCGAAAAAGAAAAAACATCCAGTGAGCGGCAGTCCTGTGGGCGGAAATGCCTTGTTGATGCCAGAGGTCAAAGGAGAATGGGCAGACTGGTTCGAGCTGAATAGAAAGGCAACAGTGACTCAAATAGCCACCCGTTACAACCAAGGTAGGCAGAAGAGCATCTCTGAACGCACAGTACGGTGAACTTTGAGGCAGATGGGCTACAGCAGCAGAAGACCACACCGGGTGCCACTCCTTTCAGCTAAGAACAGGAAACTGAGGCTCCAATTTGCCCAAGCTCATCGAAAATTGGACAGAAGAAGATTGGAAAAACGTTGCCTGGGCTGATGAGCTCGATTTCTGCTGTGACATTCGGATGGTAGGGTCAGAATTTGGCGTCAACAACATGAAAGCATGGATCCATCCTGCCTTGTATCAACGGTTCAGGCTGGTGGTGGTGGTGTCATGGTGTGGGGAATATTTTCTTGGCACTTTTGGGGCCCCCTTTGGTACCAATTGAGCATCGTTGCAAACGCCACAGCCGACCTGAGTATTGTTGCTGACCATGTCCATCCCTTTAGGACCACAATGTACCCAACATCTGATGGCTACTTTCAGCAGGATAATGCGCCATGTCATAAAGCTGGAATCATCTCAGACTGGTTTCTTGAACATGACAATGAGTTCACTGTACTCAAAAGGCCTCCACAGTCACCAGATCTCAATCCAATAGAGCATCTTTGGGATGTGGTGGAACGGGAGATTCGCATCATGGATGTGCAGCTGACAAGTCTGCGGCAACTGTGTGATGCCATCATGTCAATATGGACCAAAATCTCTGAGGAATGCTTCCAGCACCCTGTTGAATCTATGCCACGAAGAATTGAGGCAATTCTGAAGGCAAAAGGGGGTCCAACCCGTTACTAGCATGGTGTACCTAATAAAGTGGCCGGTGAGTGTAGATTGTTAATGTTTTATGCCCGGAAGACAATACTGCTGAATTGGAAGCCGCCCAAGACCCCCTTCTCTAAGTCACTGGAAACAAATTGTTAATGGAGACTTGTCAATGTATAGGCTTACGTTCGAGGCCAGGGGGAATTCCAGACAGGTTCCTGGATATCTGGAGCTTGTGGATTGAAACCCGGTCCTCCTACTAATGCGATGTGTGAGTGGTGGGGCCCAGGGGTCGGGATAAATTTCAGCATAGTTGTTAGCGGTCTACGCAACAGTGTGAATGTCTTTACATGTTTATAAATTGACTTTTTGTGCCTTAGGCTATGTCTACACTGCACAGAAAAACGTCCGTTTTTTCAGCGTTTTTCGTTTTCTAAAAACGCTGGAAAAACGACTGTAATCATCTCCCATAGACTCTATTGTAAAAACCTCCTGCTGTCTACACTGAGCTTCTTTTTTCTGCTCGTTTTTTTTCCACTGGTCATATTTTGCAACATGCTCTAAAAAACGCCAGAACAGGGCAGAAAATTTACTACAGGAGTCTATGTAAAGCGCCGGACGTTTTTTGGCTCGTTTTCGCGGTGTTTTTTGCCGTGATTTTTCAATGAAAACCATCCCAGAAGACCCAAGTCCCACCTATAGTGGGTGTTACAAAAGTTATATCTTATCAAATCTGCATACAAGTGTCTGATGAGTCCTTTTTTGTACCTTTTGTAATAAAATGATCATGCTTTGGTCGCTAACGATTTTTGCGCAATTCATATTTTTTCGCTTTTTTTTTTTTTTTTTTTTTTTTACAGATTTTGATGCTAAAATCCTTTTCTTTACAGAGTTTGATGCTAATACAGTTATCTTGCTGTATGCAAAGATAATGTGGGTTTTTGTGGATTTTGGTGCAAGATTCTGGTACAAAATTTAATAAAGCAGTAGCACGCAGCAGCAGCACACAAAGGACAATGTGCTCACAATGGCTACAGTGATCTAAAGGAAGGACTACTTTAACATGTTTCTCCACCTGTAGGGTGTAGTTGATATCCAATGGCTTGTGCATACATAAAAAAGCAGAGCAAAGACGCTCAAAAAAACGCTTCAAAAGACGCTCCAAAAAACAAAAAACGCACCAAAAAACGGCCGTTTTTTCAGCTGCTTTTGACAGGCAGTGGACAGAAAACTCAGTTTCATGAACGTTTTTAGTAATTCATTTTCAGGTCGTTTTTGTCCACTGCAGTGTAGACATAGCCTTAGGCAGGACTACAGTAAATTATCTGATGTTATAAGCTATAATCGCTCACTATTTTTTGAATCAGGTTTTTACCTTGTTTCGACATCTCTTGAAGAATGTATGTTGAATGTTTTTGTATTATCTTCAGTGGTTTTGTTCCCTTTTATGTGAAAACTTGCTTAAATAAATACTTTAAAAAAAAATGCATGCTTACAAAAACTCACGTAGCCATGTTATGAGCTGAAAATTGTCCTGCACTCCTGCATGAATGTATCTTATAGCCACGTATCCCTTTTTATCATGTTTTAACTCGCATTTAGACTTGGAACATGCTCAACAACACTGTGCAAAAAAGTTGTGTGTATCCGACCTAAGGGCTGTTTCACATGCAATGTTTTTTTGGTTTTTTTTTTAGAAAAGCCACTACAGTCTACTGTGTAGTTATTTGGACTGAAATGATCCATCACGGGTGATTATATCAGTACTTCCTACACCTTTTACATTCATTTCTGCCTTTGGCTCAGAAAACGCAATGAACGAACTTTATACGGGCTGTCACTAAGGGCTTGTCCCCACTACACGGGTTTTCACCAGGTTTTTCAGACGGTTTTCGGTTTTGAAAACCGTCTGCAAACCTGGGTGAAAACTTTTAAAATGGGCCTGTATGGAAAACCCGCGCAGCAGTCCCCACTGCACGGGTTTTCCACCCGGCGGTTTTTCATACCGCTGGCAATCCGAAAAACATAGAACATTCATTCTTCCGAGCGGTTTTCGGACAGAAGATGAATATGTGAAGGGGGAGGGCTTTTCTCCGCTAACCGAGGAGAAAAGCCATCCCCCGGCAGCCGCGTGCACGGCCCCAAAACAGTGCAAATACCGGTCGGGATGTCCGACCGGTATTTGCACTGTGCTGTGTGAACGGCCCCTAATAGGAGATGCAGGCGACAAGGAAAAATGCTATCCATTGAAAGTAATGGAGGTTGAAGTTTTCTGCTAGTGATTTATTACATCAGATTCACAACAATTCCAGAATAAAGTTCTTATTCCTTATATGTGAATTCATGGTGGATTTCACCCCTCTGTGGCATTTCCACAACATGTTAAACTTGTTGAAGATTTGGAAGCGTGCTATTATTTCTATGTGACACTTTCCCCATATGTGTAGATGCAGGCCATTCTGCAGTATGCCTCTACACTGGCTAATATGACATGTATTCGGTGCTTCTTTTGCAGCAGTTATTCAACTTTACCATTATGTTAGTGGTCCCTCAAGTTACAATGGTCTCAGGATACAATATTTTCAACATACAATGTTTTCGGAAAGACCTTTGTATGTTGAGTGTGGTGTCCTAGACACTGACCAAGCCAATTATCATGAACATTTCACTTGTAAAAGATCTGTATTAGAGAAGTTCATACAGTGATTGGTGATCTAGTAGCGCCTCTGTACAGTACAGTCCAGTACTACATGTACTGTACTGCTCTCCGCATGTGCCAGGATAAGCGCCTCCTTTGGGCACCGGGTCAGGGCGACTCCATTTTCTCTTTTCTGGTACATTGGTCAAGACCCAAAGAAGCTCCTGTCCTCAACATAGAAAGTGATTTCCAGCTTCCAACATCTTTCTTATGATATATTTAAGAACTTGCTTTATCTGTATTTGTTATCTGTTACATTTTGTTGAGGTGACATTTTTGAACACTGGAACCAATTACCAGTTTTCCCATAGAGTCATGGTTTTAACCTACAGTGATCGTCCGGCAACCAATTGATATTATATGTTGAAAGAGCACTGTACTTTTGTATTAGTATTTTGTGTATTTGTTGGGCTTCTTTTTTATGATCTTTTACATTTCTCTCACCAGTTTACTGGCCATGGTAACTACACACTCGGACAGACCGTCACCTGAAACCAAACGGAAGTCATATGGCGACATTTTCCCATCCATAAGAGAGGCTCCTACAACAGCAACCAGTTTCTCATCGTATACTAGTGGACTTCCATCTTCTGGTGCTTACTCATCGAGAGCTGGAAATTTTTCCACATTTTCGGCTCCTGGGGAGGGTTTACTTCCACTACCTTCTTATGCTCCACAGACCCAACGACCATTTGTAAAAGACATGACAGAGCCTGATGGCTATGATGGCTACGACTATTTCAGTGAAGACTACTAGTTGTGTGTGTCTTGGTTGCTTCAGTTGAGGCACAGTAACAAGCCACAAATTAGTTGGGTTATTAGTTTTTTCGGTTCTTTGTTTTACTCCTATCTTTAGTAACTCTTTAAGCTGGTTACACTCTTGGCAACATTAAACCATGCATTACAGTGTAAGTTACAACACACAGGATGTGTAGATTTAGATTACTAGACAGTTCTACAAGGGAGAGAGGAACAACAGTTTTTAGTTTGCATGTTATCTAGTATTTGTCATTAGGAATACTTTGGATGTTTTGTGAAGACACATTCACATGTTAAATGTGCAAATGACCTAGTGAAAACCAGACTTTTAGGAATTCTAGGACACTGAATACTTACAATGAACCAGTCGGGTGATTTTTGTTTTCCTAAGTGCAGAATATGATAGCTGAGTTCTGTGATGTATTGGTTCATATGATTTAGAGCAGAGTAAATCCTGACAGGACTCCTAGGAGAGACAATGAGAGTCCTGCTTACCCCACCCACATGCAGTGATTGACTGCTTTCCCTGTATCAATGTTTGCAGAATGAATGGTCAATCACTTTATGTGGACGGGGAAAGCAAGACTCTTTTCTAGGAGTTCTTTCAGGATTTACCCTCGTTTTGTCTAAAAATCCTGTTTCAAATCATATAAACCTGTATCTAATTGGGTTATGCTTTTCTTCTTTTTTATCCTGCCCCTTCCTTGTACAGCATAAACCATCTTACCGTTCTTTTTTTTTTTTTGTTTTTTTTTTGTTTCTGTATAGGATATATTGTAGCTACAATGAAACCTGCAGAATATAGAGACTTCTCCAAATCCGATACATGACTTTTTTTTTTTTTTTTTAACCCTAATATAAATGTTATTCAGAGATGTAGCGGCCTTTCCCTTGACATTTAACACATTACAGATGCAACAAACTTTAGGTTGACATTTAGCAAATCACATAACATTGCAAATGTCAAGTTAAAGATTGCAGCATCTGTACATAGTGCAGCCATCCATTGGGAATGTGCTCTCCTCTCCAACTTGAAATTAGTTTTTATTATTTTAATTCTCCATTTTTATTAAGTGATTTTTTTAGGTTACAGAATTATGAAACTTCTTTTAAAGTAACAGCTAATTAATAGGCGCATCAACAATCAATGGCCCTCTGGTTGCACCAGAAAGGAGGCTTAAAGGGGTTGTCTTACTACATTGATTCATCTTACCTCAGTCCTGTTTTCTTGGTTTCACTTTGAATTCAGGGGCGTGTTTACTGGTTTCCACTAGGCTGCAGTAGAAACCAGGTCTGTAGCTATAGCAACCAGTGCTGGCAGCCTATCAGGAGAGATCAAATAGGTCTGTAACTATAGCAACCTGAGGAGCTGATGCAGCCCATACAAGAGGGGATATCTAGGAATAGGTAGGACACTGTTAATGGACACATATTGGAAAATGGCTTGTTTTTGCAAGATCTTTAACATAAAAAGCAATCCTTGTGGTGAGACAACCCCTTTAAGTGCGACAATAAGTGGCACATTTCTGGCGCAGTATGACCCAGATAAATTTAATATGGGCTTAAATGGGTAGTCTGGTGTACAGAACTTGACTTCTATTGAAAGTGTGCAGTACAAAGTAATAATTCTCAATATATATATAGTAAATAAATATTTTCAATAGTTTCCCACATAATCACTCACAATTACTGGCTCAAAATCTGATGGTTATAGCTTGTTGCCAAGGTAGTTCAGTTTCAGCTTTTTGGTCAGGCATGCTCTGTTTCAGCACTAGGATGGCGAGCTGTGTATCCACGCTGCAGCAGGGGATATAACTAGGAACTACTGTGAGGGGAGTGTGTCATGACCACCCAGCCTCCTTTCAAGTGTTTTTGTCTGTATGCCGGAATACACCTTTAAGAGGCTTTCTACTCGTTGCCCAATAGGTAGGCGTGGCTTACTGAAAAGTGGGCATGGGGTAGTGGGTGTGGCTACAATACAACATGCCGCGCCCAAAAAAAGCTAGTTTATAAAGTTAGACAAGTCTAAAGCTGCACCAATTTATCAATCAGCGAGAGCCAATGTGATAAATTTGGTGCATTTTTACACTGCCTAAGTTTACTTTGTCTAATTTTTAGACCATGATAGTAAATGAGGGCCAATGGATTTATTACATAATCTCCAATACCTTTCATTTGTAATTCGCTGCCTTAAAAACCTTTAGGGTATATTAACATTTGGCAGATTTGTTACAGAAATTAGTGACTGCCCTATTCGTGTAAATGGGGCTTGCAAAATGTCTATGAACTTGCTATAGAAAAAGCACAACTTTCTGCAACAACTCTGCACATGTGAATAGAGCCTTACTCCTCTGACCTGTTGCCTTCTTGAAGGTTGGAGCACCTCTCATAGTCAAGGAAAGACTCGCGCTTTCACCAATATGGCAACTAGCGCATTCTATTTCATTTTCTACACGACAAATTGGAGGACTAGAAACTAGGCAGTGAGCGCTTTTCTGTTCCCTGCTCTTGAACTGCTTGTGTGTATGAAGGCAAGGTGTTACATTTGGTAGTCCATCAATCTGCAGTCTAGGAGACCATTCAGTAGGTTTTTGTAATGACCCACAAGGTTATAAGATACATAGAATTAACAGAGAGCCTGATTAGGTTTTCCTCTTCTTTTCTGTGACTTTTATGAAGGGTAAAATGACGCGTACATAAGGGTAAAGCAGGATGAGGTAGAGATCCTTAAAGGGATTGTCTCACTACACTGATTTATCTTACCTCAGTCCTGTTTTCTTGGTTTCACTTTCAATTCAGCGGCGTGTTTACTGACTTCTACTAGGCTGCAGTAGAAGCCAGGTCTGTAGCTATAGCAACCTGTGCTGGCAGCCTATCGGGATAGATCAAACAGGTCTGTAGCTATAGCGACCTGAGGAGCTGATGCAGCCCATACAAGAGGGGATATCTCAGAACAGGTAGCAGACTTAATTGACATATATTGCAAAATGACTTGTTTTTGCAAGATCTTTAACATAAAAAGCAATCCTTGTAGTGAAACAACCCCTTTAATAGTCCACTACTAGCTCAACTATGCTCTTCAGTAAAAGAACTCGCCTTCTGTTACAACAGTTATCAACCCTCTGATATAGAGTCAGGGTTTTGGAAATGTGATGAATATAATTTGTGATGTAAATTACACAAGAAGTGATCGATTGAGTTTTCTTCCCGCCTGATGTCGCCTGCTGTTTAGGGAGCTCCATAGCTATGGTGTACCTTCATACTGTGCCACCAGATGGCACACACCATCCAGAAGTTGACCTCGAAAAAAATCCTTCAGTGTTCATGTCTTCTGCAAGGTCATTTATGGCTGGAGACCCCTGTTAACACTCATGTAATTTAGGCTAGGACTACATGGCCACTACACGGTTGTGCCACTTGAAGGTTGAAAGGAATGTCAATGCAGTAGTGCTACTTCACACAACATGACGCATTTTTCAGGATAGATTTTGATGTAAATCATAGGCGATTGCAGCTTGTTTGCAAGTCCCTTTTTTTCTTTCAAAAAATCCCTGCGCACCATGTTTTTTATTTTCTTGATAGTTGGCCGCATGAATTTACGGGTCAACACTGGCAAAATTGTAATGGCCGTTAACATTAATAATGGCTGGCATGGCTTTGCCAGATTTTCCTAAAATTTTTGTGCACAGTTATAAAGAAAATTTTAAAAGTTCGCCATATTTTTAAAGATAATCTCAAGGAATAATAATGAAATAGCCACAGTAGGAATTTTATGCCGAAAATTATATTCCCAGTTAAAATTACAAAATGTATTAATTGAAATTAATACATTTTGTCATTTTAACTGGGAATACATTTTTTTTGTGAGTCCACATCCTAAAGATTCTGATACTGCTGTGACAAAATTGCAAAAATGTTATTGCTGCAACATAAGCACTGGTTTCTTTGTGAACATTTTCTGTAATATATAACGAAAATTGTAAAAGGTTGTGATTGCAGTCAGTCAAAATGATTCAACATTTTATAGAATTTGTCGTGTGAGAAAATCTGTGAAATATGATCTAGGTTGACCCGTCACTGCAGATATAATTTGAGTGGTCGTCTTGTTTCCTTTATTCTTTTTTTAATAGTGTGTCTTTAAACCCCAATAGGAAATTTTCGGTAAGCCATAGAAGGTATAAGGGGGTGGAATTGGAATCCCTTTTACGGGATGATGACTAATGGATAGCTTTTTAGAGTACTAGCTTTCTTCTTCAGACATGATGTTATATGAAGAGACTCTTGCTTATAATCAGCCTCTAAGTTGTTATTCCAGTAAATTGCTTAGGACTTTGCAAGAATTGGACCTGGCCCAGAATATACTGAAAGCCAAAGACTGTATAAAAATGTTAAGACTCATTTTGATGACCACAGTGGTTTGGAGAAGATGCAGTTTCTGCAATGTCTTGGAACACATGACAAGGCCAGGTCTACAGAGCATAGTTAAAATACCGTCCAAATTCTGACGGTATTTTGACTTTGCCGCATTGTGGTTTTTGGTGGGGTTCTCCATTAAAAATCGCAGTTCGTTTTCTGATTTTGCCAGCCCCCCGGTTACGGGAACCCGATGACATTTTTTACTTCCGCCGAGCCAGCTGGGGACTCCCACGGGGGAATGGGTGAAACCCCCTTTGGGCCCCCTGATTTATGGCAACCTGGAATTTTTTTTTTAAACTGCATATAAAAACCTTGGAAGGGGCAGAAAAGCGAGAAATGGGGCAAAAAGCATATAGGCCGGTACAGTCTTTAGAGTAGCTGTAGGGTGGGCCCCCTAAAAAAACACCGTGTTCCCCAAAAAGCTAACTGATAGCCCCCTAGAATCAACTCCACCGGTGGGCCCAGAAATGACTCAGCTGGTGGACCTCTAGAATCAACTCCACCAGTGGGCCCTAGACACCCCAGTCCGACACCGCCGGTGATTTACAAATCCGACTATAGAAAACCCATGCTGTGTAGACTACAGCACTGATTTTCTATTGAGGTCTATGGGGCACTGATTACAGTTGGATTTTCGGTGGATTTTAAATACTGAATCTGACGAAAGTCCGACTGTAATCATATGCTGTGTAGACACAACCTAACTGTGGTCATATCTGTATTTGTTCTTTAACCTTAAAATCTTAGCTTTTACTCTAAGGTATCGATCTAAAAAATTTTGAAAATCTTCTGGATTATCCAACATCACATTAAAATATCTAAAACCATTGTGGTTTTTGGACCACTGTAATGCCATTAGGACACTGTGTTCCGCTCACCTTGCTTGTGAACAAGCTCCGGGGATAGGAGATAGGACACAGAAACAGCGCACAATGTGAAGGAAGTTTTTGGGGAAAACTTTCTAAGATATCAAAAGAAGTGCTCACTATTGGTGTGTTTGTCAGTCAGCTCACTGTCGCTTCCCCTGCAGGCTATAGGGGTACGCTCCTGCTGAGCGGAGGTGGGACGCCGAAGGTAGGTAAAAAAAAAAAAGAGTAACAGTCCCTGTTTTGGAAAACACTCCCGGGCCGGAGTTTTGAGCGCAAAAACCCTTTTTAGACGATCCACGACAAGTTATAGAGGTGGGTTAATGATGAATTTTTATTGGGAAAATGAAAGCGTTCCGCTGACTTCAAACCCCTTTTCCCCGATCCTTAAAAACCCCCTCATACACCATGTCCATCGAAAAGGTTTGCGCCTAAATGCACGGGGCCGGAGCGGTTTCTCCAAACAGGGACCTCGCTGTTTTTTTTTACTGAAATATCATTATGTACAGTTAGGTTCCCCCATGAATTAGCTGTAACTTGTAGGCATGGGGTTGCTACAGAAGTTAAAACACATTTGGAACAAATTTCTTTTTTTTTTTATAAATATATTTTTCGAGCATACAGATCCGTCATTTGGAGGTGCAAATCTGCTTGGCTAGAACAATTCATCTAAATGTCCATCAGTGATAGCTGTTCTTGTGTCAGCCATAAGGAAGCAGCAGAGGAGTTGATGGCTGGGTTTCATTAGGAGCTCTGTTATTCCTTGTCTTTGTCATTGCGCATATTCCCAGGGCTGCGTGTTGCCTGAACGTCCCTGGAGTAAGGTGGTGACTACATCGGAATGGAATCCTTATCCTGTTACCCAGGAAGCTACTGGTGCCTGTTGTCTACCCCCCTCCCCGCAGCACGAGCACTGTGAGGGGTCCCGTACTAGGTAGTGGATCGGTATAGGGAGGGGGCATTGTTCAGTCTAAGCTGAATGCGTTACATAGTCTACACACTTGTCCAATTTCTGTTTACATAAGTTATATTTGTAGCTTCTGCTTTGTTCCATGTATTCATGCTGTGTTCTATTAACTCCAAAAATCCAGGAAACCATGTAAGCTGCTGACCGTTAGAGATGCCTAGAGGAGACCTCAGTGGGTGCGCCTTTCCTATAAAGGATCACATGTCTATATTATTGTGAAGTATAAGCTGTAAAGCCATTGATAAAGATTGGGATAACATATGCTAGTATGCTATACTGTTGCAATGTCTGCATGCAGTTATATGCCAAGACTCAGTGGTATAATTTCACCATTAATCTTCCTTTATTGCATAAAAAGCTTGAAAAAGGAGGCAGTGTCCTCTGAAACATTGCACACTTGCGGCGTCCGGCCCGGTTGTCTAAGTTACTCCTATCTATCTGACGCCTTGCAGAGCGCTTGTCTAAGGTAATGCCTACCAGTTTTGTGACACACTGCTATTGTTACGTTAGTAACTTTTTGTATAACAGAAGCCTAAAAACTAAAATAGTATGGCGATGTTTTTTATGCAATAAAGGAAGATTAATGGTGAAATTATACCACTGAGTCTTGGCATATAACTGCATGCATACATATGGACTTTGGGAAAAGTGGGGAGCTCTTTCCTATTAAAAGACTCGTATATCTGTGTGTTCACATTCTTACGGAATAGCGGTAATTCTTTGATTATTAATACTGTTGCAATGTCTTCACGTGCATTCTACCTTGTACAGAATCTCCTGTGTTAGTAAATGAAAGTCATTTTCCTTTAATATGGTGTATTTCCTTTTTAATTCAATAAATACTTATACAATATACAGAGAACCTTCTTTGATCTTATTCTCAGTAGGGTTGATTTATTTTTGATGCCACCTTATATTTGGCATGTGCAAGTGCATGTCTTGCACTATTCAGTCATTAGAGATGAGCTATATACAGTCTTTTGTGGGATACAGTTAATCACTAAACATAAATATTGTTTAAAAAAAAAAAAAAAAGTCACAACTTAAAGAGGTGTTCCAAAAGTAATAACTGCCCCCTGGGAGGGATAAAAAAAAAAAAGTACCTTGTTAACCTGCTCAGTGATCCCGGCCGATGACATCTTCACGTGACCCTGCAACTGTTCCAGACCACATTGGTCTCTTGTGAACATACCACACGTGACCACTGTGGCCTGTGATTGGCTGTAGGGTCTCATGAAGACTGAAAAATGTCATCAGCCAGGATCACCGTGTTGACTGCGGTGCTGGAATGAGCGGGATTACAAAGTAAGTTTGTAGATTTTTTTATCTTTTAATCATCCGCAATGGACTGACTATCAATTGTTATTGTAGAACACCCATTTAAACTCTGGTTCACATCTTTACAGTATAGGTGCAGAAAAACAAAAATAAATGTGATGCCGGATCTGGTTAATGATGGAAAGAAATGGCGCCCAATGCATCGTAGTGACTATAGTGGTATGTGCTGCGTGTCCGTCATTTAATCTGTGGAAATAGTGCTATATGGTGTATTTTTGACTAAATATACGACGGAGGCTCCGAACCTCTTTCAACACAGATGTGAACCAAGCCTAGTAGATTGCCTGTTTGATTTTACTGACATGCAATTGTTCAGTATACTTGTTATAACAAAGCATTACAGCCTACGTGAGCAGCAGATCGAATTGTAGGACTTAAAAACTGATTTTGCATTCAAAAAATACACATATATAATACAACCTGTATTTCCCCACCATAAAAAACATAATACATTAAAGTTATGTGTACCCAAAAATGCTTTTATCCAAAAATATTGCATAATTGGACAAAAACAAGCCAACGTACATAAGAGAGGGACTAAGAAGTTATAGTTAATAGAATAAAGTGACTTTTTAGGATGTGTGCTATTGTATAAAAGTAGTAAAACATGAAAAACACTACATATATGGTTTTGGTGTAGTTATATTTACAATCTACTAAAGGTAGCCGGCTGCTGAACAACATGAATTTAAAATGCAAAGAACAATGGTCGTTAATAAACATTTACCAACTCGTTTGCATTCCAAAATGATGCCCTTACAAAACAACTTGTCCCGTAAAAAACAAGCCATGGTACAACTACCTCAACGGAAAAAAGTTATTTACTTGCCAAATGTGACAAAAAAAAAACACAAAAAATTCAACATTTATTAATATCAAAATAGGTTTAGTCCTTGTTATGTAATTTTATAAAAGTAAATTAGTTTTTTTTTTTTTTAATAAAAAACTCTTTTTACTATATTTTCTCTGAAGGCAGTACAGCATTATGTGTTCATAATGCCAGCAGATCTTACAGGGGTTGTGCAGAATTAGAGACAAATATAGTGCAGCATAAAAAAAGATATTCCTATGGGAAGATGAAGGAAGAAGAAACTCTAGTGTCTTTATTTTATAATAAGACACAAACACCAGCTATTGTTGGTGTACTGAGTCTTATCCATGCAATAAAGAAGTTTTAAATAATGTACTACAGTTTCTTCTTCATCTTAGCAGTTTGGTATTCAGTGGAGCTTCAGTACCAGACACAGACTATGGACAAATGTTGAACTGCTTTTAGTATGACTGCAAACGTTTTTTTAAATCCTCTGCAACTTTTTAATGGGATTCAATTGATAAAGAATTGTCATAGTTTATTAGTATCCATGAAGTAATACAGTAACGTCCTCCTAAAAGTGTGATAAGAGCTACTTAGATCTCACTGTCTCTAAACATGTAGGCAAAGGTAAATAAAGACTTTTCCAAATCACTTAATTTCAGACTTAAGATATGTTCACCTTGCTTATTTCGACGCTGATTTTTCAGTGCCCAAATTTTCGCCTGACACACGCTTCTTCAGAAGAGGTTATTGATGAGGTTTCAACACTGTTTTCACCCATACAAAGTATTCAAGAAACGCCTCTAAAAAAGTGAAACTCTCCCTTGATTCCTATGTGGGGATTTTCAGTGCTGAAAACTCTTCAAGAATTGACATGACTATTCTTTTTCAGCGCCCAAAACAGCATCCAAACAAGCGCCTAATATGCGCATAACAACCTCATCATGTGTGAATTACAATGCTGTTTTACATTGGAATCAATGAAATTGAACTGAGGGTGTTTTGGAGGCTTTTTTTTATGTTGTTTTGGGAGTGGGAATGCTCCGAAAACCGCTGCGAAAACAGTATCCAAAAAAGCTGTGAGCAAAACTTTAGAGTAGATCTTATCTCCTGCTTGTTTACACAAGCTTCTCAGGTTACCAACCACCTCTCTCTGTTCTAGCAATAGCCAGGCTGGTGATGTTATTCTCTGCCGTGTCTTATCAGCAGGAACTTGCTTCCCAGTTTCTGATCTTGCCTATCTTTGAGAAAACTATTAATCCTTAGAGTAACTGAGTGGGTAGAAACCATGTGACATTTTATCAGGTCCACCAAGCAAACATCTGTGTATTTACATCAACGATAATAGTCTCTCAGCAGCTAACAATGTGTTTTGGTAAGTTTTTCTCTTGCACTAGAAGTTTTCTCTCATGGCAAATACAAATACGACTGTTATCTCACAGTTATAGCCAGACATCCTGCTAGGACAGTGTCATTGTTTTTTCCAACCTCTTCATCGCCAATGTCCTTCTAACACAGGCCTGCATAACATACGGCCCGCCAAAGCATTTCTACCAGCCTGCAACGGCATAGAGGGGTTTGGCTTATGTAAACCCCACCCCCAAATTGGGGATACTGCCCTATTTGGAGCATTCCTGGGGCAATCCCTGGTGGTGCGCCCCCACAATGTTGTGAAGATCTGCACTAAATGTCAGTCAATGCTATAGAACTGCCCACGGCCTGTACAAGAAGTGTGAGCCTGAAGCATGGGGAGAAGAGCAGCTTCTGTGAAAGATCCAGATGGGAAAACCTCTTTAATGACTTTACACAGTCACCTAAAAATCAACCCACACACCCACAACATTTAAAATTAAATATGTTTCTAATTAGTGCTGTGCTTTGGATTTGGGCCAAAGTCAAATTCGACCAGAGTCCCGTTGATTTTCTTTTGAGCGAACATTGCAAAAAATTTACCATAACCCTATCCTTAAATTGGAGCTTGCATTAAAAAGGTATAGTTTAAAAAGGCACATACCGCGATTTAGCCGTGGGGGCCCTATAGATTCAATAGCGTGGTAGAAAAGCATATGCTGCTGGAAAATAGAGCAGGGCTATGTCCGTTTTATTATTTTCGATGGGGCTGTCGGGGGACCTATTTTTATGGTACCCTGATGGTTAACTTGAAGGTATCCCTTAACATAGTGTGAAGTAACCCATTTCTAGGTGACATTGGACCAGAAGCGCTGTGGAATGTGTAAACCCATTCAAACCCCTACACCTAACCCCAATTTAGGTTATGGATTAGGGCTAATGATGTCTCAGACCTAAAATTTTCCTCATGTTCAGAAGTATCAAACAGGGACAGAGTCGAGCAGCATCGTTTCTAATAAAAGTCTAATTTAAATAGCGTCATCCTTGATGGTTCTTTTCCTTTAAGAGCTGCTCACATTGCTCGGCAGGCCACTTATTAGTGTTGCCCGTCTATTGTGTCTCAGTGACACACTGCATTATCTGATCTTGTTTGGCTGCTCCAGTGGATATGCGATCACTATGCAGAGCTCAATGAACTGTCATCATGTTAGCTTACATTTTCCATTTAATATTTGATCGATTAGAATCTGTCTATATATTCTGTGCAATGTTCTTATTCAGACTACAGGACACCAGTTGATTCGACAATTTCACCTGCAGAGGGCAGCAAAAAACAGAAAGTGAAGTCGACTTTTGCGTTTTTTTTTTACAGGATTAACAGTGCAGCTGTGCGGCTCTGTATACTGATAGAGTATGACAGGAATACAGCAGGGCAACATATAGTTGGTAGGTGTCACCCAGCCCTTTTGGGTCCCCCCCAAAAGTTTTTTGCTGAATGGGGGCACCCAAAGCCCTTAATACGGGTGAGACTAAGTAATAATAGAGTGGCCCCAAATTTAAAAATTTCCTTTTTGGGGGCGGTGCCCCCAAAAAGCATAAAGTTTCACCGGGGCCGAACGGGGGAACCAAAGCAGCCTGGCAAAAGGTTCACCAGCCCCCCCCAATACAAATTTTTTTGATTTTCACAGTAGAACGATGCACGAAAACTTAAAAGGGAATGAAAAAAAATTCCACCCATTTTAGGTAGGAGTACCTTTTAAAAAATAGGGTAAGCCCGGGGTTTGGGGTTTCCTAGGTAGGAAAAACCCCCCCACCAGTAGGAAGGGGCCAGTTAGGTTTTAAAAGGGGAGGCGGGGAAGTTACCGGTAGGGAGTCGGGGCAAAAGGGTAAAATGGGGGGCGGGATGGGGAAAACCCCAAGGGGGGACTTAGGGGGGAAAGGGCCCCAAGGGGGTACAAAAGGCAGGCACGAAAAGGCCCAAAGGGGGGTACGTAGGCATTGGGGCCCCGACCCCAAGGGAGGTACGTGGCAGGGGGGGCAGGCACCAAGGGGGGTATGGGGAGGACCCCCCAAGAGAGGTTGGTAGCTATATACCTACTCCCTTGGGCCTTGCCTTCCTACTACCAGGCTGACCAAAAGGGGAAGGGTCCAAGAAGTGAAGCTACCCAAACTACTTAAATATTAGAAGAAATCCTGCAGGGGCAAGCCGGCTTCCCGGAGAGGCAGAGGCAAAGGGTTTCCCCTGGGGAAGGCTGCAGGACTGGGGGGGGTGGAAACCCCGAGAACGTCCCCTTTTTGGGTTCACTGTGAGCTAGCTGGCCTCCCGGGGCCCCCCTTCCCCGCATTTCACCTCCTCCCCCGTCTCCTGACATGTGCCCAACAACCACCAGCCAGCCGGGACTAGCTTTGGCCGCTGGGGAAATTTCTGGGTTTCACTGGGGCCCCCTAAATTTGTGGGCGCGGCGGCTGGTGGACCCTCCGTGGGGCCGCGCCGGGACTTATACATTTTACTAATTTGGGAAGCAACTCGGCCGCTGGGAGCATCAGGGGCTCACTGGGGGCGGCCCTCGTTGGGCGGGGGGCCCGGCCCCCCTGTATTTCCCGGGCAGCCGCATCTATAATTTTTAGGGAACTTGCTGACGGCTGCAGAGCAGATTTCAGAAGTGTGGAAGCCTCAACTGTGGTCGCGGCGGCTGGCGTCTCTCTGTATGCCAGCCCGCATAGCACTGCCTTAGCGGCCCATCACGGTGGGGTTTCCCCTCACGGGGGCCCGCTGCTATAAGCAAGCAGTGCCACCTAATAAAATATTTTTCGTTCGGGCGGACAACTTTTTTTCCCGGCTGCGCCGCCCTCCGGGCATCCCCCCTTTCGGGCGGGTTTCTGGCCCGGGGCCCTGGCTACAGCAAATTCAAGGATGAGCGATTACTTGACAAAACTCATCGGGTCGATGTCAAAATTTTGGGGAAATTTTATCAAATAAGATTCCGATAGTCGAAAATTTTAAAATTCTCCGAAAACCCTTTAAAGTCTATGGGGGGGAAACAACACCTCATTTTTAAACCCCCAAAAGAGGGAGGGAAAGAAGCGGGGAATTTAACATCCACAACAGTCAAATGGTACGGCAAATCTTGGGAAAACCCCAACCTTGGGTTTAAAAAAGCCAAAAAAAAAAATCACGGGACCTTTCCCCTTTCCCCTGTCTTGTACCACAGCATGCCCTTAAAACCTTTCAAACCAAAAATTTAAAAAAAGTCCAGAAGGCGTATGATTTAAACCCAAATCATTTTACTTGAACTGGACATTGAAACCCCTGTCCGGGAAAACCACCATCCCCCCCAAACCCTTCATGACCCCAAATTAAAAAAGTGGGGGAAAAAAAGGAGTCTTTAACCCACCATTTTAGTTGAACGGGAAAATTAAACAATATCTTTTCCTTTGACCGCAGAATGCCCATTAAACCTTTTCGCCCCCCAAAAATTTTAAAAAGTCCCGGGAAAAAGGAGTCTTTAACCCACCATTTTGGGTTGAACGGGACATTAATTTAAAACTTGCCTGCCCGCAGAATGACCTTAAAACCCTTTCTCCCCAAAAAAATTTAAAAAGTGCCGGGAAAAGGAGTTTTTTAAACCCCCTTTTTTAGTTTCCACTGGACTTTGGAATAAAACCTGCCCCGGGGCCACGGGCTTCCCCCCCCAAACCGGGCATAAACCCCCCCTTTTAAAAAATCCCTGGAAAAGGGAGTTTTTTCAACCACCTTTTATTTTCCCACGGACATAGAAAAAAACCCTTTTCCTGTCCCACAGCATGCCCCCTTTTAAATCTTTTAAACCCACGACCCACAAAGGGGCACTATGCTTTTTTTGTACAGTGACTGCCCAAATTAGAAAAAATTTTTTTGGAAACTGAAAATTTGTTTAAAAGAATTTTTTTAGGGAATTTTTTTTTTAAGTTTTACATTTTTAAACTTTTTGTTTTTTTTAAAGTGTGAAACCCATACAAATACACCCCTACCTGCATTTTTAAAAAGGGTTTTTTTTACACGTTAGATGTGTTAATTCGTGCACACCCCCATAAGTAAAAAAAAATGTCCTAATCTTTCCCCAAAAAAATTCTTATTTAGAAGACTTTTTGCCCTCCTGGTTTCCTGAGAGTGATACACCCCAAATAAATTTTCAATGGTTTCTTTTTTCCCTTTCCAAAAACCCTTTCTTCAGTGATTAGGAACAGACCCCCGGGGAGATAAAATTGTTTCGACCCCATAGTGACTCCCCCCCCAATTTTTTAAGCCTCAAATTTTTAAAATTTGTGCCCCGGGCCCGGGGGCCCTTTTTGACACTATTTCCCCCTAACAGAAATCACCTTTTTCAAAATCTGTTTTTTTGAAAAAAAATTTTTGGGAACCCCTGTTTCCCCCTTTAACTTTTGAGAGAAATTGCTGCCGTCAGCCCCCCTTTTAAACACGGAGGCCCAGCTGCCGGGCCAGATTTACAGTGGGTGGGGGTGAGACCCCGGGTTTTAGGGGTCTGTCATCTATTAACACGGGGGGTCCAGCTGCCAGGGGGGAAAGTTACAGTGGGTCGGTGAGACCCCAAAGGCGGGCATCCGTAAATCAATTTACACGGGTAAAAAATCCCCCTTATGACCCCAAAAAACCCGAAAACTTCGGCGGAACAGAGTGCGGAAGTGTAAAATAGACCTCCCCTTCCTCAGTACCCCGGGCCCAAGCCCTCAAAATAGCGCTTGCCCCCCTTATGATTGCTTACCCCCGAAGCTTAAATTGGAAATACTGGGGGTTTAAAACGCTCCTTTTCCACCCATTGCCCCTTTTTCTTGGCTTTCTTTTCTAAATTTTTAACGTGCGGGGAAAGGGAAATTGTCTTGTTCTTTTTCTTTCCTCCCTCCTTTACCCCATGTCCTCGAAAAACCTACATCGGTTCAATTTTCCCTGTCCCTCCCTTGTACAATTCAGGGGAAATTTTTTTCCCAAAGCTATTTTGTACATGCAAGTTTTTAGTAGTTTAATTCTGAAAAAACACTTTTTAAAAATGGATGGAAATCCCACCATGTCTTTTTTTCCTCTTTTTTTTTTTGTTTTAAAATGGGTTGTCTAAATACGGGGTTTGGGCTACCCTTTTTTAAAGATCTTGAAAAAACAAGTCATTTTCAAGGGCCCAAAATGCCCCACCTTTTTAAACCCTACCCTTGAGCCACTTTTGAACCCAATTTTGGGAAAAACCCAAAGGGTTTTTTAGAAAAAAACATTTTTTTTTTTTAAAAAGGACCTGAGGGTTAGCTTTCAAAATTTTCCCCAAAACAAAATGCCCCCAAAAAAAAAAAAAAAAATTTAAACATGACCCTTGAGCCCCTTTTTGGGCAATTTTTAAGAAAAAATGCTGTTAGAAACAAAAATTTTTTTTTTAAAGGGGCCCCCAGGTTGCTGAAATTTTAAAGCCCCAAAAAACCCCCAAAAATTAAAAAAATGGGCCTTTAGCCATTTTTGAAAAATTTTTAAAAAAAAAATGCCCCTTGAAAAAACATTTTTTTAAAAGGACCTTTATTTTGGTATTTCAAAAGCCAAGACCCCAAAAAATTATAAAAAAAGACTTTTCAGCCCCTTTTAAAAATTTGAGGGGGAAAAGCCACTAAAAGCCACAAATTTTTGTTTTCCCAAAAGGGCCAAATTTTTTAGCTGTATCTCACCGCAACAAGCCCCAAACCCTTTACAATGCAAAAAACTTTTTAAAAATAAAATGAGTAAATGGAATACGGTGTTGTCATGAAACCCCTTTCTGTCCTTTTTACGAACCCCCACAGCAAAAAACCCGGGAAAATGAACTGTTTTGGGGAAACCCAGAAAAAAAATTGCAAAAAAAGAATGATCATTTTTAAAAAAAAATTTTTCAAGAGGACCATTTCTGTTTGAAGAGGAATTGAAGTTTGCCCGGGGAAAAATAATCGGTGACCTCGGGAATTTTGGGGCCAAAAAAATCCCTCAAAAGAAACCCCTGCCTGATTCTTTTTGATGAAAGGCCAAAACGATCCACATTATCTGGGGAAAGCCATGCGTTTGGGCTGTAAAAGGGCCCTTTTCCCGCTGTGCCCGAAGGTCCCCTTTAGAATTGACGAGGCTGCTTGGGGGGGAAAAACCTCTAAAGGGGTGGCGACGAGTCGGGCCAATTTGTCCCTTTTTTGGGTTAAACCCAAAATCATTTGGGGCGGAAAAACATACAAAAGCATCGGTGGGTTTAGACGCAGATAGTCGTGGGACCCCTGATCTTAAAACCCGGTCTCTGTGGTTGGAAGTGGGGCCCCCTGTATTGCATGCGTTGGTGAGGTGGGAAAAAAAGAATTTTCCAGAGGTCCCCCTTTTTAAATTCTGCCACCTTTCCTGCTTCGCTGCGCCGGGTACGGCCTTCATCAATTTCGCACGTCCTTTAAAGTTGTTCCACCTGCCCTTTTTAGGCGTGAAGCAACGCAACCGGGTTTCTCCATTTATCCCAAACCCAAAAGGGCCCCCAATTTTTTTTCATTTTCCCCTCTATTTGGGGGGTGGAAAGGGAAAGTGCTGAGTTTTGTTTTGTACCGGGGATCCAAGGGGGGTGGGCCCCCCCGTAAATTTTTGGTTTATTTTGATGGCCCTTTTAAAGGGGGATCATGTTGGAGGAAAAAAAGCATCCAAGGGACTCTGTGAGAGAGGGGGCCTTTATTTCCCAAGCCTCTGGGTCCCGGGGGGCACTTGCCCAAAAAAAATCTTCCTCATTTTTTCCCCTCCCCCTCAAATTTCCCCCCAACCTTTTCCAAGGGGAGGGACGTCGGGAACGTCGGGGGTCAAAGGGAAAACCCCCTCCCCGCTTCCTCCGGCACCGCTTAACACAGCCCGACTTTCCTGAGATGATTTCACCCCGAGAGCTGATGCGCCGCCCTTTCACTAGCCCCTGGGGGCCCCCAACCACTGCCCTTAAAAAAATTAAAAGAAAACCCCGGGTTTAAAATTTGAGAAACCCTGGTTCGGGCCCCCAAAGTTTGGATTTTTTCCGGGTTGGGGAAGGGGTAAAAGGGCCCCCCTAATTGGTTTACCGCCCCAGGTGGGTTTTTCCCCCCCAAACCCCCCCCTTTTTCCTTAAACCGTTTGCCCTTTGGGGCTTTTGGGGCGGTTTGGAAATTTAATTCCCCCCCCGGGGGGGGTTTTTTCCAACGATCGTTCCAGAACTAAGATCACCACAAAGCTCATCTTTACAAGGGGGATTGGGCCGCACTGACCCCTTTTGGGGGCTTCTTTAAAACTGGGAAAGGAAAGATTTCAAGGCCCCATTTAAATGCCTCCCCTACGGGGGGGCTCAACCCCCCGAGGTCCGCACCGTTTCTTTTTCAGGCCATGTGTCACTTCGTATGCGTTTAAAGGGGATTTTCGCGCTGCCACAATCGCTGGAGCATGTGGAGGGTGGAAATTTCCCGGGTTTTCCCGTCAAAAAACGAGGGTTGACGGGGAGGCCCAGCTGACGGGGTGCAACGCAGCCCCCGGCGGGACAAGCGGGGGGCCCAAAAAGGGGGAAGGCGAACTTTAGAAACCCCGAGCCCTTTTCCCCAGAAAGGGAGTCCCGACCCGGGTGCTTTTTTTAGAAATTTCTGGAGGGCAATGTTCAAGACCCTGTGCCAAACCAAAGGGGGGTTTACCAGCCTACCAATCTTTAAAAGGCCCGCAGATTTTTGCCCGTTTCGCACACCACCTTGCCTGGGACAAGGTTCTTGCCCCCCCAGCCAGCGCTCGGACTCGTTGCGGAGAGCCCTCCCCGCTCCTGACCTTGTGGGACGGTCTCCAAGACAGAATTAAAATTTTAACACGGGCCCGGATTTTTTGGGGGCCCTGATGCCACCAAAGGAAACCCGGGGGGGAAAGAGCCCTCACCATCCCTGCGGGTTTTGGGAAAAGCGTACGCCGAAACCTTAGAGCCACCGTCACCCCCCCGAGAAAATTCCAAACCCCGCTCCCCAGTGAGCCCGTCCCCAGATATTAGCGGCCTTGGCCGGGGGGCTTACTATTTCCCTGGGGTCGGTGGTTTGATGGACCTTTTTTGCCACAGATGCAGACAAAGCGCTTAAAATTTTAAGGGTGACACGTGGCTGGCCCAAAAGGAGGGGGCGGCTTTTCTGGCCAAAAAAATGCCCCGCTTGGCAACTGGTAATTTGGGGGGAAAGGGAAGGGGCCCTGACGTGGAGGAACCCTCGTTTTCCACCAGACGGGAAAGGGGAACATTTCCCCGGCCAAAAGCCGGGCCAATGCCAAAAAATTTAGGGTTTTGGCCCCTTTTGGGGGGTTTTTGGGTTTAAAATTTTTCTTCTGCTCCCCCAAAACCCGGAAAGGGCAGAAAGCTGGCTGCTTTGACTGGCCCCCTGCGGCGTTTCAGATCGTTTAAACTGGCGGAAGGAGAAAGGGGGAGGTTTGGGTTTCTGGTGGGCTGGTGGAAAACCCGGGGGATGGTGGGGGGCTGAAACGGAGGCTGATCCCGAACATGACCCCTGAGGAACATGGGCAGCTGAGGAAGCTTTTGGTTTGGGGGGGGGAAGAGGAGGAGGCGGGGACAAAGGGTTTTGACAGTGGGGTTGGGGGCCCGGGGGCGGGTCTGGCCCCTTTTTTGCCCCAAGTTTTTTTTCCCTCCATTCAAAATAAAGCATTTGCAGTTTTGACATAGACATTTTTGGGGGTGGGTTTTAAAAAACCTAAGATTCTTGCCCCTAAATTATGCTTTTTGGGGAAAGGCGCAAAATTTTGGCATCGAGGGTGGGAAAAAGAGGCTTTCCAAAGAAACCCAGGGTTGAGAGGTCCCCGGGGCCTTTTTGACGGCGATAAGGGGAGGGGCGGGGTTTGCGGTACCGTGGCTGGCGGAATTTATATCAGCGGGGCTCCTTTCGGGCCGCCCCCCCCTTTTTGAAGGGGTCCCAAATGACACTAAACCCCCCGCTTCCTCCTCGGGCCCGTTTATGAGGGCTTCCAACAAATACGCTGAAAAGACCACTTTTAAATTTTTTTCCCCAATGCTTTATCATTTAACATCAACACAGGTGACTTGTCGTCCCGACATTCTGCATCCAGGGGGGCTGGGGCTACAAGCAAGAGGGGGCTTTCAAAGGGTTTGCCCCCCGCCCCGGGGGTTTTTTCCCATTGAAACCCGGGTTTCCTTCTCCTCCTCCGGGCATCAGTAAAATGGGGGGTTTTAGGGGCAGAAGGGAAAAACATCCTTTTTTTCCCCTTGATCTTTTAACATGCTTCTGGGCCCCAAACCCCAAATTTTTTCCCTCAAAGAGGTCTTCAGAAAAAGGATTATCCCAGTGGTGGGTTTCACAGTTGACATTTGGGCTGCCTTGCTTCAGGGTTTTTCCCGGGTGCTGATGATGCTGATGACGACATTTTGGGGGGACTGGGAGGACGAGGAGGGAAAAACTGCTGGAAGCAGGGTTTCATTAAACCCCTGAAGAAAAGATTGGGGGACGCTGTTCGTTACGAATTCCCCAGGGGCCCTGGAAACCTCGATGAAAAGGCCCGACGTCCTGCAAACCCGCAAAACCCCTGGCTTGCAAGTTTCGCCAGCACTGGAAGGAGCACTTTCTTCGTACCTCTACCTCCATGTCCCCACCCCCCTCTTTGCTCCTTACCACCCGCTTTTTGCCCCTGTTCAGAAAGATAAAAAATTTGAGAGGGGGTGGAAGGAAATTTTTGGGAAAGTCTCTTTTTTAAAAGAGGCCAAAAACACAGCAATTCTCAAATCCCTCCCAAAACAAAAAAATTGCTTGATTAAAATTAAAAGCGAAAGGGGGCTTTATCAACAAATCGGGTGGGCAAAAATGCAAAAAAAAACCCTAACTTTAAATGTAAAACGGATAATAAAAGGGAAATTTTTGGCACCTTTTAACAACTGTGGTGATACAACAAAAGCGGGTTCAAATTTAACTGCAAGGTTGCTCTATCAACAAATCTGGACTGGGCAAAAGTGCAAAAACACGTATCTGAAATGTATACAGATAATAAAAGGTATTTTTGGCACCTATCAATTCACCTGTGGTGACTACACAATTGCTGGATTCAAATTTAACTGCAAGGTACCTCTATCAACAAATCTGGACTGGGCAAAAGTGCAAAAAAACAGTATCAGAAATTTATACGGATAATAAAAGGTATTTTTGGCCCCTTTCAATTCACCTGTGGGTACTACACAATTGCTGGATTCAAATTTAACTGCAAGGTGGCTCTATCAACAAATCTGGACTGGGCAAAAGTGCCCCTTCCCCCCCCCCCTCCCCCCCCCGCCCCTCACCCTGTGACTTTACAGCGGTAGATGCTCCTTTAAAATTCTCTGCCTAACTACCTAAAATCTGCAAATCTCTGATCTAACTAACTTCTAAGGATCACAGCTAAAAGTAGAGCTGTCTCTGTGATCAAATAGAATAATTTCGCTGAGCTGTTTGCACAGAGGCAGAGCGCACGTCCTACTGCTTTGAGATACTGACACACACTGATCATGAACAGGAAGGGCTGTTCTATGTAAAACGAGGTCATGTGATTTTTCCAGCCAATCGCAACCATACACATCCCAGTCATGACGTCGCACACACATCTCACCCTGCTCTATTCTGTAAGCTGATTTGCTGGCCGCCAAAATGACAGGAAGCGCCGAAAATGGCGCGATATTAATAGATTATGCACAGATTTGAACATAAATTATCGCGTGATCTAAAAAATCTGATCAACGTAAATACCGTGCAGATTTCAACTTTGTCGATAATAATCGCTCAACACTACTAATTCATGTTTCTGAATGTATTAAGCTTAATAGTAGATAATATTTATTTCCACTATTTTGCTGGAAGACCAATAAACATGCTCCACTTTTGTGTTCAGTTATATTGTTTCTAGGCATGCATGGTTTAATCCACGGCTGAGACAGTCAATTGTCTAGGACACCACCTCATGTTAGACAGGAAGGGGTGCAAGCAGGGGAGTAACAATAATTCATAGGGTCCTGGGGCAAAATAAAGTGGGTTCCACGCCACCTAATTACAGTAAGCTAAAACAGCAGCATACAGTAGGTAGCAATAACTAATGGTATAAATAATTCTGCCATATATCAGGGAACCTAAATAGTAGTGCTAGATAGCAGAAAGGCCTTAAAGGGAATGTGTCATCAAAAATGACTTATTGTTTAACTCACATTTTTATGTTAAACACATTTTGTAGGAATTTTTGGTTATGTTTTTTTTAATTTTTCAGAACACTTTCAATATTTTTTTAATAATTCTTAAGTCCTGCAGTTTTCACTTTGGCCACTAAGCCTAATAATCGCCTGACACTTCCTGTTCTGTTTAGAAGCTTTCAGCAGTGTTGCTCATTATCAGTAAAAGCAGGGTCAAACGAAGGAGACACCATTGTGTACAGATAACACAGAATCCACCAGTCACAAGAAGAGATGTCACAGCTCCCCCTCTCCCTCCCTTCACAGTGAAAAACTCTCTATACACATCTATGGGACAGAAACTGTCTTAAGATTCCTATGTGCATGAAGCTGCTGTAAAGTATCTCTCTGACTGCTGTTAAAGCAGTGCAAGCAAGAATGTCTTCCCCACAATCATATATAGACGGCCGAATAGAGAAATCTACAATCAGGAAATAAGAACGACTGAGAGGAAAAGAATATGGATCAGGGGCTTGATTTAATAAGTAAAAAAAAAAAATTTGCGACAGATTCCCTTTAACTACGTGTTCAACCTCTGAGCCACTGAGTCACTTTGCCTGCTATGGCTATAGTTACGCTTATGGGTGCAAGTTTAATGGAAAAAAAAAATCAGTTGCTTTTGGTGCTGTGCTGCTTCTCCCCATCACTGGTATCATCAGACACAACAGCACTGTGACTTACCGACACCAGTCATCACATGGCAATGGAGATCAGTGAAGGAGACTGGAGCCTGCCCCGGTGCTAGCCTATTGGTAATCAAGACAGTGCTACTTGCTCCCCTAAATATACAAGTTCCTGCTTCTTCCACTGTCCCATAATAGCCTTGCTGGGAAAAGGGGAGCAGCTACAGTCAGACAGATAATCTTCACATCTTCCTAAAAAAAAAAAGTACTTGCGTGTACTGAGCAGTCTAAAAAGAACCTGTGGCCATTCCTGACTATGAAATAACAATTCTGGAGCATCTTTCTTTAAATCTCTATGTTGTGTGGTTATTTATCCTAGAAATGAATTTGTCAGATGGGTGTTGCCAATTGGGAGTATCTAACCTTGTACAGGAACACACCCCTCTGAACTCTATTATGGTAACACCCATATGTCAGATTCAGGTATAAATTTCTAGAGTGAATAACACAGAGTTATAAGAGTAGATGCTCTTAATAAAATAGACCTGTCAGGAGATGGCACAGGTCATCTATTAACTTTAAACATATATTAAACATAATATTCATCTGCTATTTATATTAATCATGATGTTTATTTCTCATTTTATAAGATTGTTCAGAATCCATGTTGGTTGGAGGGGTGAGGGAGTGTTATTTGCGTTTTTAGCCTAGGGCAGCAAAATAGCTTGTCCAGGCCTTGGTTTACCCAAATCTTACCAAAAGGTGAATATGTATAGAAGTCGCTCTCTGCTTACTGTAAGTCTCTCCTTCAATTACTGAATCAGTGAAAGAGTTCTTCGGATACAAACAAGCTAGAATTTGAGGGGGTAGCTATAACCAACTGCAAAGAGATCAGCTATGTATGACAGCTGCACTTACTGGCGGCACAGAAGTGGTTTAAGCACAGTCACGGGCACCATTTGGCTTTGAACTAATAGTATAAGTGAGATTATGGGTCCATTATTTATTGTCGTGTTGTGATCTGAAGCAATATGATTAGTGATCTTGGCTGCACATGTCAGTTGCCTCTTCTACTTAAGACCAGCAGGTAGAGACCTAGTGGGATCAATGGGTTTAAAGAGGTATTCTCTTGTTATTGATTAGCTTTGTACATGTAGGCAAAGGTAAATAAAGACTATTACCAAATACATTGCTGTACTGATTTTGCTTCTCTTCAGAATTAAGAGCAGATCTCATCTGCAACTTTTGCAGACAAGCTTCCATAGTTAACGGCCACCTCTCTCTTCTCTTACAGGCTGCAGCAGTGGTCAGGATGATGACTCACTCCCTGCTCTGCTCCTTATCTTGAAACCCCAGAGCTCATTTATATTACTTACTAACAAGCTTTCACCCTTAAGAGCTCTGTAGCCTTGTGCACTACATTTTACAAACCTCTAAAAGTCATTTCACTGTAACAGGAAGAGTAGGAATAGCAGAGCTGATATGCCAATCACTGCTGTAGAACCACCCACAGCCTAATCAGAAAGTGTGAGTCAGAGGCTGCCTATGGCTCTGTTAAACAGCATGTCAAGACAACCCCTTTAATTTCTTCCTCTATATTAATATTAAAGGAGTTTTCTTACAATGCTTTTTCATTGAGTCAGAGCCAGCTTTAGACTCACTCTGTCTAGTTAGGCTGTGTGTGGTTCTATAGCAGTAATTGGCATTTAATCTTCAGTAAACAAACCTACAAGTACTCTGAGGCATGAAAACAATTGCTTATCTGTAAACAAAAGCTAATCTTGTTAGAGATAATGAGTCTTCTCAGGGGTGAGCTCTGTCCATGGTGATGTCACTCCCTGCTCTCTGTCTAATCAGGAAGCATTATATAGTCGTAACCAGAGAAACCTGTCCCTACATGTTGAAAGCTAATCTTTTTAGTGTGAAAACCCCTTTAAGTAGTTTTAGTTATAGCAGAAGAGATATTGTAATAAGTTTGTGCATGTTCACATTAGCACTTGTCTATACAAGGTATTTTTTATAACATAATAAAAAAAAAATCATTCTTCAATGGATTCCATCTTTTTTATGCAGTTGTGTCAGGGAGTGCTTTTTTCTTCACAGAATACCAGAGCTGTACACCACAAGAACCAGATCAAAAGTAATCACACACACTCACTGCTAAGCGAATGTGCAACCCCAAGTACTATCATTCTACTCTTGTCCTCTGTATTCTTAGTAATTAGTCAAACAGTGCAAATAAATAAAAGGAAAAAGAAACCTCAATCAGGTATGTGCATTGAGAAATAAAATCCATGTTTGGTTCTTGCAGGGATTTGAACTTCGAACCCCTATGCTGAAGGGTAGAAGTGCTAACCACTTAGCTACTGTACATTGTAGCTACTTACAGCTCTTTATATAAACAGACCTTTGACTAGAATGAGCACACTATGGGAAAAGACATGGTGATCTAACATGATATACAGTTCAAACAAATCATACGTGCCTCCTTTTGAACGCACTGAAAGCTGAAGAACAAACCAACCATGAAATGCCTTTGTGGTAAAACCACTTTAATGGCACTTTAAAATAAATAATTATATCCCTTTTTTTTTTTTGCTCTTTTACTCGTTGAATAAGATCTCCTAGTCTTATGTGCTCTCTGAGGTTTTGTTGACGACTGGTTCAGATGATGGTGTACGTCATCAACTGTGTCCTGTGACATTTTCAGATGATCTCCGATCCCGAAGTTTTCAGTTTACCATCTCACAATAAGGGTATGTTCACACGGCTTAATTGCGGGGCGTACTGTACGCCCCACAATTACGCCGGGTGTTTGCAGAGTCGCGCTGATCAGTGCGTACTCCCATGACCCGGGAGTTGGGGGGCAGCTTGCCAGCCCCATAGACATGTCATTTATCTCCCCGCGCGTACAATACGATTGTATTGTGTGACCGGGGAGAGAAGGCGTAATCCATAGTTCTCTGTGAGAGCTATGGATTACTGTAATGATTGCGCCCCAAAATAAGCGTGTGAACATACCCTAATACTACATTTCTTCTTAAATTCACTCTGACATCCCTTAAACTAATTGGTGATCCAAAAAGTTTGCACCATGAAGTCGCTCTGCTCAATACTGTACACCACCATCCTGATAAGCAGTCTAGAGACGGAGTGATGAGGTATCGGGGTAGGAAGTCAGAAGTCACAAAGAGAGGTTAAGGGTTGCAATGCTTGTCCAAAACTCTGTATACTGTATGTACTGAAAAAAATAGAATGGAAATGTCCATTCTTCCAAGTGGGTCCTCCTCTTATTCCGCTCCCGCGAGAGTAACGCGGGTTAGCCAAGGATTACACATTGCACATTTTTCCGATAGTCTGACGTGTGAACATACCCTAAGACGGATCCCAAATTCAGCCACACTGCAGTTTAATAGGGTAAACTAAACCTTGATATTTTTATCCAGCCAAACAAAAATCCTGCCTGTTTGCTGCTTCTAGAGGGTAATAGAATGCAATATATGGCATGCTACCCTGTGCCAATGTTAGATCTCTCCCATTTTAATCAGGAACAAATCTTATGCTTTCTGGCTTCTGGAAACATTTTTATAAGATAAAAATGCACCAACTACTTGGTTATTTTTCCTTATTTATGTTTTTATTTTTTGGTTAATTGTATTTTCTGTGCTGTGTGTAACGTCCCTGTATGAACCCGATTATATAGTTAAAGAGTTAAAGCAGTGCAAATCCTGTTTTCTTAGCTTCTGCTGAAAATGAAGCATGCAGAATGATTGACAGCTAATATAAACATCACATGCTATGTCAACATTTTTTTAGTCTCTGGAATGTGGTCTTGTCATTGTAATGCGATTATATATGTGTTGCACACTTTGGTTGTAATTTGTTTAATTAGATCATCACCCTGTGTAATATTTCAAGAGCATTTCCTGCTAGAGAAAAAACTCCATTTAATAATATAAGTCCTGGGGTTCTTCTCTTCCCTCCAATTCTTCAGAATTCTTAGTTTCGTAGGTCTTCTAGGGGTTGTCAGCAATTGAAGACTCCTGGAATGACAATTCTGCTTGGTAACATATTTATTACATTTATCAAGTCACACAATTGATATGTTGGGGCACATTTAGGATATGTCCACATGGCATGAGTTTTCAGTCGGTTTTTCAGACAGTTTTTGGATTTGAAAACCACCTGAAAACCGTCAACCATCCCCATTGACTTAATAGAAAATCCGCCCAGCAGTCTACACTGCATCATTTTCTCCTGAGCGAATTTTCACACCGCCAGCGTTTGGAAAAACTCAGAACATGCACAATCATCCACTCGGTTTTCGGGAGGAAGCTGTGCTATTCAATGGTTAAGGGGGTTGGGCAAATCCGCAAATCGCGGACAGAACTTTCCCCCAAAACCATTCAAAAGGCAATAAATTACCGGCTGGATTCTTAATCAGAATCTGACCGGTATTTTGTCACTGTCGCGTGGCCATAGCCCTGCCCCTGCCCTACTATGGCAATTGTGCCAAAATACTGGCATACATGCTTTACACCATCATGCATTTTAGACAGTTTTTAGACACTTCTGTGTCCATCAAAAGGGGCATGGCCTAAAGGGTTTCTCCAACTTATTTTTTTTATTTTCTTAATAGGGTACTGCTGCCGTTTAAAAATCAAAAATCCTAAGGCCCGTCCCCACGGCAGAGACCAAATACCGGTCGGATTACCCAACCAGTATTTGCGGCACATGGCTGCAGGGGGACGGCTTTTCTCCCCTTCGCATAGGCTTGTTCATATTTTGAAGAATGAACATGTTCTATGTTTTCCGGAACGCCGGCGGTCTAAAAAGCTATCTGGCGGAAAATCTAGAGGTCCATTGTAAAGTTTGACAGATGGTTTACAGACGGTTTTCAAAACCGAAAACCGTCCAAAAAGCCTTGCCGTGAGGACAAGCCCTTTATACTCACCTCTCCTTTCACCTGGGATCCAGCAATGTGCTGTCCTCACTCTCCGCCGTTCTTCTGTTGTCTTCTGGTCTTCTTTCCAATTCCAAGTGGAATGTCACTGCTGCTGCCATTGGCTTACTTCAGAAGTAAGTGCTCCAAACGGTGAGATAATCCAATGGCACATTACCATGGCAGCCAATCAGTGGCTATGCGGTGGTGACGATCCATTGGAAAGAAGAGCAGAAGACAACAGAAGAACAGCCGAGGGTGAAGACACTGACTTCCATGTGAAAAGAGAGGTGAGTATAAATTTTAATAAGGCAGCAGTAGGCTATTAAGAATATACAAAAAATAAGTTGGAAAAACCCTTTAATGTGAGACACTGTGCACCAAAAAAATGCAACAACATTTTGGCGCAATAGTTGGCACAAACGAAGCCAACTAATAAATGGTTTAAAGCTGGAGAGAAGTGTCTGAACATGCGCGACTTTTATCATACATTGACACATCTAGTGCATTTTAAGAATGTCTATACTGACTTTATGCTGTCTAAGTATTGGACAATATTAATAAATCTGCCCAAAAGTGTATTACTGTATTGCCTGGCAGATTATAAATCTAGAAAAAGTAGATAACAAGCCCAGTCACCTTTATAATGGCTGCCATTTCCTGTTATCAATTTTGATAATCATAGAGACGAAAAAAACCTAAGATTTTGCTTAAAAGTATTTTTTTTAAAAATGGTTGAGTTATGGTTTTATTAATAAAGTCAGTAGGGTGCAAACATCAAGGTATATAGCAAGCATAACGCATATATCGGTATTTTTTACCAACAAATGTCATCTGTTCATGCCACTTCTTATAAGCACTATAAAGAGGCCCTGTTACATCTCCTGACATGTCTGTTTTAGTAAATCATTGTGTTCCCTGTGAAATAACAATTCTGGAGCATCTTCTCTTATAACTCTATGTTGTGCTGTTCCTCTGTTATTCCTCCTAGAAATGTATTGCTGAATCTGTCAGCTGGGTGTCACCCTTCCAGTTTTCAAAGGGGTGTGTCTCTTCACACACTGACTGTTAGCACTGATTGGATAATATCAGACTGTGCAGGGACAGCCCTTCCTCCACCAAATAATAGTTAACAGATTCAGTAATACATTTCTAGGAGGGATAACAGAGGAACAGCACAACACAGAGTTATAAGAGGAGATGCTCCAGAATTGGTATTTCACGAAGGACACAAGTAAAGCACTTCAGAAATGGCTACAGGTCCTTTTTGAAAACTGTCACCATGTCCATCATTTTTTGCTTTGTATTTGGAGTAAATCTTCCTAATATGTATACTCCCCTGTATAAATGCCTGATAATTAAGAAAGTTGAGTCCAGTAGTCACCTCTGGGACTGGAGAACTGCAAGCCTTGTGATCACACCTGCAGTAGAGTTTCTGGGAGAACTTGTGTGTTGTTGAAGACTTTTGCCACCTTTCTGCTAGTCTTGTACATGGATATTGTCCCCCTAGGGAAATGTGTGATGATGTATTGCAGTGTGGTCAAGTGGGAAGCATTAAAGTGTGTGTTAGACAGCATGGTGTGATGGTAAGAGGAAGCTTCAGTGGCCATAGGGAAGAATTGGGAGAAGAACCATAACTTAGAAGTAGTTAGAAGGAAGCTAGGTTAATTAGATTTGACTGTATGGTCATGGGTCATAGAAATGGTTTCACTTCCTGGCAAATGTGGAATGTAAACATGTTTGACTACCATGTAACATCTGTTCATCTTCATGGGCAGATATAGTGGCTTCCTAGGTTTATTTTCAAGTGTCAAGCTTGCTTAGAAAAGTATATTAGCCACATTTATTCTGTAGGATGGTGCAGAGTAGGGAATGACAAGAAGCTGTAAAATGTACATACAATACATATAAATTGTGAGGTCTATTGTAGAATATAACTACATAGTAGTAGTTTCTTCCCTCTACTATATCTTTTGCACATGCCAAACCTATAAAAAAGGCATATTGGACATATTACTTTAGTTGGGTTTCCAAGTAAATCAATACTGATATTTTGCTGTGCCCACAATGGGGACTCTAATCAAACAGCTTTCCTACATATACTGTAGATATGTACAATGTACCATCATAGGATAACAGTAAGGGAATTAATATTTAGATCAAGAAAATTAGGTCTGATTACTATAATTATAATTTGGTTTATTGTTAATCTGTTTGCCTTTTGCCTATATCATTTTGGAGTGCCAATAGTTAGGAGTTGGCCCTCACTGACTTACTGTTTGAACACAAAGTGGGTAAGACACACTGAGCATGTTAGTAGACAGGACTTTCCCAAAGCATAGGCATTCTGGACAGTTGCCCTATGGTCTAACAAGCTTAGAGGGCCATGTGCTAATTGCTTGCAAGGTTATGGGAGGGTGCCCATGCATTGAGAGGGCTCTGGTTATTTCATGTGGCCGATCGTGCTTGCTCATCATGTTGCTCCCAGGGGTTGTTCATAAAGTGAATGAGAGGTGGCAGATAATCTCAAATCCTGAATCCAGTGTGAAGTCGAGGGGCAGTTAGTCTTTTTTTATTGGTGTGGCTGCTCTTTACTGCGCTCTGTGGTCCGTGTTGGACTGGGGTGTCTAGGGCCCATCAGTGGAGTTTCATTCTGGAGCCCACCAGTGGGGCTGATGCAATGCACCCACCCTACAGCTATTGAACATGCCTCTTATACTCTTTTATACTATTGCTGTTTGCCTCTTTCTTTCTGCCTCTCCCAAGTAGGTATATGCAGTTGAAAAGAAACTCCAGGTCTGCCATGCTCAAGGGCCCACCGGGTGTTTGCCCTGGTCAGTGTGAGCCTTTCTATGTGTATGATCATGTTGGAAGACGACATTTGTGCAGATAAGGGTGTGTAATAGAGAGTGCGCTGACTTATTCTCTCGGGCTGCAACAGGCTTGGCTTGGTCCATCAGGGAGCCGGTGTACCATCTGGTGTGCCCCTGAGCTCCCTATAAAACATTTTTTTTTACATCATCTTGCCACTAAAGTCCATGCCAGCACAATAGTGGGGCATGTCTTCTCTCTCCCTGGGCCTTGCCTCCTTTTGCAGAAATTTTAGACTTTTGCAGCTACATCAGCCCTAATCCATGCAGCCCTCTCCAGTCCTATAGACCATAGTGGCCGCAGAGCACCAGACAGCTCTATCTCTCTTCAAATTATTTGCCACCTCCGCAGCTTTCTGCCACTTACGATGATGTCTGCTGTATGACCGGCTAAAGTGTTTCCTTCATCAACTACATGGATGGTCTTCTAGATAACATATTGATACATTGGGCCTCATTTATGAAAACTGTCTAGTAGTAAGACTGTCTTTGTTGCCCATAGCAACCAGAGCTCAGCTTCCATTTTTTTATACTGCTCTGGAAAACTGACAGCTGAGCTCAGATTGGTTGCTATAGGCAACATTGACAGTTTTACTTTTAGACAGTTTTTGTAAATTAGCAAATTATCTGATCGCGAATCTAGAAAAAGTGCTTAACAACCCCAGTAGGATTTGAAATGGCTGCAATTTCCTGTTATCATTTCACAGAGAGAAGATAATCAAAGGAGTTGCTGAGAAATAATTATAAAAAAAAAAAACTTGATGGGGTGGGAGTTTATCAATGAAGTCAGTGGGTTGCATACATTGTGTATAGTAAGCATTACACATATATCAGTATTTTGGGCCAAAACAATGATGCACATCTTAACAAATGTAGTCCACTTAGGACTCTATTTAGCCAGGGCACTTGTTTAAAGAGGACCTATGACATCTCCTGACATGTCTATTTTAGCAAATCTTTGTATTCCCCATGAAATAACATTTCTGGAGCATCTTCTCCTATGACTCTGTGTTGGGCTGTTTGTCTGTTATTCCTTCTAGAAATGTGTTGCTAAATCTGTCAAATGGGTGTTACCATTCCAGTTTTCAGAGGGTGTATCCATGCATACTGTCAAACCTATGAAACAGCCCTATTTATGATGGTTGGATGGCCTTTATCAAATATAATAAACAATTTGCCCACAGGGCAATTAATGCCATACATTTACCAACCACCATCCATTTTCTGTTATATACATATAAAATGTAACTTTTGATTGATGCATTTGCCCCATTAATCCCAGAGGATGCCACATTATATGGCGAAACATGTTGGAGTGGGGAGAGGAGGGTTGTGTTGAACTCTTTTTTAGTTATAGGAAGTGTGCTATGGTTTGGTGTTAGTGTTTGGCAGGCACTTACCTTATCCTTATAGTGGAATTTCCAGTGTTCATGATTGTTACATGTGCACAGAGCCTACTTCTATTTTAATGGACACAGAAATTGGTCCTTCATTAAAAAGTAAAATTTTCTATGTATTTAATAGAAAATGGATGGTGGTTGGTAAATTTATGGCATTAATTGCCCTTTGGACAGTGTTAGGCAATGTTCACACGGCTTATTGCCGACGTAATTGCGGGGACGGATTTCGCCCCGCAATTACACCGGCTGCCGTGCAGCGGGGGCGGGGGACTGGCAGCTCGCCGGCCACATAGACATACATTCATTCACGGCGCGTACACGCCGTAAATAATGTGCATGTCACTTTCTCCCCCCCTCGCCGTATTCGCTGAGCAGCGAGAAGAGACGGAATCCATAGGTCTCTATGAGAACTGTGGATTACCGTAATGACTGGGGTGGATTCCAGCCGCACTGCAGCGCAAATACGGCGCGCAGTACGGCTGGAATCAGTCACAGAATAAGCCGTGTGAACAGCCCCTTAGACTGTACACCTGTAATTGGTAACACCCAGATTACAGATTCAGTAATAGATTTCTAGAAAGAATAACAGAGGAACAGCACAAGAGACGATATACTTCAAAATTGTTATTTCATGGGGAACACAATTATTTACTAAAACAGACATGTCAGGAGATGTCACCGGTAACAAGAAATAGATTTCTTTTATTGATGAGTTGCCTTTTTATTCCAGTGAGTGGTTGTATAGACAGGGCCAATTGCACTTTGGGCTCTTATCATGATGTTGAGATGGCCCTGCCAGCAGACTTGTACTATGATTATCACTTATTACTGGATTTTTGCACATAGAAAGATAGATATCTAAAGTTATGGCTTTTGGCACAAGCATTTGCAACAATTTAGGTCCAGTTGTTTGAAATGACAAAACTTTGTGTAATTTAGAATAAAATACAAAAAAATATGCAGAGCTGAAAGTTTGTCATATTGGCTTTTGGTTTCTAAATATGAATGACTGCCGTTTCTCATTTAGTTTTCTGTGGTACGCCTAATTATTTTGTTATGGGAGATTTCACTAGCCGTCATTATAAGCTTTGTCGGAGATAGGGAAGAAGTGGCACTGCTATGAGATGTACTTCTCTGTAAACAATGCCCTGATAAGACATAGAAAGACATCAGTGCAGGAATGTTTAAACCAGATTAACTAAGGATTAACCATGTGTGGATTTGCTCTCAAAACGAAGCTGGGTATATGACTGTTTGCCAGTGTGTGGAATCCAACAACTGTGTTTGTTCCTAGACCACTTAGAGGAAATCGCATTCCTTATCTCTAAAGAAACTGGGTTTAAGATAGACCACACATAGAAGGAACCTGTTCAATTACAATAGGAACACTGTATCAACCAAAAGATAATTGCTCTGCTGCAAGAAGGTAACATCTTTTATGTAATTTTAATAACAATGTAATGGAAACGTTACAGGGATTTATGGTTGTAAAAAAGTGGACCAGAGAAGGGATGAAATAGTAAAAGACTTACCATTCCAACCTACTCCGTTATAATAGGAATAATAATAATGATGTTTACTTATATGGTGCCAACATATTCCACAGCACATTACACTTGGGGGTATAAGTACAGACAAAAAACAAACAGAACACAGTAAAAAGCTACTTAGAGATCAGACACAATGTGTAAAGGCCCTGCTCACAAGAGCTTACAATCTATGTAGGAGAAGGGGTGATACAAGAGGTGAGAAGTACTTGGTTTACACAACGGTCCAGCCATGTGATCTAAATATAGGGTGGTTTACATAAAAAGTGGATGAACTTGCCCCCCAATCTATATACAGATAAGTGCCTGTGAGTGCCCAAGTGCAGGGAGTATCAGAAATGTGTGTGTGACAGAATATGGGGGGTTAGCAATTAGGGATTTGGTAGGCCTGCCTAAGAAGATGTATTCTTAGGCACACTTAAAACTATGAATCTTATGAGTGTGCCTGATCCTACATGGTAGCATTACAACTCAATCCAGGTAGTGGAAAAAAGTAAAAATCCCTTTATTTATAAACATCTTAAAAGCGGAAAAATATAACTTCATGCCGTGATAACACACTAACGCGTTTCAGAAGCAATATCCTTAGTCATACAGATAAATAATAAGAAGTAGAAATAGCTCACCTATGTATACGGGCTAGTCCTAAATCGTCCATGTGAGTCCGAGTAGTGTAGTTCTCCGTCCCGGTTCCCGCCGGCCAAGCGGTATGCAAACAAATACAAATAGCCGAATATCCTGGTGCTTGCACCACTGCTAGGGCCTGCGCCGTGAGACTCCAAATCCCGGTATGCGGTAAAAAAAATAACAACACAACTTTATTAGGGAAATTAAAATAAGCAGCGCACAAACAATGCCACAGGATGCCTGCACTTAGTCATAGCGTGTCTAAGATAGAAATGACAATAGCTTATATAGGAATACCTAGTCACATAATCTAATAGGAAATAGCTATTAACCCTAGCATGACCTATACAAAGCACATATTTAAAATCCATTGATAAAAACAGCAACGGTACTCAGTATTGATATAATATGTCATGTCTCTTATTAAGACCTAGGGGATAACGTGAACCCATCTGGTAGATCCACCAAGCCTCTCTATTTAATAGTTTTTTTGCGATGATCCCCCCATCTCACAGGTCTGAACACCCTCTCTAAACCTATGAATGAAAAACCTGCTGTATCTCCTTGGTGCTTAGCTATAAAGTGTTTAGAGGCCATAGATATTCCTACTGTAATCGGCTTATGTATGTCAGATAAATGGCGACGAATACGAATTTTTAATGCAGTAGACGTACTACCTATGTACTGAAGATGGCATAAAGTGCAGGTTATCATATATACAACGTTTTTCGTATTGCAGTTTATATAAGATAAAATGTCAAATTTCTTATTATGTGTTGTAGATTCGAAAAACTTTGTAACCTGCATATTACCGCACGCAGTACACTGGGTGTGACCACATTTATATGAGCCTTTCTGTGTGAGCCAACAAGAAGTGCCAATGTTGGACTCTGACAAAAGCAGACTAGGAGAAAACAGAGGACCTAAAGTCTGACCTTTCCGGGAAACAAATTTAACCCCTTCTCCCTCCAGTACATTCTTAATATTCTGCTGACAAAATAAAATAGGCAAATTCTTTTTTACTATTTCCACGATCTCTTTAAACTGAGGGCTATATTGGGTAGAAAATACTATGCTATTGGACATACGATCATCCTTACTAGGGGGCTTTAACAAATCTTCCCTAGTATAACTGGCCCCTTTATTTTTAGCTCTATTTATAGTCCACTGGGGATAACCTCTCTGAGCCAAACAAACACAAACCTCTCGTTCATATTCCTCAAATTTATCCAAGATGGAACAATGTCTTTTAATTCTCATTAGCTCTCCCACAGGAAGATTCTTAATAACATGGGGTGGATGACATGACCTGGCTTGTAGAATCGAATTTCTAGCTATAGACTTGCGATAAGGAAAAACATCGATTCCTCCATCTAAATTTCCCTTCAAAGTGACGTCTAGATAGTTTAGTTTATTGTATTGTGTTGCCATTCAATCGTAAACCGAGGTTTCATGTCATTTGAGTTGACATATTGTCCAAATTCAAAGGCCTCACTCTCGCCCCCCCCCCACACCAGAGCAGTTTCTATATAAACCATACCACCTGATGTGGAGGTACGCCAATCTCAAGAAAAGAAACTTTCTCCATGCGCCATAAAAATGTTCGCCAATGAGGGCGAAAATTTCGCCCCCATTGACGAACCCTGGCACTGCACAAAAAACTGCCTAAGTAGGTGTGTTTCAATAAAAAATCGACCGCCATTACGACGAACTCGTTAACTTCCTTAGTATGTTGACTAAAACGTGCAAGATGGCGCTCTAGAACCCACAAAGAATATTCATGGGGAATCGAAGGATATAGACTCACGACATCGCAAGACACCCATGACAAATTAGAGCCCCATGGTGCCTGAGCCTTGATTGTAACCAAACTCTTAGAATCCTTTATAAGACCTGAAAGATCTAAAACCAGTGGCTGCAGAATATCATCCACCCAAGCCCCCAATAACTCACCTAACGAACCTATTCCAGCAACGATAGATCTTACCGGCGGTGGAAAGGTCGCTTTGTGAATCTTGGGGAGGGAATGGAATACCGGGACTACCGGAAGTTCCACAAATAATTTTTCTGTCAATGTAGTTGTAATGGCACCCAAAGACACACCATCTGACAACAATTTCCTTAACTTAACTTTAAAGGATTCAGTGGGATCTAAATGTAAAGGCCGGTACGTGTGAACATCTTGCAATAATTCCAAGTTAAGCTCTCTGTATAAACCCGCATTCAGCAGCACTATTCCCCCTCCTTTATCCGCCACACGTACTATTAAATCTTTGTTCTCCCTAAGTTGTTTTAACGCATCTTTCTCCTTTCTAGAAATATTAGAACTAGAGAGGCCAGTTTTCATTTTATCGTGTAATCGTAAAAGATCACATTCTACATTTTCCTGGAATAAATCTAGAACTATAGGGCGCGAAGCAATAGGGTAAAAATCACTCTTCTTTTTCACTCTAGTAGGGCATGGAATGGGGGGAGAAACAAGACTTTCACTCTGTAAGTCCCGTAAGGAAGCTAAATTACAAATATCCTGAAATGTATGGTAAGTAGCATTGGTTAGCATAGATCCCTGTTCACACCTAACATTAACCTCAACAGTATCTGAATCGGAAATATCTGAAAAATGATTTCTGAGAGTTATTTTTCTAGCAAATCTATTAATGTCCATCAAAGTATTATAAAGATCGAAGTCCTTAGTTGGAATAAAACCCAGTCCTTTGGATAATATGGAAATCTGTGCCTCCGTCAAAATGTAACTGGACAAGTTAATCAGGTGATTCTAGATTCTGCGCTTCCGCGAATTGCCTCGTTGATTTTTTATGCTTTCTTCCAGATCTTCTAGTGCGTTTTTTGACTGGTTATTAGAACCTTTCGCATTTCTTTTAGATGGTGTACGTCTATCCACTACATCAGATGTTGAAATGTCTGATAAATCCTCTGACATTGAAGTAGCCGAATTCTCAGCTGACGTATTCAAACCTGGAAAAGAAACATAGTTCCTTCTATTCGACCTATATGGTCTTGCAGAGCGTTGATTCTTTAGAATAGATCGGGGGGGGGGGACGTATCATAATGCCAAGTATAGACTTTGTTATTCTCATAGTCCATTATATCCCTTTTAAATTTGTGTTTTTTATAGGTAACAATGGAATCTTCCAATTTCTGTATCTTTAAATTAATCTTGTCATATAACTCTTTATATTTAGCAGATGTCTCGTAGGGGCACATGGAAATTTTAAGCTCTGTAATTTCCTGATTGATATTCTGCCGCAAGTTATCTTCATTTTTAATCAAAAGCTGCATCAATCTCAGTGAACACTCGCTCAAAATCGAGTTCCACTCCTCTGTAAACTCTTGGGAAATGGAACTGGTGGGAAATTTTTTAATCCGCAACCCCCGCGGTATCATTTTCTTATCCACATAATTCTGTAATGTGGTTTGATCCCACCATAAACGCAGTTCTTTACTAGTTAAACGTTCCAATTTCACCATTGAGGTAGTCAAATCATTCTCAATATTCTGACTACCCCCAACCTCTGGACAAGAGAAAATATCTGCTGCTTTCTTTATGTTGGGCAGAGACCGCAAGCAAAGAATCAGTCTCAGCTGACACTGTGGAGGTAGAAGTACCAGGTGTTTGAGACATGACTAATCACGGCTTTTAAGAACTCTAATATACGTAATGCAACAAAGTAAACGAAATCCTTATCATGTATGCCTGTTAACAGTCAATTGAAGAGGCTATTATGCCACATAGTCCATTCCAATGGCAACCAAAAACAGTAAATAAGCACTAGAATAACATGAGCGGACGCACGTAAAAACCTTCAGACAATCATCTCCCTGCATAAACAGGTAAGATACGCCACCATAGATACTCCACCCCTGGATGCAGCACGGACGGATCCGAAGTAATCCAGGTTACTACCTGGATTACTTCGGATCCGTCCGTGCTGCATCCGGGGGTGGAGTATCTACGGTGAGCTGTATCTTACCTGTTTATACATGGTAGCATGTTCCAGAGGACTGGTGCAGCATGTGTGAAATCTTGAAGACAGGTATTGGAGGTTCGGATGATTGAGGCATGTAGTCTAATATCAGCAGAGCGGAGAGAGCGGGAAGGGTGGTAGACAGAGATGAGGGAGGAGATGTAGGGGGTGCAGCGCTGTGGAGAGCTTTATGGGTGAGAGTGATGAGTTTATGTTATATTCTGTACTGAATGGGAAACTAGTGCAGTGACTGACACAGAGTAGAGGCATCAGTATAGTGGCTTTAAAGAAAGATGATTCTGGCTGCTGCATTCAGGACAGATTGAAGAAGGAAGAGTGTACAGAGAGGGAGACCACTGCAGTGCTGAGCTGTGTCCCCGGGGCGCCAGCCAATGATGTGACCCTACAGTCAATTACAGGCTTCAGTGGTGACTTGACATTAGAACTGGAAGAGACCACTGATGCCTGTAAAAGCCTGCAGGGTCACGTTAACAGTAAACATGATGTCATCAGCCAGGAGCAGTGGGGCCAGAGCTGGTTGGAAAGGTGAGTCCTTTATTTTTTTCTATTTCAGCTACTCCACCTGCCCACTAAAATGTTTTTTTGTTTTTATGAAATAAATAATAAAAAAGACCCTGGACAACCCCCTTAAACATTACACACTCTCTTTACATAGATGTTTCCCATCTATTATAAAATGACAAGAGGAAGTTATTGGAGATTTGTTTAATTAATAACAATATGTAACCATTTGCATTATATGGAACATTATGTTGATCAATTTAGAAGCCTAAATCGAGTTTTACCATCATTAAACAAATTTAAAGTTCTTGTATTAGATTAGGACAAGAATATATGATGTAACTTATAGCAGCCCCACCAATCAGCTGTTTTTAAACATCTCCTGACCTGTCTGGTTTAGTAAATACTTGTGTTCCAAGTGAAATAACAATTCTGGAGCATCTTCTCTTATATCTCTGTGTTGTGCTGTTCCTCTGTTATTCCTTCTGAAAATGTATTCCTGAATTTGTCAGATGGATATTACTATTTAGGGGCGTGTACAGGCTTAGACTGGCCCATAGGGAAGCAAAGAGAAACTATCAGTGGTCTCCTGAGCATGGCAGGACTAAAAGAGATTTTCAAATGCATGTGCATCCTTGGAAGAGGTAGAAAAACAGAGATATAGAGGAAAAAGCTGAAGGCATAGTGCAAGGGTGGGCCTCAAGAACCAACTCCACTGGTGGGCCCCAAGAACCAACTCCACTGGTGGGCCCCAAGAATCAACTCCATTGGTGGGTCACAAGAATCATCTCCACTAGCAGGCCCCAAGAATCAATTCCACTGGTGGATCCCCAAGAAACAACTCCACTGGAAGGCTACAAGAATTAACTCCACTAGAAGGCTCTAAGAATCAACTGTTCTGGAGGGCCCCAAAAATCAACTCTAAGAGTCAACACCGCTGGAGGGCCTTAGACACTTCAGTCTAACACTAGACATGTCTCTGCAAACATTGACTGTCAGCACTGAGTGGACAATGTCAGACTATGCAGGAACACCTCCCTAGTTAGGAAAACTCAGTTGACTAATTCAGTAATACATTTCTAGATAGAATAAATAATAATACAATGAGGACAGGGATTGACAGACTTGCCACATTGATTATGTCACTCCATCTACAGATGGCATGCTAAACAGCTCAATAAGGCTTCATCTACATGTCAAAAGTAAAATACCATTGGATTCTGTTATAGAATCTGACCAGTATTTAACCACGTTTTTTTTGCGGATTTTGTAGTCAGTTTTCAGCTGGTCCACTTAGAACAGTACTATAATCTGCTGTTTTCTGGCTGATTATAAAACATTTTTTTGATCGAATTTGAAATCTGACTTAAAAAAATCTGAGCTGTGTAGACTAAAGCTTGGATTTAATATTGAGGTCTATGGGGATGATTAACAGTTGGATTGTTTGCGGATTCTAAATATTGAATCTGCATAAAATCCGACTGTAAACCAGTCCAGTGTAGATGTAGCCTAATACTCTTCAGATTAGTGATAGGATATCTTAAAAGGGCCATAATTAAAATTAACTTTTCTACTCCAGCCAGAATGCACAATTAAATGGGTGTTCCAGGCCCTAACATTGCTCATTTTGTCAGGGAATGAGTAGAAATAGAAGAGAAACCTCATACTTACCTCCTGGACGTTCCCGTTCACTCCTGGCTGGTGTTGGACTGGGCTGCCTAGGGCCCACCAGAGGAGTTGATCTTAGGGGCCCACTTTGCCTCGCTGTCTCCGCCATCTGTACAGTGCCCCACCCAGTCTTGCTTCAATTTATGCAGACCGATGTAATAACATCATAACTTTAATCTGACACAAATGACTTCACAAAACCAGAATCCCAATATTACCAATAATTCTAGTAAGATCAAACACAACATCAAGACCACATAGTGACTGAATTATACCCCCACACCATGACCACATATCACCACATAGTGACTAAAAAATACTGCCACGTATCACCACCACAAAGTGACTGAATAATACCGCAACACCATTACTGAATATAAACCATTACACTTTGCACACATATAAGAGATTACAGTTCAGGTACATTTAGTGACTCACAGGTGACATTTCTTTTATGAGTCGTTCATGTTTCCTTTTCTTCTCCATCCGGTCACACCTTCATGCTGACTTCTCCCGACCAACACTGATCCCTGCAGATTTAGACACAAATATCTTAGAATCCTCACTTTTTCAGCAACTCCTTACTTATAATTATATAAGTCCCCTAAGTTACGTAGGTGTATAGGTCCCTGCAATTCGGCAGGTATATAGATATATGTCCCCTCATTCAGGTAGGTGTATATATATATATAGGTCCCCTTAGACAGACAGGTATAGAGATATAGGTCCCCACAGGCAATATACAGGTCCCCACAGGACATAGATAGATAGCGCCCCACAGGTAGTATACTGACAGATAGCTCTCCCCACAAACCAGTATATAGATCGCCAGCTCTCCCCACCAGCCAGTATATAGATAGCTCTCCCCACCAGCCAGTATATAGGTAACTCTCCCTACAGCCAGTATACAGATACCACTCCCCACCAGCCAGTATATAGATACCTCTCCCCACCAGCCAATATATAGATAACTCCTCCCCACCAGCCAGTATATAGATAACTCTCACCCCACCAGCCAGTATATAGATAACACTCCCACAGCCAGTATATAGATAACTCTCCCCACCAGCCAGTATATAGGTAACTCTCCCCACAGCCAGTATATAAAAAAACTCTCCATTGGGAGCTTGAAAAAAGGACTGCTGTTCTTTATACGTATGTACTCATATTACTGAGCATGTGTACCTTCTATATTTGACGATACCGATGGTGCTTGAAAGAAGCTTTTTACCGTGGTTTGAAATAAAGTTGGTTATTTAAAGAATTTTTTGGCACATTACGATTTTGATATAAAAAACTCTCCCCACAGCCAGTATATAGATAACTCTCCCCAAAGCCAATATATAGGTAACTCTCCCCACAGCCAGTATGTAGTTAACTCTCCCCACAGCCAGTATATAGATAACTCTCCCCACCAGCCAGCACATAGATAACTCTCCCCACCAGCCAGTATATAGATAGCACTCCCCACAGCCAATATATAGATAGCTCTCCCCACCAGCCAGTATATAGCTAGCTCTCCCCACCCGCCCTTATATAGATAGCTCTCCCCACCAGCCAGTATATAGATAGCTCTCCCCACAGCCAGTATATAGATAACTCTCCCCACCAGCCAGTATATAGATAACTCTCCCCACAGCCAGTATATAGATAACTCTCCCCACAGCCAGTATATAGATTCCACAATTAAAAATAATAACATTAATACTTACCTTACCTCTTTCCCAGCCGCGCGCTCCTCTTCTGTCCATCCCAGCACGGGGATGCTCCTCAGGCAGCTCCTTGGTCGCACAGCCTATGACGGGCTATGCGACCGAGGACAGGCAGCGGCGCAATGATGTAACTACATCGCGTCGCTACTCAGCTGAGCACATGGGACTGCCGCGCACTCTCAGCGCTGAGGGTCCACGATGGGCCCTGCTGTGTTAGACCTGGGGCCTATCGAAGGCCCCAGGTCCGACACTGTCACTCGGAGGCTGAGCCCTCCCAACGCTGCGTCCGGGTGACAGTATAGGAAGGCAGCGAGTGGCCAGCGTGGCATGCGTGCCATAGGTTTACCACTGCTGTAGTAGGCTGAATAGCGGAGCAGAGCGGCGGTAGTGCTCTACTCCGCTAAGTGCCTCCGCTAAGCGCCTGCACACATATGCCTGCAAGCACTCGGGACGGAGGGCCCGAGCATTCCCAGGCATGATGTGCGGGCCAGGCCTAACTTCCTGTGGCCACAGGCCCTGCTGTGTCGGACCAGGGGCCCACCGGAGGATCCTCCGATCCACGGTAGGCCAGTCCAATGCTGCTCCTGGCTACCGGTACATTCAATCCAGAAGTAAGCAGTGAACTTCCATCGTTCACGTGACACGTGCAGCCAATCACAGGCCACAACATTATGTGCACATGTCCTCTGTGTGTAATTGGCTGCGACTGTCAGGTGAATGAAGGTATTTTACTGCTTCAGCGGTGGTGAACGAACCGGCAGCTGGGAGTGAACAGGAGCGTTTGGGAGGTAAGTATGAGGTTTCTATTCTATTTCTACTCATTCCTCGACAGAAAAATGAGCAATGTTAGGGCCTGGAACACCCCTTTAATTGTGCATTCTGGGTGAAGTAGAAAAGTCAATTTTAATTATGGTGTGGGATGACTTTCCTACCCGAAACCCTGGCCTGTCACTGGTCTGTTTTGGTGATCTACGCAGATACCATGCTTGCATTAGTGCTTTCTATGCAGAACTGCTGGCCAAAGCTGCTATTAAAATACAGGAACTTATACATTATTGTGTTATATATTCATGCTCCTGACAAATGTTAAACTTGGCAAATAAGAAAAGAGAGGTTTGTTTTAAAATCCTAAATTTAGAAAAGGACCGCTCCTTACAGCAGCCCTAGAACAGTCTGATCATTATCTCTGGGTAGAATAGACATGCAGGATATACTGTGGGGACACATTTATGAACAGTCTCTGGTATCTGAGTCACTGTGTGCAGGAGAAAGCTGTGTCTCATTAAAATGAAAACATCCAGGCATAGTAGGTACAAAGGGGCTTTACATGGGTACAGCAAGACCTCCCGGCTTCCTTCATGTAGGAATACATTTTTGTAACCAACAAATTGCATGTTATGATTTTTATTGGATTATTTTAAAACCTCATTTTGAGGCGCTTCCAAGAGTTGGTTTCTTCTACACGTCATAAACATGAAGCCTTGTTGAAGCCCTGCTTAGAAGAGATTATACATGGTCTGAAAGGATTGCTAGACAGAGAAACTTCTATACGTGGTGGATGTGTAGGTAGAGTTTTAACCTATAAACTTTTTTATTGACATTTACCGCGCCTTAATTAAAATGACCAACCGTAAAATCAAATATCTAAAAATGTATTTATTGTTTCAATATTATCCTCAAATGGGGTTGTCTACTTTGAATAATCAAATTTGTTACAAAGTGCCCCAAAAATTCCAGAGTGACTCCCTGTTGGTGCTCCCAGTGTTCAGGTATAACCACTAGGAGTGGTTATAGAAGTGGGCTGTACATATAATGCACAGATGTGCCTGTTCTTAAAGGGGTTTTGCCATGCAGTAAAATTGTCGTAGGAAGCTTGTAAATGAAATAACATTTTCACCATTCATTATTATTAGAAATTGTGCACCGTTTTTGTTTTAGCTGCTCCTTTAGGACGTGTCCCCACGGCACAAGAAAAAATACTGGTCGGTTTATCTGACCGGTATTTGTCCAGTTTTTGTGCCATGCACACGGCCGCAGGGGGACGGCTTTTCTCCACGATGAGCGGAGAAAAGCCCTTCCCCTTCCCATTGACATGTTCACATTCCGTCCGAAAACCGCACAGAAGAATGAACATGTACAAGGTTTTTCGGGCTGCCGGCGCGTTGAAAAACCACAGGGCTGAAAACCCATGCTGTGGAGACTGCTGAACGGGTTTTCCGTAGCGGCCCATGTAAAAGTTTGTGGACGGTTTTTCAGACGACTTGCAAAACCGCAAACCGGTGCCGTGGGGACATGGCCTAACTGATCCATTGTTTACAGCTCGTCTCCAGGGGATATGACCAGGGCTAAGAGCTCCTCAGTCCTGGTCAGACATGCTCAGACATCACTTCTCCTCTCAGGCAGCTGAGTGTTCAAACCCCGGGTGCTGTCATTCTACTCCCGCCAGGAGCATAACTAGAGAGGCCAGGGCCCCAAAGCAAACTTTTGAATGGGGCCCCCTACCCCTCCTCCCCCCTCCCTGACCACGACCATGTACCAGGACATGCTGTTAGATAATGTAGATAATGGTGAGGTATTTGCCCCTTGTATTATCATACGGCTACCAAAAAAATCCACTATACCAAGACCAACATTACTAATAACTGTACTACATATGGACCTGACATCCACCAAAAACACGACCACAAAGTGACTGGAATAATACCCCTACACTATTACTGATCATTACACAAAGACCAATAGTACCACCATATAGTGACCATATAGTGGTATATACTAGTGTACACAGGCTCTGCAGACTGTATATATCCACCATACAGTGACCATATAGTGGTAGACACCAGTGTACACAGGCTCTGTATACTGTATATAACCACCAATACAGTGACCATATGTGGTAGACACCAGTGTACAAAAGGCTCTTTAGACATTTTAAGTGATTTTCAGTTTTAGTTACATCTTGTGACTCACAGGGGACGTCTCTCTGCGGTCGTTGACTTTCCCCTTTGTTCTGCATCTGGTCCAGTCCGCCACCATGATGACGTCTCCGACCACTTGTCCCGCAGATTTAGACACAAATATCTTAGAATCTGACTTTTCCAGACCTGCCCCCCTGGTATAATGGGTCCATTTAGGCAAGGCAGGGTTTAGATAGGATATATAGGGCCCCCCAAATAGCAAGGTTTGGGTAGCCAATAGAGTGCCCATATAGGCAGGCAGGGTTAGGTTAGTTATAGGGAGCCATACAGGTAGACAGGGGTTAGGTGGGTTATAGGGGCCATATAGTGGGGTTTAGGTAGCAAAAGGGGCCCCATATAAGTAGACAGGCAGGCTTCGGGGGCTATATAGGGAGGCAAGCTTTAGGGGGCTATAGGGACTACATAGGCAGACAGGCTTTACGGTAGCTATAGGGCTATTCAGGCAGGCAGACTAGGGGGTATAAAGGCAGGCTTTAATATTATTATTATTATTTATTTTAAAGCGGCATTGATTCCAGGGCGCTGTACATTTGAGGGGGTTACATACATTACATAAGTCAAACGAGTACAGTGAAAAGGGGATAATGAAATTGGCACGACAGGGGGAGAGAGGACCCTACCCGCGAGGGGCTTACAATCTACAAGGAGGGGGAAAAGAGACAGGAGGTGAGGGGCAGACATGTCTGTGGAGGAAGTAGTGACAAGTTTAGTGAAGGTTATAGGAAACCATGAAGAAATGGTTTTCAGGTTGCTTTTGAAGCTGGTGAAAGTGGAGGAGAGTCTGATGTGTTGGGGCAGTGAGTTCTAGAGTGTGGTGAAGCACGGGAGAAGTCTTGGAGACGGTTGTGTGAGGAGCTGATAAGGGGAGAGCAAGGAGAAGACCCTGGGAGGAGGGGAGAGTGCGTGAGGGGAGATATTTGGAAATTAGGGCAGAGATGTATGGAGGGGAAGGTCATGTAGAGCCTTGTAGGTCATGGTTAGTAGCTTGAAATGAATTCGCGGGGCAATGGGAAGCCATGAAGGGATAGCAGAGAGTAGCAAGGAGACGGTGGATAAGGCGGGCAGCAGAGTTAAGGATGGATTGAGGGGAGCGAGGGTGCTAGCTGGGAGGCCACTGAGAAGGATGTTGCAGTAGTCTAGGCGGGAGATGACAAGGGCATGGCCCAGCATTTTTGTAGTGTCATAGTTTTGAGGAATGAGCGAGCGAAAAGATGTTTTTCAGGTGGAGGCGGCAGGCAGAGGTGGGGGTTTGGATGTGTGGTTTGAAAATAGGGGGCAGAGTCTAGGATTACCCCAAGGCAGCGGACTTGGGGGGGAACGGTGAGAGTGTAGAGCCGTTGACTGTAATAAAGAGCTCAGGGGCAGGGGTAGAGTTGGATGGTGGAAAGATGATGAGTTCTGTTTTCTCCACATTTAGTTTGAGGAGACGTGATGAGAAGAAGGAAGAACTGGAGGACAGACCGTCGGGGCTCCGGGAGAGTAGAGAAGTGAATCTGGGCCGGAGATGTAGAGTGGGTATCATCAGCATAAAAGGTGGTAATGAAAGCCATGTGAGGCGATGAGCGGACCGAGACCAAGAGTGTAGATAGCGAAGAGTAGTGGGCCCAGGCCTGACCTGTGGGGGACACCGTCAGAGAGAGGCTGGGTGGAGGAGGTGGTGCGAGAATGAGAGACGCTGAAAGTCCGATCAGTGAGGTACGAGGAGATCCAGGAAAGAGCCAAATCGTGATGCCGAGGGAGGAGAGGATTTGTAGCAGGAGGGAATGGTCGACAGTGTCAAAAGGGAGAGGACAGGTCTAAGAGGAGGAGCACATAGTATTGGGATGAGGGTTTAGCAGTTACTAGGTCATTAGTGACTTTGGTTAGGGCGGTTTCGGTAAAAGTGGTGGGGTCGAAAACCAGATTGAAATGGGTCAAGAAGAGGTTGGAGGAGAGGTGGGAGGACAGCTGAAGATAGACGTGCTTTCAAGGAGTTTGGAAGCAAAAGGGAGCAGTGAGATGGGGCGATAGTTGGACAGGAAGAGGGTTCAAGGGTTGTTTTTTAAGGATTGGCATGATAGTAGCATGTTTAAAGGCGGAAGGGAAGATGCCAGAGGTTATTGATAGTTGAAGAGATGGGGGGAGGGCTGGGATGATAGAAGCACTGAGGTCTGGGATGAGGTGGGATGGCAGTGGGTCAAGACTACAGGTAGTGAGGTTGGATTTGGACAGTAAGGAGGAGAGCTTGTCATGAGTGACGATGAGGGAAACAAGTTTAACGGGAAGAGCAGTTGCAAGGGTAGAGAAGGGTGGTGGGGACTGCGGGCTGAAGCTTTCTCGATGAGTTTGATTTTTTGGAGGAAGTGAATGGCTAAGTCATCTGCTGAAATGAGGGATGGGGAGGAGGTGTTGGTGGACGGAGAAGAGAGTTGAAGGTTTTGAATAATTGTCTGGGGTTGTGGGACAGGGAGGGATATGAGAGTGGGTGAAATAGTCGTGTTTGGCTGAGGCGAGTGCGGACTTAAAGGTCTGCAGTGAGTGTTTGTATAAGGCAAAGTCATCAATGGAGTGAGTTTATGAGGCTTATGGGAGTATACAGGCAGGCTTATGGGGGTATACAGCAGGCTATGGGGGATATAGGCAGGCTTATGGGGGTCTACAGCAGGCTAAAGGGGTTTCCGGCCGGCTTATGGGGTATACAGCAGGCTTTTGGCGATACAGGCAGGCTTATGGGGGTATACAGGCAGGTATGGGGGATAAAAGGCAGGCTTTTGGGGGTATACAGAAGGCTATGGGGTATACAGGCAGGTTTAGGGGGGTAATACACCCGGGCTATGGGTATACAGGCAGGCTTATGGGGTATACAGCAGGTATGGGTAATAAAAGGCAGGCTTATGGGTATACAGCAGGATTAATGGGGTATACAGCAGGTATGGGTATACAGCAGGTTTATGGGGTATACAGCAGGTTTATGGGGTATACGGGCAGGCTTATGGGTATACGGGCAGGCTATGGGGTATACAGCAGGCTTTTTGGGTATATACAGGCAGGTTTATGGGGTATACAGCAGGCAAATGGGTATAAAGCAGGCTATGGGGGTATACAGGCAGGCTAATGGGGTATCAGGCAGGTAAATGGGGAATACAGGCAGGCTAGGGGGTTTATAAAAGGCAGGCTAATGGGGTATACAGGCGGGCTAATGGGGTATACAAGGGAGGCTTATGGGCAGGTAAAATAAGAAATAGTTTACTTACCTCGGTCCCCCCACTCCGATGCTCCGCTCTGCTATTTTCCCTCAGCCTCTGGGCTCAGCGCGGGCGGCGGGGATGTGACGTCACTGCGCGCGGCCCATGGATCACAGAGGGCCGCGGGGGAAGTAGCAGAGCGGAGCATCGGCGCTCCGTTCTGCTATCTCGGGCCAGCGCTGCCTCTGAAGCTCGGGCTGGAGGGCCCGGGTGTTCAGAGGCGGGATGTCCCGGGGCCCTTCACCCCCGGCCCCGCCGCAGTGACTGTTAAGTTCATCCCGGGCGGGCTCAGGAGGGCATTACCGGGGTAGCGGACGCAGTACAGCTGCCCCGGGGCGCGGGCCCCCTGAGCGCACGGCCCCCGGAGCAATTCTACCCCTGCTACCCCGGTAGTAACGCCCCTGACTCCGCCCTCTGTTTTTCTTAGTAATTAGTAAACAGTGTAATAAATAAAAAAAACCTCAATCAGTATTGCATTGAAAAGAAGAAAAAAAAACCCACGGGTTTTGGTTCCTGCAGGGATTTGAACCTAGGAATCTTGTGCCTGGAGGCAAAATCTTTACCTCTCAGCTATTCATAAAGCTTTACATAAACAGACCTTTCTTTCACTAAAGAGAGGAAAGGCCTGGTGATGTTATCCTGCTGGGTCACATGATATGCAGTTCAAACAAATCACACACGCCCCCTTCTAAGCACACAGAGCTGGATGCACAAGATATGAAATGAGATCGTGGCAAAACCCCTTTAAGAGAAAAGAATTCCCAGCAGCCCCTCTCCACTCCAGCTAAGTTATGGGGAACAAGGGATATAAAATTTTTATCTTTCACTGACTTTTTTAGATTTCTCAACACAATTCTTTATTTACCTTAAAATAAATGTATAGACAGTGTTGGACTGGCCCACATGTTTCCAATCTTCTACTTTCCAGTTTTCATACTTTTTTCAAACTTGAGCCGACGCTTCTTAGGATGATATTGAAGTTGAGGCTTCTTCACCTTTTTTCAGGCCACCATTCTAGACCTGTATAATGCATGTTTCATGGTGCTTGCATGGACGTCTGTGATCTCACTCTTACGAAGCATACAAGCCTCCTCCACTGCCGTGTTTGTCATGTTAGAACTGATAGACCTTGTGATGAACCAACTTGTGGACTTTGATATTTGGCCTGAACATCCACCTCTTGGCTTTTGAATTGATGGACAGACTTCATTTCATGTTCTTCCAGCTGTCATGGCCTCACATGATGCAGTTTGGCAATTTTCTTGGCTGAGAGATGCTGTCAAAGAGCTGGATAGTGCTGTTTCTCTTTTCTTGGGGAATCTTCTTAATGGTTGCTCCTTGATTTGAACCAGTGACCTTTTGCTTGGCAATCAACCTAGTAACACATTGAGCTATTAGGAAACGAGAGAAGTGGTTGTAATTTGTATTTATACAAGTAGAAAAAGGTTGCCCCCACCACCGGGACAAAACGAAAAGTTTTTACATGAAAAGGGAATTTGCGGAAACATATGAAAAATTCAGGTCAAAGTTATGTATAAGTAGGAAAGAGATTGTCTATAAAATGAGGTATCCTGAAAAACTTAGGTATGATAAGTATGGAGCCTAAAAGTCAAAAAAGAAAAACATTGTTACCTTTTACTTGTCATGTTGTAAAATGTTTTGTTGGAGGGTTAAATTTTTTTTAAAAACCCTTTTTGGGGAAATGTATAAACCGGTCTGGGTTCAAAGATTTCTTGTGCCCATAGAACCAATAACACCCCCTTTAATTTCTATAGTGCTTAAAGAAATAAAGGGAAACCCAATTTGGGGTTGCTAGGGGCAACAAAAAAATCTAGACCTAGACTTTTCATACTTTCCCCCCTTTATTTTACCCTCCTGTCCTGCTGCTTTAGTCCCCCTACATTGGTGGGGGAGCAAAAAGCCCCTTTGCCCCACTTTTTTACAGGGGTGTGGATGTCTTAACACCGGTCTGTATCAGTCAAAGCAAGAATGGGCGAGGGCACCGTGCTGGTCCTATTTTGTCCTTGCTTTGTGGACGCATCCTAACAGTTAGATACTTTCCAAGGGGAAATTTTTCCCCTGTATAATTGCGGTTAAAGGGGGTTTTCAACAAGGATTGTTTTATTTAAAGACTTAAAAAACAAGTCACTTTGCAATATGTGCCAAACATGTCCCCCCTTTTCCAGATATCCCCCTTGTAGGGGCCATCAGCTCCCGGGTCACATATACAGACTTTCAACTCTCAAAATAGGCGCCAGAAAGGTTGCAAGTACAAACCTGGCTTTACCGGGCCAGTAGAACCCCAAAAACACGTCCTAAATTTCAAAGGAACCAAAAAAGGGCTGAGGAAGATGAATCGGTATGAAAAACCCCTTTAAGTATAAATTATTATTGTACTTGTTGCTCTGAATTTTTTTTCCTACTTTCCAAAAACCCCTTGTCCTTAGAAATTTAAAACCCCTCTGACACATTCTATTTCGAACCCTTAAGGAACGCAATTTTTTTTTTAATTTCCTACATACCAAAAGCCAAAAATTTCCCTTAATTTTTATTTTTCCCATGTGCCTGGAAAGGGATTTTTAAAGTCACAATTTTCTTAACAGGGGGAACAGAAAAACAAAACTGGTATTTTTTACATTTTTTTTGAGATTTTATATTTTTGTGCCATAAACCGTTTACAAAATTTTTATTTTTAAAATTTTTTTTTTTAAAGAAGTTTTTGTGGTTTTTGGGGGACGGTTCGTCCATGGTTGGGATTCGCCCTCCCCCTTAGCCCCCCCAGTTCATGTTTCCCTTCTAAAATGGTGGAAAGAACGAAATTTCTAAGTTTTTTGATTGGTGGGGTCAAAAAAATTTTCCGGGAGAAAAACCCTGCGGTGGGACTTTGAAACGGTTTTCTATTTAAGTAATTGTTAAAGGTTTACAGTCAGTTTACAAATCTGAAAACTGTCTGTAAATCCGACTGAAAACCCTGTCATGGGGACAAGTCCTTATACTTCTGATGTGTTTAGCTGACAGGAAGTTTCCTAAAATGCACATTGTAGCAAACCTGCTTCAGTGTTCATTGTAAAGAAAAGTATGTTTGGCTGTGTAAGAGGAGGGAAATGGTTGTCTTTCGATCTTTTAAGCAAATCCATGGGACAAGGTGTTTTGAGAGGACATATATTTTAGCAATATTTTATGAGGGTTTAAATATATGGATGTCCTTTCCGCCCTGATTAAATAAAGATGACTACAAAGAAAATGATCAATATAACCAAAAGACAAAAATAAATCCCCTACCCGGGGTGAATCAATTTTTACTGGGTTCTCTTGTCAAAAGCTTTTGGAGAAAAACCCCGAACCATCCAATGAAAAGTTTTTTTGCTTTTCCCTAAATCATTTAAACCCGTTGAGAACCTGCAATTTCTCAAATTTCTCATGTTTTGGAAAGTGCATCATTATAAAGGTTTAAAAAAAATTTTTTTTTAAATGAGCCAATTGGGGGAAAAAAAAAGAAAAAATATACTACTTCTGGGTTTTGTCCTGACACACAAGAGAAATGTGTTGGAATGAGAACCCAAAAGGAGTGGATCCTGGGGAACTTCAGGGCTACCGCAATGGGGGGACTAGGAGGTAAGTATAACTTTTTTTTCTCTTGTTCCGCACCCTGGCCAATCAAGTATAATTTTATTAAACTGGACAACCCCTTTAAGGCTATGTTCACACGGTGTATTTGCAGGGCGTAATTACGCCCCGCAATTACGCCGTGTGGGGACATGGGTTCGGGGCGGGGGGGTAGCGGGGGGAGTGAGCGGGGGGCCGGCACTTCGCCGGCCCATAGACAATCCCTGCTAGCGGCGCGTATACGCCGCGAGAAAGTGACATGTCAATTATCTCCCCGCCCGGCGGCTTCGCCGGGCCGGGAGAGGAGACGTAATCCATAGTTCTCTATGAGAACTGTGAATTACCGTAATGAATGGGCCGTTTTCGGCCCGTAATTAGCGCACTTCGGCGCGTAATTACGGACCGAAATACGGCCCATTTTAAGCCGTGTGAACATGGCCTAAGGCTGCAGCTAGACTTACACTGGATGCAGAGTAAAAAAGTAAAAAGGGGGGTGAAGGATTGACAACCACACAGAGTAGCAATCACAGGAACATGCACCACTACTAACAATAGAAAGAAAGATATGTCACTGACTTAAAGCTGCACATCAAAATCACATCTTTATTAACAAGAAAATATCTAAATATGAAAAGTGGATGCAAAAATGTTAAAAGCAGTTAAAAACTACATAATAGTAACAAATCAGTATCATGTAAGAGACTTAAATACCCATATCATAGACATGTAGTGTAAACCCCAAGCTGTTAATAATGGGAAATGTACAGTTGAAACCAGAAGCTTACATACACTATATAAAAAGACACATATGCATGTTTTTCTCACTATCTGACATGAAATCAGAATATACCTTACCTGCTTTAGGTAATTAGGATTACCACAATTATTTATATTTACCAAATGCCAGATTAATGAGAGAGAGAGAATATTTTAAGGAATTTTTATTACTTTCTGCAAAGTCAAAATTTTACATACATTTCATTAGTATTTGGTAGCATTGCTCTTAAACTGTATGACTTTGGTCAAATATTTTGGATATCCTTCCACAATCTTCTCACAATAGGTGGTAGGAATCATGACCCATTACTCCGGACAGAACTGGTGTAACTGACCCATGTTTGTAGGTCACCTTGCTCACACCTGCCTTTTCAGCTTTGCCCATAAATTTTCAATAGGACTGAGATCAGGGCTTTATTATGGCCACTCCAAAACATTCACTTGGTTATCATTAAGCCACTTTGTAACCAGTTTGGCAGTATGCTTCTGTAATACGCCTGATATTGGAGTGCGCCTGATTAAAAATATAGCGAACAGGGCTGCGCACATACATGTCGGCCCAAGAAAATAATGCATGCCAGAATTCAGAAGCAGGCCAGGTACAGTAGAAGTACAGGTACCGGGTGCATGGTTGCAGAAAGCAATTTAGGCAAGAATAATCAGGATTCATGGTCAAGAGTAGCACCACAAGTATCAGCTGTAGAATTCAATGATTTAGGCAGGAGAGCAGTCAGGAAACAAGGCTTAGGCCATGACCAATTATAACACTGGGGAAAAAAATAATTTTTTTTGGTGCCTAGAAATGTTGACATTTTGGTATTTGAGTGCTGCTGAGTCCGAAAATCCCATCCATTTTGTTCTAGCAGCTCTAGTTTATGAGATATTGATTACATGGTTCTACCTTGTGATTAATGTCTTTCTAAATATGTGGTGCGGATGAATATAATTGTATTTGCTCATGCACATTCCCATTTTTATTTGCATGTGTTCTTTAAATGTTCTAACTTTTTTGTTTTTTTTTGTTTCACATGAATTCCCAAGATTTCTTTAGTACAATATTGAGTGACCACTAATTTCAGCTGCATATACTTGGTAAGGTGGCATTGCCGGATCTCCAAAACTAGAGCAGATTGTGGAAAACAGGTTCAATTTTCAGAATCCGCTCCCCAAACATACTCCCAAACTGTTCCAACTTTTAAAATACCAAAATGAGTGTTCCCCAATGTAATTAATAAATATAGTGCAAAACTGATCCACCTGTATCCACCTCAGAGGTGTCCTTATTTTTCTTGGAGTTCCAGTACTTGGAATCCTAATCATGTTGGAGATCACATCCCTGGCACGGTCGGCAGATGATGCATGGTGATGTTTGACACTGGTTGCACGCTTTCTCCACTTGCAGTTTAATAGCATCATCCCTATTCAAAAAAAGCCTCCTTAATCTTTTCCCGCTCAAACAAGGTCTAAATAGTTGGTATGTACTAACCCTATATAGGAATTTGTTGGTGATCTCCTTGTCTTTGTGGCTATATTACTGCATCAGCTTTTTATGTCATTCAATACTAATTGTAAACCATGACGTGGTGTTCAAAAGTGGACATACACGTTACATGTAGACAGTGATAAATGACTATTCCTTACCTCTGACAGCAAAGCAATTATCATAGTGAGAACCTGATGTGATGTTCAGAATCTAAATAGCAGGCATGCTAATGGCAAATGTTGACAGAATACCACTATCCTTAAACATTTCTTAAGCTATAGTGTTTACAGTACATGAAATGACATGTCCTATAGCCTTCTAGCCTTCTCTACTGAATTTTCTGGCAATTGAATTCTGCAGCAATAAAGCTCTGTGTCCTAATTTAAATAAAAACAAATTGAGCACCAAGTAGACGGTCATCATAACCCCAGCATACATTTGAGCATAGACGTCATCTCCCTTCCTACGCTATTCAACCCTCTTTACTAAATTTGGGGGTAAGAGTAACTTTCACGTTCACCTCTACATAAAATTGTGTGTTCTCTTTAAAGGTGTCCTGTTACCCTGTTTAAGCCTTTATGTATTAGCACATTGTTTGAGCGTTGTGGTGTTTTTAGTAACTAGTAATTGTTAGGCCACTGTATATGGTGGTAACCCAAGACTGTGCCAGGATCACTGAGCACAGAAAACATAGTTTTCTGGTTGTCACCTTGCTGGGGGAGCAGGTACCAAACTTTAACCCTTTAAGCCCCAGGCCTGAAAAGTAGTTAATGACCAGAACATTTGTTTAGTTTTTGCCTCCTCGCGTTTCAACAGTTGTAACTTTTTTATTTTTTCAATGACGCAGTTGTATGAGGCCTCGTTTTATTCCAGACAAGTTGTACTTTATGGGTGAATAGTTTAAGTTCACTTATAAATAATTGCAGAATTTTTTTTTTACACCATTCACATCTCACACTTAATAACTTGTTAGATTAATTCTACAGGTTATTGCGGTCGTGTGGATACCTAATATGTGTAGGGTTTTTTGTGTGTGTAATATATGCACAATTATTTTTTATTAAATATTTATTTTTAATTTATTTTATTTATTCATTTTTTTTACACTTTTTATGTTTTTTTTGAATCCCATGAAGGGAGAACTGTTACATTTTTTTTAAACTCTTAGTAATGTATTAGCATATTCATATATGCTAATACATTATAATCTGTGTCAGTCTGACACAGGCAGTGATCAGGACAGCTCACAGTGTGCCTTGGTCACTGGCTTCATACACAGACAGCTCTGGGGCCACTCTAAGTTCCCAAGGCTTACTGTGCAGCCATTCCCCGGGCTCTGTCGGGTCACCTGGTGTTCCGATCACCCGACATAGCAGGGGAACCCTTTGAGTGCGCTGCAGTAACGCTCCGCCGCAATCAAGGGGTTAAAGCATCGGGTTGCGGAGGTTTCCTCCACTCCCCGGTTCTCATAGGAGATACTCTGGGATCAGGGCTGTGGACTGTAGACGAACAACCTGCACCAGCTGACGTCAAAAGACAGTGCACGGTCGTTAAAGGGTTAATACAGGACCATACAGAGGTTGAAGCTGAAGTTTTGGCGTTGTTGCATTAGGCATTACTGTGTAGTCCTTAGAGGAGGAAACAATAGAGGTTATAAAAAGTTAGGCCAACATGTTAGAATTGGGCTGTGCCACTTTTTTGGCATATTTTGCGGCAAAAACTGTTGTAGCCTTATTCTATATTTGTATGAACAGTTGGACACCAGAACTAGGCACAGTTTGCGCCCAGCACAACACAAGTTATGCACCTAAGTTATGTATCTAAGATATGCTATGTTATACACGATATACCACACGCCAGATTGATGACCCCACATATGACAGGTTCAGACAGTCAGGAGCGCTGCACACTCATTTAATGCCCCTGAAAACTGGCATGGCAGCGCCTCTTTTCTGACTTGTTGTCCTTAATGTTTTTGATGCCATTTGCTAGAGTTTGGAGTAACTGCAAGTAGTACCAGAGGAGACTGCTGAAGGTGTGCTTAGCTAATAGGCCCGAGTAAAGCCACAGTAAGTGAAGCCGGTGAACTGAAGCCTTATTTGGAGATCTAGAGAGACTCAGAGATGCTGCACAGCATGGATCAACTATAGCAGTCCAGAGATGAGCTGGTAAGCTAGTAAACAATCTAAGAAACTTTAGGAACAATTTCTGGGTCAGTGTGAGCTGTGGATATGCTAAGCTAAATTTGGGGCACTGGCTAGCCCAGATTACACATACATGCCAACTCTCCCGCTTTTGGCGGGGGGGGGGGGTCTCGCTAATTGGGGTCTCCCCCCCGCCCCCCCGGGGCAGAGTTGGCATTCCTCCCGCCCGGCGCCAGAGTAGCGCTAATGCGCTACTCTGGCGCCGCGGGGCCGCTGCTACAGGCGGGTGAAGCGGCCGCAGCGGCCGCTCACCCGCCCGGTGCGTGTCACTGTGCAGGGAGGAGGCAGGAGGGATCGCTCCCTCCACCCTTCTCCCCCTGTATGTACAGCGCCGGTGTGCGCTGTACATACAGATCAGCGTCGCAGGGGATGTGACGCGTGGCTGCTCTCACTCCCCCTGTGACGCTGAGGAGATCGTCAGGAGTTGGCCGTGCTGCAAGGAGCCTGGTGAGGTAAGTGACTTTTATTATTTTATTTGTATTAGCTTTAGGGGGGGTCTAACTGGCTAATGAAGGGGGCAACTATGTGGCTACAAAGGGGGCAACTACCTGGCTAATGAAGGGGGCAATACCTGGCTACAAAGGGGACAAATACCTGGCTAATGAAGGGGGGCTACCTGGCTACAAAGGGGACAAATCCCTGGCTAATGAAGGGGACAACTCCCTGGCTAATGAAGGGGGAAAACTACCTGGCAAATTTGAGGGGGCAACTACCTGGCTATCAAAGGGGGCAACTACCTGGCTAATGAAGGGGGCAACTACCTGGCTACGAAGGGGGCAACTACCTGGCTAATGAAGGGGGCAACTACCTGGCTAATGAAGGGGGCAACTACCTGGCTAATGAAGGGGGCAACTACCTGGCTAAAGAAGGGGCAACTACCTGACAAAGGAAGGGGGAAACTACCTGGCTAATGAAGGGGGCAACTACCTGGCTACAATAAAGGGGGGCATCTACCTGCCTAACAAAGGGGGCAACTACCTGGCTAATGAAGGGGGCAACTACCTGGCAAAAGAAGGGGGGCAACTACCTGGCTAATGAAGGGGGCAACTACCTGGCTACAAAGGGGGCAACTGCCTGGCTACAAAGGGGGCAACTACCTGGCTACAAAGGGGGCAACTACCTGGCTAATGAAGGGGGCAACTACCTGGCTAATGAAGGGGGCAACTACATGGCTAATGAAGGGGGCAACTACCTGGCTCCAAAGGGGGCAACTACCTGGCTAATGAAGGGGGCTACCTGGCTACTGAAGGGGGCAACTACCTGGCTACAAAGGGGGCAACTACCTGGCTAAAAAGGGGGCAACTACCTGGCTAATGAAGGGGGCAACTATCTGGCTAAAGAGGGGGCTACCTGGCTACAAAGGGGGCAACTACCTGGCAAATGAAGGGGGCAACTACCTGGCTAAAGAGGGGGGCACAAACCTGGCTAATGAAGGGGGCAACTACCTGGCTAATGAAGGGGCAACTACCTGGCTAATGAAGGGGGCAACTACCTGGCTAATGAAGGGGGCAACTACCTGGCTAATGAAGGGGGCAACTACCTGGCTACAAAGGGGGCAACTACCTGGCTAATGAAGGGGGCAACTACCTGGCTACAACAAAGGGGGGCATCTAACTGGCTAACAAAGGGGGCAACTACCTGCCTGTAAGGGTCACTACCTGGTTATGGGGGGCTAGTACCTGGCTATAAGGGCATCTACCTGGCTTTCTTCCAAAGCCATTATGCAGTTAGATGGAGTGGGTGTGGCTTATTGAAGGGGCGTGGCACACAAAAAGATGGGAGTGTCCATGCAAATTTTTGCCGCGGCGCGCTACACGCCGCCCTCTTCAATCTCCTGCTTTTTCATTTTCAAAAGTTGGCAACTATGAGATTACATCTTGTGTGGGGTATCGGTGCTGTCTTAAGACATGGGCATACTGGTAAGATGCCTAGGAGCCCCATGCTAATCTATGCAGAAACCATAATTTAACACTAATTTTCTGGTCACTCGCCTCAACAACCAAATTTTCTGGTAACTCAGTAAAAGTTGATAAAATAATGACTTGTACGGGAAAATAGACACGTCTGCATTTGAGAGAGAAATGTATTCTGTTCTTATTACTGTCAATGTTATGGAAGCAAAAGGAATTGCGGGAGGGAATTAACGGTTAGGGACGACAATTGCGGACAGTGCGCAATGTCAAAACACTGATTTTGTTGGAGGTAGCAATAATTATACGTTTATTTTATTGGCAATTTACATTTTTTACCTGTGGGAGGCTGTGCATGCAGGGCCCAAGCGAGCCTGTAATGCTTTTAAGGTAGCACTGGGGTGATCCATATCCAAGTCTAACATAGTGATTGGACCTGTGGGGACAATGGCAAGTGTGTAACTGCAAAACAGTACAAGTATGAGAGAGCTATCCCTTCACCTGTGTAAGGGATTGTCCTCACAGCAGATTTTTCAGTCGATTTTACAGATGGTGTTCGGATTTGAATGCCGACTGTAAACTGACTGTCAACCATCCTGATTGACTTTAATAGAAAATCTGTATTGCGGACAGAACCATCCCATAAAACCTCAGAAACAATGTCAAAATACTGGCCAGATTCCTTAATCAGAATCTGGCCGGTATTTGCTTACTGCCGTGTGGATGCACCCTTACAAGACAAATTTTAAAGGGAACCTGTCACATAGTTTGTGCCCCCCTTGCTGAGGACAGCACAAGCTAGTGTCAGACCTGCTGTTTCCAGCACTATGTCCCTTATTCTGTAAGATGATGTAGTTTTAGAGCATTTACCTTTCAAATCTTATTCATGAGTAGGTGATAGACCCGCCCACCAAAGGATAGGCCCGCCCATCTGGCAGTTATTCTCATGTTTTTACCTATTCAAAGTAATAGGTTTATCAGTTGAGGTGGGCGGGGCTAGCCTCAGGTGGGCAGGGTATGAAAAAAAAACTGACTTTTCATTACTCTTTTCTGGCTGAAAACTGCAGATTTGAGCACTAAATACTCTAAAACTACAGAATAAGAAGCACAGTGCTGGAAACAGCATGTCTGACACTAGCCTGTTGTGCCTTCAGCAAGGAGGGCATAATCTATGTGACAGGTTCTCTTTAAGGCTGTGTTTATATACATATATATACTGGTCGGAAATGCTGACCGGTATTTGGTCTGTTTTTGTCACACAGGGAGATGGCTTTTCTCTGCGGTTTGCGGATTCACACCGTCCTCTTTCGCACCCACATGTTCCTGTTCCGCCCGGAACCGGCGGTGTAAAATAAAACGTTTGGCGGAAAATCCGTGCAGTGGGGACTGCTGAATGGATTTTCTATTAAAGTCTGTGGGGGAGCATTGCTTGTCGGTTTTCAGACGCCTTGTAAAACTGCAAACTGTCTGAAAAAACGACAAATAACCGTGGGGACAAGCCTTAAGAGTAGTGAGCCTCCTCCTGTGCAACGGATTTTGTAGAACTGAGTTTATTCTGCAACCATTAAGCCTTATGTAAGTGAAACTGTTGTTATATTATTCATTGTTACAATTTCAAATGACTAAAAAAAATAAAAAATAGGGCTGCAGTTTTCCCTGCCATCACTCACGTAACCGTTCAGCCAGTCTTGGGCCTTAGCGGTCACATAACATACATGCAGGCTGACCACTAAGGCCTGAGCTGGAGTGCACCATCATGTGAGTAATGTACGTGAAGTCAATCATGGGGCCGGCGTAGAACATCAGAGCTCTGCTAGTGCTAGAATGGTGGCAGGTGAAAAGGTTTCTGTGGGTTATTTTTCATTTTACAGCAGTGTTGGCCTTTAGAGATGTTTGTGAGAACCTCAGAAAACCCAATAAATAGTGTGGTTCTTTCAAAGAGACACTCTCCCTTCCTGACAAACAAACTGTGCGGTGGCCACCTAGTGGCTTGGGACCCTACACTGGGGTATGCAGAGTGCTCTGTGATGTACATGCTACACCTTTGCAGTCTTGGGTGGTTGACCATCCATGATCAGTCAGGCTGTGGCAGTGGGTAGCCTTCCAGATACCATCACAGTAGGCACAGTAGGAAATGCAATAGCAAGCAAGACAGCCATCTTGGTGGAACCAAATAAAGATTGCTCTGTTGATTAACTGCAATGGAGCCATCACATATTAAATTTTATGTTTTCTGTATTCTAAGAAGCAAACCCCACCTATTCCACAAGTGATGGACATACTGGCCTGCAGCTTTTTTTTTGCAATTACGCATTTGATTTTCACTTTACACAAATTATCTCTGTGGCCATGAGTTAAAAGATTTAGCATGCTTAATAGTGTGGTTTGATTGCTATCCATGAAAGTACGTAAGTGTGATAATTTGGGACTCCACATTGGCATCGCTATTGGAGGTCTCATAAAGTGCTCACTACATTTAGTACACCAGAAAGCCAGTGCCAAGATTTTATCTGTTAGCTTCACTGGGGAAAGACTTGTCAGCTGTTTGAATAATCTACATAAAAGTGGTGCAGGGCTTTGGAGAGAGTTAGTGACACCTTCTAGTGTACTGTAGGGATCTGAAAGCGGAGTTAAAATATACTGTAGCTTAACAAAGGATTATTATTGACCTAAGCCGGTTAAAGGACATTATTACCCTGTTTCCCCGAAAATAAGATTTCCCCCGAAATTAAGACATAGTGCATTTTTTTTTTTGGCAATTCAGAGTTTGGCTGCTTATGCTGAAATCACTACAGTATATTAATACATATTGATGTTTTGTTCAAAAATAAATGTGAATTCTTGTTCATGGAAAAATAAGACATCCCCTAAAAATAAGTCTTAGCTTGTCTTTAGGAGCAAAAATTAATACTGTCTTATTTTCGGGGAAATAGGATATTTCATGCTTTAATTTGTCACCTAGTCCAAATTAATAGCCATCATATCTAGAGATAGGCGAATTTCTCAAAAATTCGATTCGATCACTTCGCCGAAGTTTCCGACAAAATAAATTCGGTCCGAATGACTTTGGCACGTATCGCGTTAAAAAGCAGCTATTTCCAGGCTGCACAAACCCTGCAGGGTGCGAAATTTTAGAAATTG
>JAODAL010002074.1:0-207409 GCA_025379985.1 Phyllomedusa bahiana | reverse complement strand
CTCGCGATAAAAAAGGGGGTTAAACCCCCCCCCCCCCCCCCCCCCCCCGGAGCACCCCGGGGGTTGGGGGCCGACCTGGGGGTTTTTCCACGTAATATACAGCTGACCCCCCGGGCCCGATAGCGCAACTCTCCCTTAGAGTTCGCGCGATCCTCTGGCTATCCAACGTCCAGGTGCGTAACCCCCCAAAACCCCCTGACGTATGGATACGGCCAAGGTCGTGAAGGGGTTAAGTAAAGTGTTTTTTGTCGTTTGTGTTTTTTTTTTACCACTTTATTTTAGAGTTAATAATGGAGGTATCTGACACCACCCCATTAATAAACGGGGGCTTTGGGCAACCAAAAATTTTTTTTTTGTCCCCCCCAAGGCTCACACTAACCTCCCTTTTCCCCCAAAATACCTTCCGTCACCCCAAATTGCTAATACTGGAAGAAAATTGTAAAAAAAAATTACAGAAAAACAACAAAAACCCCTTTATTTAAATAAAGACTTCCCAACAACATTGACGATTTTATTAAATACATGGATCTAATGCTGATCTGATGCATCAAATTTAAACTGAAAACTGTCCAAAAGCCAGATGGGTTTAAAACGGGCCCCCTGGGAAAATTGAGTGACACCACACCCCAGACACCAACCCACTTTCCTATGATAAGAAAGCTGGGTATCTGCTATGGAGGATGGAGCATCCCCTAGCTTTTTCCGAAGTCAATAGACTTGCACCACCCAAAAAACTGGGTGGGCACAACACACCCCCCAGCTTTCTTTTCTTTGGAAAAACTTAGTGTCTGCTATGGGGGATTTGAAATCACCCAGCTTTCCTACTAGTATGTAGACTCCCTATTAGGTAGGAAGGTATATAGATCTTGCTGTAAAAGGGATAAAAGGGTATAGGCAATAGGGCCTCCTAAAAATTTGGTAGGTATAAAGGCCCCCAAAAAGGGATTATAAAAGGCCCCCATAAGAAAAAGGGAGGGGATAAGGCCACCCCAAAATAGGGAAGTAAAATTCCCCCATCCATAGGTAGATAGGTATATAGGTCCCCCAGTTGATAGGTAGAAGGCACCCTCAGTATACAGGTATATTGGTCTCCTCCGTAAGTAGGTAGGTAGGTGAATAAGCCCCCTGAGTAAGTATATAGGTCCCCTCAGTAGGCAGATAGTAATATAGACACCCACCAGTCCCTAGGGATTAAAATGCCCTCAGTATTGGGAAAGGGCCCCCCTTTAAATTTTGGTAGGTAGTAATAGGGCCCCTCAGTGGGCGGTACATAAACTCAAAAAAGTGAGTACATCCTCCTGTTTTTTTTTTAAAATTGTATTAAATATTTTTAAAGGAAAACACGAAAAAATGACACTTATACAATGTAAAGTAGTTACAGCTTGTATAACACTGTAAAATTTTTGGTTTTGCCCTCAAAATAACTCAACACACCCGCCATCAATGTCTAAACCACGGCAACCCAAAAATGAGTTTCACCCTTTAAGTGAAAAGGGCCCAAAATTTTGCCTAATTTTTCTATTTTCCCCCCCCAAAGGGGTTTTATGTTATGTTACAAGTACAAAAAACTACAAAAAAATTTTGGGCCGCACATTAAAAATCAAGAGGGGGTTAAAGGGGGTGCTAGTGGAAGGGGTATCCCAGACTAAAAAATGTAAGTTTTTTAACTCACTGCACACCAAAAGGAAAACCCGCAAAAGAGTTTTATTTTCCAAATGGGGGGGCCCCGCCCAAATACACATATAAAAATGAAAAGGGGTATAAAGATACTCAACAAGTGCTTTACACAGATTTTTTTTTTGAATGGGAAAAATTTATTCAGTAAAGTCGACTTTTCGGGGACACCTTTACAAGTGTATCTGGGTAAAAAAAAAAAAATTGCAGTAAAAAGGGGAAGAAAATTTTTTTCGGAAATAGAATAGGAATAAAAGGGGAAAGGGGTAAAAGAGGGAAACAAACGAAATAAGATGAAGGGAAAAAGGGGAGAAGCGGGATTGAAATAAAATAAATAAAGAGGGACCAGAATGGGAATAGGTATCTTACCTAAAACAGTATAAACATCGGATGATGGGAGTCTTGTCAGAGCAGGTAGCAAAAAAATAATAAGAAGCTATGGGGACAGAGAAATAGGATAATAAATTAATAGGATATGGAGATTAACGCTGACCAATTAAATATAGGTGGTAATGAGTTAACCTACCAACGTAACATTCAACAAAGGGGAAAGAAGGATTAGGGTAACAACCCCAAAGGTGAAGCTGGAGATGTCCGGGCTCTAGAATAGAAGAAAAGGTTTAGGAAGGATCCACTAAGGGTAGAACGGAACTAGAGGCAATGAGGCAGCATACCTGTGTTATAGGAGAGTCGGTCCCAAAGGGGTTTTGGGGGGCTCCGGCTTGCTGAACCGCGAGGCCCAAAAAGGGCCTCGCGCGTGTGGGACAAGTCCGCGCATACGCGATGCTGTAGTGAGGGCAAAGAGGGAAAGAGGGCACGGCGCATGCGCCAACTCCAGTGCATGCGTGATAGCAATGCCAGCGTAGTAATAGGTAGTAGAGTAAGAAGAAATATAGGGGAAGAGTGTAGAAGATAGGAAACTAAAATGGAGAGGGAATAGATGAAAGGGAGAAGATAGATGGGGACCACAGCAGGAGTAGATAAGGGGACTGAAGGGAATGAAAAGGAGGCAATACATACATACAATGGATGTGAGCCCAGAGACCGGCTGCATGATAGATGCATTATTTGATCTAAAACGTAAACAAGACGTAATATACAACCATGATATATATAAAAAAAGAAAAGTGAATTACTGATGACAATAAATAATGATATACCAAAGTATATGTAGAAATGGATTACCAAAAATCTGAAGAAATAACAATGCATGCATGTCACATATAGTGGTATAGAGCAGCGTTCCCCAACCTTTTTTCCACCAGGGACCGGTTTTATACAGGACAATTTTTCCACGGCCCGGTGGGGGCGGGGATATTAGGGGCGGAGTTATTAGGGGTAGATGGGGTTGGATGTTTAGAATCACACACAAAGAAAAAAAACCCAATAAAGTGTATACTGTGTCATTTGTAGGGTTTTTGGGGAACCAATTTTTTAACAGCAGACTAATTTTCAGCCTGTGAGCAGAAATTTTATTAAGCTGATCCACAAGCGACAGTCAGTCTGCATAATATTGATCAGCATTATACAATAATATAATAACATATGTAATCACTCCGTCATTATAGAGAACATGCCCCCTTTGTAATGATATATAAAACATGCCCCCCCCAGTAATAAAAAAAATACATGCCCCCCCATAATGATAGATAAAAAACATGCCCCCCTCCAGAATAAGATAAATCTGCCCCCTCCATAATAAAAATACATGCCCCCTCCTGTAATGATAAATATATACCCCCCACAATAATATATAAATACTGCCCCTCCAGTAATAGAAAAACATACCCCCTCCAGCAAAGTAAATACATGCCCCCCCAGCAATAAAATAATACCCCCCATAATGATAGATAAAACATGCCCCCCTCCATAATAAGAAAATCATCCCCCCTCCATAAAAGATAAAAACATGCCCCCCCAGTAATGATAAAAACATGCCCCCCCCCAGTAATGATAAATATAACCCCCCAACTAATGAAGATAAAAAACATGCCCCCCAGTAAAAGATAAATACTACCCCCTCCACAAAGATAAATACATGCCCCCCCACAATGATAAAAATATACCCCTCCAGTAATGATAGAAAAAATACAGCCCCCTCCACTAATGAGACATGCCCCCTTAAATATGCCCCTTTAGTAATACCCCCCAGAGTATGCCCCTCCAGTAATATGCCCCCTTATAAGATCCCCCTTATAAATGCCCCCTTTCAATAGCCCCTCCAGTAATTGCCCCTCCAGTAATATGCCCCCTTTGGGAATATGCCCCATATTAAAAAAAAAGCCCCCCAAAAAAAATCCCCCTTTAGTAATATGCCCCCCTATAATATGCCCAAATGCCCCCATAGAATATCCCCATATAATATGCCCCCATAGTAATATCCCTCTAGTAATAACCCCCCCATAATATCCCCTAAATATCCCCCAAGTAATAGCCCCCCAGTAATATCCCCCTATAGTAATATGCCCCCAAAAAATATGCCCCCCAATTAATATGCCCCTCAAGTAATATGCCCCCAAAAAATAATATGCCCCCCCAAATAATATCCCCCCATAGTAAAAATGCCCCCCAAGTATATGCCCCAATAATTCCCCCCCATAATAAACCCCCCCCAAAAATAAAACCCCCCCTAGTAATATGCCCCTCAAAATATGCCCTGTGATTAAAGTCACTTTATTTTATCCCCCCCCTCTGACAGTTCTCTCTCCCAACCCTTATACATCTGTCAGAAAACAGATGGCTCCCACCACTCTACAAGCCCTGTGTAAATTGCCTTTCTAAATTTAGCAGGGGGGCACCCATCAAAAAACTCGAAACCATTAGCCCCAACAATGCCCCCGGCTTCAAAAATCCAGTAATCAAAAACCCGTCGGGCGTCCCGATATTTCATATCAAAATTCATTAGGGTCCGCCATAACTGGGCCTGGGGATCCCTACGCATAACAGGGGGAAATCCCCACCCACAGCCACAATTTCCAATTTGCAGGGCGCATGGGGGGAGGAGTATCCGAACTGGACCCTGGGGGCCCCAAGGATGGGCTTTTGAATCCGGGGCGTCAGGAAAGCCCAGAGGGTTCGGAGGTCCCAGGGCCCGGGGTTTTCTGTGTCGTCCCCTGCCGAGTTATGGTCTTTTTTGGGGTTTGTACAAAAAACTGCCTGACCTGAGGGGGAGGAGCCAAAGGCCGCCCCCAGGGGGTGTGGGGGGGCTGCCAGTGGGCTTCCCCTCACTGATAAAAGCAGGAGCAAGGGGCGGCTCTTTTCTGTTTGACCCCGGGGGGGGTCCCTGAGGGGGGGTCCGTGACTCATCACCAGCAGCCAGGCCCACCTCTGCCCCCAGGGCCTTGGCACCCAAAGCAAGAAACCAGGGTAATTTGATATTTTAACTGCCTTTTGTCTGTACTCCATAATTGTTTTCCTCGTTCCTCCCTGTTATTTTTAACCTCGTGTATTATTATCTGTTAGTGTGCCCCCAAAGGTAATTAAATCTAAAATTTTTAATTGAGTTGTCGTTTTACAACGACCTCACACGCCTAATAGGGTCTATATATAAGCTACCCCGGGTTTTGGTTTGGCCTTTTTATAAGAGGGTCAGGGACCGGTCTTATAACTAAACCAAAACGGTGGAAAAGCCGTTCAGGGCCCTGGGCGAGGGAGTGGAATCTCGTCCCCCCGGGTTTCCTTGTGCCGGTTGGGAAAGGGGTTAAACAGGGGGATGGGCTGTTTTCGTCCATATTGGGGCACAGCGGTGGATCAAGAAATAGGGGTTGTGAGTGCGTGTCCCGTACTCACAGCATAAGGACTGCCAGCAGTGGGTTTGCTGCGGGGGCTTAACTATCTCAGCACTAGACAAGTCAAGTGCAAATAAAAAGTTTTGGGTGCATTCAGGTTGCGGTTTTTTGTCGAGTAACCCAGTTTTGGTTGAAAGGATGGCTGGTGCGGCAAGGCAAAGTGTGGCCCGGGAGGAAACAGTCGGTGAAGTTAGCCGGGAGGAGCTGGGCCCAGGCCAGTCTGGGGACTATGAAGGTGCGGGGGGTCCGGCTCGGGCCCCCGGGGGCCAGTCCAGAGGTCGATGGCGCATTTGGGGGCAGTCCTTTGGGCTACTCTCCTGAAAGTGCCCTGGCTAACTTAGGCGGGACCGACACCTCAAGGCCCCCAAGCAGTGCGAGTGCGAGCGGATAGAGGGGAAAGCTCGAACGCCCCGCGAGGGGCTAGAGGCGGCAGCTGCAAACATCGCGACGGCTAGAGGCGGCACTGCAGAACTGGGAGCGGGCCGAGGAACGTACGTGAGGTGACCACAGTTACAGGTGCTAACTGGAAAAGGCCAACCCACCCCCCAGTCAGACCCTTCTGAGACCCGGCCCCAAGTTGAGGGCGGGGGACTTTCCCTGTGGAAAAGGGTGGAGACCAACCTTTCCCTGTGGCTTTTGAGAAGATTTGCCGCCACACCATGTCCTGAGGACCAGTGGGTTCGTTTCTGCCCCCGCTCAGGGGGAAAGCTTGGAGATCTCGGGGCCCTGCACAGCGGGGTCCACCCTGACACGAGGGATTTCAAGCGGGGAAATATCCGGCCCCCCTCAATCTCACTCCTAAATGTCAGGAAAAGCTCTGGATTTTGCAGGGGGGGGCCCTACAGACGCTGGGCCCGACCACTGCGGGCCCTCCAGGGGAGCAGTCGAAGGGACTCGGGGCAAAGTCACCCCCGTCCAGCAGCTGAAGGAGTCACGCCACGGAGCATTTTTTGTGGAACTGCCCAGAGGACCCCCACAGCACCTGCGTGACCAGAAACCTGGGGGGGGCCACCCCCACAGAAACCTCGGGATGATATCCCAAACGGGCACCGGAGGCCCGGGAAGCACACCAGTGGAGAGGGGTAAGACCCTGCGGGGGGCCCAGTTTCCCTACCCTTACCCGGGGGACCCCCAGCCCTGCTTCCAAATCTTTTGGGGGGGGAACCCCCGACTCTGTCACCTTTTGAAACAGCCGGGACTTTAAAGGCCGCATGTCCCCGCGCCAAGAAGGGCCCGCCCCAGTCCCTTTCCCAAGGCCCCCCAAGTTTGTGTGGGGGGGGGGTGGGGGAAGGCCCTTGATAACTCCCAGCAGTCCCGTAGGGGGGTCTGGGGCCTGGGACTTTGGACACCGGGGGGAGATGACGTGGGGCGGCCTGAGGGGCCCCAAAGGAATGAACCGGAAAAGCTTGCGCTTTTTGGAAATTGGGGGGCTTTGTGCCGGCGCTCCCAGTTGCCGGGGTGTTTTTGGACTGGGTCCGGGAGGGAATGGGGGGGGTTGGGGTGTCCCGAAAAAATTCCGGTAGTTTTCTGTTAGGGAAAGATTTTGGGGCGGCTGGTAGCCGTTTCGAGGCCCCTGAAGCCCCAAGGTCGCCCCCCCAAATTATGTGCCACCATCCTTTTAAATATTGTGAACAATTTTATTAATAGATAGAGGGGTATGGGGGGTGGGGGAAATGGTGTGCCTCTCCTCATGTGGAGGGAGATAAGGTCACAGGTTGCAATAGGGCAGCGGGGGTGTCCAGCAAAGTGCTGGGTTTTGTTTCCCCTTGGTGTAGCATCAGGGGGGCCCCAAACGGGGGGAGACCGCTGTGGTAGGGGAGATGCAGGTGGGGCAGAGCCCCCAGGAAAGGGCCCCCAAGGGGGGGGTTTTCTCCCACAACCCAGGCGCAGGGGGCGCCCGCTGTGGGGGGGGAAAAATGCAGGTAGGCGGGGCCCCCCAGGAAGGGCCACAGGGCGGGCCCCCCCACAAACGGATGCGAGGGCCAGGTTGGGGCCAAGCGGGGCTGGCGCTTTATAGACCCAAAGGGGGGGGGGCCCCCCCCAGTGGTTGAGGGTCGTGGCCGCAGTCACCGCATGGGGGCCGGAGCCGGGGAGGCCCCCAGGGGCCCAACGGTATCCTCCCATCGGACCAGGTAAGTCCCGGGGGAAGGTAGGGCCAGGAATTAGGTCCCATGGAACCGACAGATGAGGGCATTCCCCATCCTTTGGCCACCTATCAAAGGTTTCGGGAGCTTTTAAGCAGTGACGACCCTGAAAGCTTAAAGGAGCGGCGACACACCCCCTGGACTCAGACAGGGGGACTACCACGTGACGGTCCACCGTGTTCCCGGGGGGCGGGGCCCGGGGACCGACGGTTGGGGTACCCTATCCTTTCGGGGGGGAGTTTTGGGGCGGGTTGCGCACGAGTTTCCGATGGCCCGGGACACCTGGGGATCCCCAAAAAAAAAAAGGGAAAAAGGTTTTGGGCCCGCTTTCTACTGGCCAAAGATGGGGACTAGTGGCTGCCTACTGCCGCTCGTGTAAACACCTGCAGGGGGGGGAAGGGGGGCCAGACCCAAAGCCCCACTGGTACCAGCCATCATAACGGCCTTTCGGAGGGTGGCTGTGGATTTAAATTGGACCGCTGCCCTTTCCCAGCAGCTCCGGGGGAAAGTTTTTCAACTGGGGGTAGTGACACGCCACTCGCCCGGAACTTTACCCCTGTTCCTTGGGGGCCGACAAGGTGGGCCAGGGCCCTTTACGGGAAATTTTTTTCCCGCGTGGGCTTTCCCAGGAAATCACTGAAGGGGGCCCATCTGTGCAGTTAAGGGTCCATGTGTAAGCTAATACGGTGCAAAAATCTGGGGGGCAACCCGTTCCCCCACAACAAGGGTCGTGTGAACGGTTCAATGGCACCCTGAACAGATGCTTAAGATTTTGGCGAAAACCCCCGGCCCGCCCCGGGACCCCGGTACCTCCCCCACCTGTATTCGATACCGGGAGTCCACGGCCTCAGGGGGGTTTTTGGGCCCCCCTTTTGGCCCTTTTTGGGGCGACGTGTAGGGGGGGCCCCGGCTCTGGTAAGGAGGCCTGGGAAAAGGAGACTTAGCAACCCGGAGGTTTTGGTCATTGAGTATGTGTGCGCTTCCGTGACAAAATGCAGGTTTTGACGCAGCTGTGACGAAATATGCAAAGGGCCCGGCCCCGCCAGAAGCAGTGACGACCAGAACCTTGTAAGGAACCACCAGGTGGGTCAGAAAGTGGGGTCCTGGTCCCTGTACCACAGGGCAAACTTCAGGCAGCCTGGGGGAAAGGCATATGTCGTGACCAGCGTCAACCATCAGTACCTGGTCACCCTGGAACCCCCGACCCCCCCCCCCGGGGAAGGGCCGGGAAAGGGCCTTCCCCGGAACATGATGAAAGGCGCATCAAGAGCGGGAAAGGTTTTGGCCCTTTTTGTGTGCAACCTGCCGAGGAAAGTGAGAGGAACCCCTTGGACATGTTTCCCTCGAGGGGAGGTGGGCCATAGAGGATTGGAGATTTGTGGGCGTCCTGGAGGACCCCAACGGTCCCCGCTTTGGGAAACCCCCTGCCCCCTTTAGGGGATTGTTCACTAACTGCCTGGAAGGACGGATTCAGCCGCCATCACGTTGGGGCAGGGGATCACCCCCCAATCCGGGTTCAGCATATCGGATTCCCCCCAAGTGCCCCCAGCACATGCGGGGGAGTTTTACGAGATGCTGAAGTGGGGGTCACCAGGCAAACCCCAAAAGGCTGGGCCCGCCTGTATCCTTGTCCCCAAAAAGGGTCGGACCCCCCCGATTCTGCCGGACTAAGGGGGCCAATGCTGTCACGGTCACTGATTTGGTCCCCAAAACCACGCATGATGCCTGTGATCAGTTGGCCGGGGCCCAAATACCCGACCATTTGGATCTGGCCGGGGAAAATTGGGAGTTCCCCTACCCGTGAGGCAAGGGAACGCTGCCTTTTATACCCCTTCGGATGTCGAGTCCCCTGTCAGCCCTGGGGAGAGAAAGCCCCTCCACTTTTCGGGATGGCAACACGCGTTAAGGGGCTTGAAGGGGTACCGGGCTCGAACCCGGGGGGAATAGCCGTTTCTCCCACCTGGGAGGGGCCCCCCTCCCCACCTACCAGGTGCTTGGGCGTATCCGCCCGGGGAGGCTTGCCATTTTAACCGGGGAAAAGTGCCAGCCCGGGCTTGGTGAGGTCCCCTACCTGGGGGGCCCGGGTAGGTGGGGGGGCCCTTTAAACCCGAGCCCGGGAAAAGGGATGCCATGCTCCCGGCCCCCCCCCCAGGACCAAGAACGGTGATGTCTTTCTTGGGGACCGGGTGGGGACATAGGGGTTTGTTCACACTATGTAGCCTGGCAAAGCCCCTGACAATACCAGGAAATTGCCCTCCGAGTCGATTTGGAAAACGACTGCGAGACGGTTCCAAGCCCCAAGGCCCCCCTTGTCCACTCCCCCTACTTTCAACCGCCCACTTCACCGGCAGTTTATGTACAAACCGACGCCAGGACTTTGGCCTCGGTGCAGTGTAAGCCGTGGACCCCAGGACAGGGAAAATCCCGTTTTGTACCTGAGAGGAAATGCTGCCGAGGGAATGGCCTATTCCACATGGAAAAAAATGCCTGGCGTGTTTTGGGCCCTGCACGGCTGCGCCCCATCTATAGGGCCGGGCCCTTTCATAGTGAGAGGACCACAACCCCCCTGCGGGTCCACGGGCTCCGGGAACAATGGGAGGTTTCTACGCTGGGGCCTGTCGTTTCCAGATACAATTGCTTTTGCCCCCGGAGGGGCCGAACCACGCAAACCCATGGGTTGTCCCGACAAGGGGGGTTTTGGGGGGCGTGTGGTGGAGCACGGGGGAGGGGTGCCCCCCTAGCCCCTCAAAGGGGGGAGGGTTTTGATTAGAATCCTTTATTTCATCCCCCACTCTTGAAGTTCTCCCCCCAACCCCTTTTAACCATCTGTCAAACACGATGGCTCCCACCACCACAAGCCCTGTGTAAAAAGCCTTTCTATAGGGAAGTTGCCCACGGGGGGGCAACCCATCAAAAAAACTCATGAAATTCAATTGCCCTAACAAATCCCGTCCCGGCTTCAAAAGACTCCCGTAATCAAAACCCAGTGGGTCGTCCCATATTTATACGATTCATGGCGATCCCTCATAAAAGGGGGTGGCGATCATATCGCATAAAGGAACTTCCACACCCACACCACAATTTCCCCGTTTTTAGGACCCATGGGGCGAATACCAGAACTGGACCCCGAGGGCCCCTAGGAGGGGATGTTTTATATCCAGGCCAGGGAAAACCCAACGGTTCGGGTGGTACCCTGGCGCGGTTCTGTGTCGAGGCCCCCGCCGAGTTAGGTCCCTTTTTTGGGGTTTTTATCAGAAATGCCCCGACCTGAGTGGGAGGACTCAAAGGCCATCCCAGGGGTGTGTGGGGGCTGCCACGTGGGCTGTCCTCATGATATAAACCAGGGGGCAAGGGGCGGGTCTTTCTTTGATCCCGGGGGGTACCTGGGAGGTCCTGAAATTCATCAGCGCCAGGGCCACCTTGCCCCCATGCGGCCTTTCACCCAAGCAAGCAACACACGGTAATTGATATTTTAACTGCCTTTTGTTGTACTCCCCTAATTTTATTTGCCTCGTCCCTACCTGTATTTGTTATCCACGTGTTATTTTACTGTAAGTGGCCCTCCAAAGGGTAATTAAAATCTATAATTTAATCGAGTTAGTCTGTCTGATCAAGACCTCACCGCCTAAAACTCGGTCTATGATTAAAAAGCTACCCCCCAAGGTTGGTTTGGCCTTGTTATAAGATTGGTCACGGACCGGTCTTATAACAAAAACCCGAAACTGGGGGCGCCGTTCAGGGGCTGGGCGAGGAAGTGGAAAATCTCCCTCCCTGGTTTCCTTTTTCCGGGGTGGGCAAGGGTAAACAGCGGACTAGGGTGTTTTCGTACATGCCCCCTTTAAAAAGCCCCCCCTAGTATATTCCCCCCATAGTAATATGCCCCCCCATAGTAATATGCCCCCCATAGTATTTTGCCCCATAGTAAAAATGCCCCCCTTTTAAAAGCCCCCCATAGTAAAATGTCCCCATAGAATATGCCCCCCCCCCGTATTTGTCCCCTGAATTGCCCCTCCAGTAATATGCCCCCCATAGTTTTTGCCCCCCCCCTATAATATGCCCCAAGTAATAGCCCCCCAAAATAAATGCCCCGTGGCTTTAGGGTTCCCCCTGGATGAGGTTCAGGGAGAGACCAGGAAAGGCATTTATTCCCTTACCCCCATTTACCCTGCCCCGTTAAGTCACCTCTCCCCGGACCCGTCAGTTAGATATCCCCAGGAACCATGCAACTAGGAGCCTCGTCTGGGGGGCCCGCCGTGACCGCAAGATTCACGTATCCGGGAAGTTCCAAAAAGGAGGTCCAGCCAGAAACCCAGCCCAGGTGACACGTGGGGGGCATCACCTAGGGAACGGTATTTCCATGGATCGAAAAAGTTTTGCTTCCCTTTTAAGATTTTTTATCTTTTCCAGGTTTAGTTCCGGGAGGGCCTTTGTGGATTCGGGATCAGTTTCCAATTTTGTGGACGCATCGTTCATTAAGCGTCTGGGCCTTCCCTGGAGGCCTCTATCTGATTCCTTGCAGGTAGTGGCGATAGATTCTACCCCGTTGGTCAGAGGCAAGATCCAACATTGCACTCCTGAGCTTGAGATGCTGGTGGGATCGATGCACACTGAGAGGTGTATTCTGTTTGTCATGGAGGGCTTACCGGCTGACATGGTGTTAGGGTTGCCCTGGCTTCAGAAGCACAACCCTGTGATTGACTGGAATTCGGGAGAATTGATTAGGTGGGGTAAGCAATGCAGTAATAAATGTCTTCCCATCATCCTTGGTAATGCAGAGATTGAGCAGTTTCCTGCCTTTATTCGCGACTTAGCTAATGTGTTTTCCAAGACTCGGTCTGAGCAGTTACCCCCGCATAGGCCATATGATTGTGCTATTGATCTATTGCCGGGGGCAAGATTTCCTAAAGGCAGGATATACAATCTGTCTGGTCCGGAGAGACTCGCCATGAAACAGTATATTGCAGAGAGTCTACAGAAGGGTCATATCCGGCCTTCGGTGTCCCCTATGGGTGCGGGGTTCTTTTTTGTGAAGAAAAAAGATGGTAGTCTCCGTCCTTGCATTGATTACCGGGAACTGAATAAGGTAACTGTTAAGAACCAATACCCCTTACCTTTGATTCCCGACCTGTTCAATCAAATTCAGGGGGCAAAGTGGTTCTCCAAACTGGATCTGAGAGGGGCTTACAACCTTATTCGGATCAAGGAGGGGGATGAATGGAAGACTGCATTTAATACGCCTGAGGGCCATTTTGAATATTTGGTTATGCCCTTTGGGTTGTGTAACGCTCCCGCGGTCTTCCAGAACCTTGTAAATGATGTTTTCCGAGATCTCATTGGTCGTAATATGGTTGTTTATCTGGACGACATCTTAATTTATTCTCAGGATTGGTTTTCTCACGTTAAACATGTACGGCAAGTTTTGCAGATTCTAAGGGTAAATGATTTGTTTGCCAAACTTGAGAAATGTGTTTTCGTGGTTCAAGAGATACCATTCCTGGGATATATTTTGACTCCGAACTCATTCCGTATGGATCCTGGAAAGGTCCAGGCAATTCTCGATTGTGTTCGCCCTTCCTCCCTGAAAGCCTTACAGCAGTTCTTAGGCTTTGCCAATTATTATCGAAAATGTATTCGTAATTTTTCTGTTCTCGTCTGGCCATTAACAGATATGACTAAAAAGGGGGTTAATTGCAGTAACTTGCAACCGGAGGCCTTAGAGGCTTTTGAAAAACTCAAGCAGTGTTTTGTCGCAGCCCCAGTGTTGGTTCAAGCTGATCATACCAAACCCTTCGTCGTTGAGGTAGAAGCTTCAGAGTTTGGGGCGGGGGCAGTGCTATCTCAGGGATCGACCACCTTGACTAATCTCCGGCCATGTGCCTTCTTTTCCCGTAAATTCTCCTCTGCCGAGAGGAATTATGATGTTGGGAACCGAGAATGGTTGGCAATTAAATGGGCTTTCGAGGAATGCCGCCATTTCCTCGAGGGTGCCCAGCACCAAGTCACGGTCCTAACCGATCATAAAAACCTTAACTTTTTAGAGAGTGCTTAAAAAGGTTGAACCCTCGTCAGGCACGTTGGGCATTGTTCTTTACTCGATTTATCTTTGTGGTTACATACAGACCTGGGTCTAAGAATGTTAAGGCGGACGCGTTGTCTAGAAGTTTCTGTGCCAGTCACTCACCTCAGGATGATCCAGTACCCATTTTACCTAAAGAAATGGTCGTCTCTGTCATCTCCCCTGACTTAGCCACGGAGATCAAGACACACCAGGATATGAGACCTGTGGATTGTCCTGTTTCTAAGGTGTTTGTTACCACTCAGTTCCGGTTACGACTATTAAAAGAATTACATGATTCAGTGCTATCTGGACATCCCGGAGTGTCTGGCACAAAGAGACTCATTTTCCGAAATTACTGGTGCCCGTCATTGTCCCGTGATGTGGGGGCCTATGTAACAGCTTGCGACACCTGTGCTTGGGCAAAGGTTCACAGAACTCACCCTCCTGGTGAACTTTGTCCTCTTCCTATACCAGATCGACCCTGGACTCACATTTCCATGGATTTTATGACCGATCTGCCTACCTCTGAGGGCAAGACGGTCATTTGGGTGGTAGTGGGTCGTTTTAGTAAGATGTGCCACTTGATCCTGTTAAAAGTGTTACCGTCGTCTAAAAAGCTTGCGGAACTTTTCATCAGATATATCGTTAAACTGCATGGGCTACCTGAAAATATTGTGTCTGATAGAGGAGTTCAATTTGTTTCTTGTTTCTGGAGAGCTCTCTGTAAGGCTATGGGTCCCTGTCCTTCTCCTCTGCTTTCCATCCAGAGACTAATGGGCAGACGGAGAAGGTGAATCAAACTGTTATGCAAAAACTCAGTTGTTGTGTCTCCGATCAGCAGGGAGACTGGGTGAAATACTTACTGTTGGTGGAATTCGCTATTAATAACCAGGATAGTTGTTCGCCTGGTGTTTCTCCGTTTTTCTGTAATTATGGCTTCCATCCTAGACATGCATTATTGTCCGGCGCTACTTCTGATCATAGTGTGGTGGATGTCATCGTTAACGATATGTGCACAGTCTGGGCCCAAGTTCAGAAGAACTTGGTGAACGCCCAGAACATCCAGAAAGGAAAATGTGATAAGAGGCGCCTTTGTACTGGAGGATTTAAGGTTGGGGATAAGGTTTGGCTGTCTACCTGGAATCTTCGTTTAAAGGTCCCCTCTGGTAAGCTTGTGCCACGCTTTGTAGGTCCTTATGTCATTTTGGAGGTGATTAATCCAGTGGCCTACCGTCTTAAATTACCCTCTGTATTCCGGATACATAATGTATTTCACCGGTCGCTCCTGAAGAGATACGTTCCATCCACTATTCCACCTGCTAAACCTCCTCCTCCCGTTAGAATTAAGGGGGAGTTAGAGTACGAGGTGGCCCGAATCATTGACTGTCGCAGAGTACAAAGGTCGCTGCAACACCTGGTCCATTGGAAGGGTTATGGTCCTGAGGAGAGGTCGTGGGTTCCTGCTAACTCGATTCATGCTGATTCACTCATCAACAAATTCCACGACGCTCATCCAGAGAGACCCAGACCAGGTAAGGGTCCAGTGGCCCCTCCTAAAAGGGGTGGTACTGTCAGGATACATTCATCTGGGCAGTCTCCCACCTGTTTAGCATAACGACCTGCGAGGGTTAATAGGTCTAGCCTGGGACCACACCCTGGGAGAGTTGCTACTCCTGAGCCAGGAGTGACAGCTCTCAGGACCAATCGGAGAGCCCGGATGCCGCACCAATCAGCTGCGGGGGCGGTGTCCAGGCAGACCTCTTAAATCTCCTCATTCCCTCCAGGCTTTGCCTGACAAAGGTGTTCCCTTGCTGTTTCCTGTCTTTAATTTTTGTTGTTGTTCCCCTGGATTTCTGACCCCGGCTTGTTTCTTGACCTCGCTTGTTGCCTCTGATTTTGTACTGCGCTCCTGTCCGTGGTTGGACCCCGGCTTGTTTCTGACTATTCTTCTGGCTTAATTTTTTGGCTTTTATGTTCCCGTAAGTTTACAGACCCGGACTGTTTGACCTTGTGTTTTCCCTGACGGCCCTGCACTTAGCAGCGTTGGGGCTGTCGTCCAGTTGGGGTCTGCCTCCTAGGGCAGCACGCCAAATAGGTAGGGACAGTGGGCTGGGTGGCAGTCAGGGCCCACTGCACCTCCCTTGACCTGACAGTATGTGAATATAACTATGATAATACTACCCCTATGTACAAGAATATATCTACTATACTCTTGCTCCCTATGTACAAGAATATAACTACTATAAAACTGCCCCCAATGTACAAGAATATAACTACTATAATACTGCCCCCCTATGTGCAAGAATATAACTACTATAATACTGCCCCTATATAGAAGAATATAACTACTATAATGCTGCTCTCTATGTACAAGACTATCACTACTCTAATACTGCCTTTAGGTACAATAATATACCTACTATAATACTGCCTCTATATAAAATAATTTAACTTATATAATACTGCTCTAATATTTTCCTCCATATATACCAATGTAACTACGGCCTACTGTGTTTGTTCCATAATGAATTGTAAGTATAAACATCAGCTGCTTAGGTTAGGTAAAAGGACAGGGGAAGTGACAACTGACTCATTGACTTATGGCTATGGTTGCCATTGTTGGCCAGTGAGGGAAGACACCTAAATAAATAGCCATTGATGGATTGTTGGGTTGTTTTGTCAGTCTTGTATGCACGATTTTGTGATTCTTGTGTTGTTGAGCTATAAGAGTTAATTATGTTTTTAGCTCTTCACAGTCACTAATTCTATAATGGCTGTCCTTTTACCCAAACTCGGAAACCAAGGATAAAGTAGAAGATGAGAACAAAGCCCTAGCATTTCCTGTGTAAGAAAACTTTCTTTTAATCACGGTGTGTTATTTTCCAGAAGTGAGTGGTACACAGCGGCCTCAGTCCATGTGGTGGAAAGTGAGCGTCCGTGTTTGTGCGCAGCCGACTGAGTCATTAACATTCAGAGCATGACGCTCACACAGGTCTCTCTATTTGAGACAAGGCTGTTTTATGTAACCCTCTCTGGGCTGCCAAGTCCTCACGCTGGCATCTCTGTGTGCCGCTGACATCAATACCTGACTTGGCCAGGGAAGGATCTGAATGCCTGGCTTGTTAGTCGTCCTTCTTGATGAACTGAACTCATTTTAAAGGAAAACAGAATGTTGTGTTGAGGAGATGTTTGATAAATGAGCCCTGAAGGGGATGGAGAAGTTCTGTACCGAGCGGTCAAATAATCAGCATTAAAAATGACAAAGGAGTCTGAGTTTCCCAAAGGAATAGAAATGGCGGCCATGGAAATTTGGGGGAGTTTTATTACATTTGTCAAGCAAAAAAACCACATGTATAAACCTGTTTAGGTCTAAAACTCACTTTTTTGCGTTTTAGACCTAAACAGTTTCATACAGAGTCATAGGACTTTTTGACCACAGCCACCAGAGTTCAGCTGACTTTTCTTATGCTGTTCTGTAACATTGACAGCCGCATTTTGATCGTTGGTATAGACAACAAGGCCTTGACATTTTCTCTTATGGTTTTGATAACTAAGACCCATAGATAGTTATATTAAGATTCCTTGGTATCCTCATACATTAGACAGTAGATGAAAATTTCTATGCTAATTAATAATTAAGTAGAATGTAATGAGCAATCTGTCTTGTCTAGACTGGATACAACGGTATCACTCTCCCAGCTAGAAAAAGTGTTGGGTCTGTATAGATTTTTCAGTCTTTGAGAGTAGCGTTCCAATTCAGGGCAGGACGACAGGTAGGTGAAGGTAGAGGCGTCCGCCACAGTGCCACTTCATCCCAAGCAGGAAGGGAGCGCAAGGAGGCATGGATGGGCTGAATTTCTATATTGGGGGGTGCTGTATGTCTTATTTGCCTAGGACACCAGAATACCTTGTCCCAGTCCTGTTCCAATTCATCAACAGCAAGCAGATGTCCTAAAAATGATTGAAACACAGAAAATATTTTTCAATATTGCAGAACATTTCATTATTAGTATTATTATTATTTATTGTAGAGCGCCAGTGATTCCAGGGCGCTGTACATTCAGGTGCTTACATACATAACATAAGTCAAACAAGTACAATAGTGACAATCTGTGACTAACAACAGGTACAGAGGGAAAGAGAACCCTGCCCGTGAAAGCTTACAATCTACAAGGAAGGGGGAAAGAAACAGAAGGTGAGGGGCAGACATGCTTGTGGAGGGTGTAGTGACAGCAGGGTTATTCTAGGTCAGGCATCCTCAAACTGCGGCGCTCCAGCTGTTGGGAAACTACAACTCATACTCCCCCTGTTAGTTATATAATGTGATGGGGTTGTAGTTTCCAACAGCTTGGAGGGCCGCAGTTTGGGATGCCTGTTCTAGGTTGTAGACAATCTGAAGAGATGGTTCAGGTGTATGGAAGCGGGAGAAAGTGGTGGAGAGTTGAGTGTTGGGCGTGATTCCAGATTTGGGGGGGAACAGGGGAAAATTTTGGGAATGGATGTGTGAGGAGCGGACAAGAGGAGAGCAGAGAAGAAGGTCCTGTGAGGAGCGGAGATTGCGAGAGGGGAGTATCTGGAGATTTAGGCAGATATTTTTGGAGGGGAGAGGTTATGGAGAGCTTTGTAGGTCATGGTTAGTAACTTGAAATTAATGCACTGGATAATGGAAAGCCAGTGAAGGGAATGGCAGAGAAGTAGCGAGGAGAGAGGTGAATAAGATGGGCAGCAGAGTTGAGGATGGATTGAAAGGGAGCAAGAGTGCTAAACAGAGATACATCTGATACATACAGACAAAAGGTGTTTCTAGGAAAGATTATTGTGCTAAGCAATGGAAATATTTCTGGAAAGATAATTCATATGCACAAAAATAATTATGTTTATGGAGAATTAGGATCACATTGAACTTTCTATAAGTAGCTCTTGTTCTGGGAATGGTAATGAAATGTTCAAAACAAGAAAACAAACAGACCGACTGGTCTGAATTAATCTCAGTACCCTGGCACAGTGTCTGACTTAACTGGGCATACTCACCACATTGATTAGCCTTATGCCCGTAGGAAAAGGTAAATGAAGGCTGTTTCCAAATATTGCTGTTCTGATTTTGCTTCTCTTCAGATTTAGGAGCAAATATTATCGCCTTCTTTTGCATAAGATGATGACTCACTACTTGCTCTGTTCTTATCTTGAAAGAAGGAAGTTTGCTAGCTTGTTTACGTTTCTTACTTAAAACCTTTAACCCTTTAGAGCTCTGTAGCCTTGCACACTACAGATTATAAACCTCCAGTAACAGAAGTAGCTAGGAACAGCAGAACTGATATGCTTATCACTGCTATAGAACCACCTACAGACTAACCAGGAAGTGTGAGTGTGAAGCTGCTGGTGGTTCTGGAAACAGCATGGTGAGATAACCTTTTTAAGCTTCTTGACCCCATCAGTGGAAATTATGGTGGTCCAACCTCTATCTATTGATCTATCACAACATGTGGATATCAGCTTTAAGAACATATTGTAAGTCCACTTTAAAGTAATCACTGAACATGCAGGTTTAAATAGGATAACTAGTTATCAATTCTAAAATCATCTCCAAATAAGGTTGCAGTCTGATAGACCTCTAGGGCCCTGATATACTATGGGTACATTATTGTATCAGAGCTTGAGCCCATCGCAGAAACCTCTGACGGGTCAGTCTAACCCTGCCCTGGTGCGGTAAGCAAAAAATGCTGAGCATCAATGCCTTGACCATTGGTCATCTATCACTGTCAATTCAAGAAGGGGATATACATTGTAAAAGGTTTATAGGTTGCTGCTTGGAGACATGACACAGGTTGATGACATCTATGGTCAACTGAGCCTAAAAAACAACATCACAAGTATAAAACATCTGAAAGAAAACAGGCAGCACTGTTCTGGGGCCATAACAAGCCTTGAACATGCATTTTATCAGCAAAACAGCTTCAGGTACAAGCAATAAAGAGCCAGCTACAAGACTTTGGTGCCCACTGCCAAAGCAAACATCTTAAGGTGGAGCAGTAAAGAACCTCTTATGGCCCTTACATCTGGAAGGAGCTCACTGCGTCATCACTGCTTTCTTAGGACACAATGTTGTTTCATGAAGGGCCTGCTAAACAGTAGGGCAGTCAGAGTATTCACCCTGGAGGAAGGTTGCTGAATTACCATTGTAACATTTCGTAATCAGATGTAAGGGTCACGGAATATATTAGGTTTTATTAAGTGGAATAGACTTGTTTGGATAACAAACTTGGCTTATTATGCAATTTACATGAATAAATTGATTAAATAGTTCCACAATTATTACTTTTTAGGTAAAGAAGCCTGTATTATTTTTAGATAAATGTGCTATAGTACATATACATGTAAGGGACAGGGGTGCAGGAACTGGGCTTGATGGAACACAAGTGTTTAAATAGTGCACCACAAAAGGACAACTTGGACCAGGAACTAATGAGTGTGCAGCCTGTTCACTTACACAGGTCACAGCTTTAGTACATGCTAAAAGGGGCACCATCAATGTCCTGTCACCTACTGCTTCCAACCACAAAGTATCTTCATATTAACTGTGTAGTAATATTTAGACATTGAAGTGGACTGTTTATGTACAAAGCTGGTATTTGGTAACTGTAAGGCAATGTTCACACGGCTTATTTTGGGATGGATTTCAGCCTGTAATTCGCGCCGTACTGCGCGAATTACGGGCTGAAATCCATCCCAGTCATTACGGTAATCCACAGTTCTCATAGAGAACTATGGATTCCGTCTCCTCTCCCTGCTCGTGAAATACGGCGAGCGGGGAGAGTAGTGACATGTCAATTATTCACGGCGGTATAAGTGTCGTGGATAATGAATGTCTATGGGGCTGGCAAGCTGCCCCCCCCCCCCCCCGCCTCGCCCCCGCTGCCAAGCACACGCCGTAATTGTGAGCGAAATCCGTCCCGCAATTATGCTGTGAATAAGCCGTGTGAACTCGGCCTTAATTGCCATTTGAAAATATTTTGAAAGCATTATGTGGCACTATAGCATTCTACAATAAACTATTTTTGCATGGTTGTGGTAGCATTGTTTATTAGACCTCTTGCCGTTACTGAAACCTCTTGCTGTTACTGAAAGATGAAAAAAAAAATTGTCTTATTAACATAGTTACAAGTGGTGCATGCCGCATGTCCACATTTAAAGAAACCTTTTGTGTCCAACCAGGTATTACTGCTTCTAATATCGCTAGGTTTCAATAAACTGGGAGATAACAATGAACCCTGTGTAGGCGATTTGAACTTAAAATATTTATGGGTTCCGTTGCAGATACGGATTACGTCATGAATAAGGGAGTAACTCCCAAAATGCATCAACGTTTCTGGCTCTCTCTGCAGTGATTATTCTCATTGCACCCTTTCTGTGCACTTTGGATTTTAATAGGATATGAATAAAGCATCTATTAAGTTTTAAGAATTTTTGCTACAATATTTTGGCTCCTGTTTTCCGGTGTGAAGCTGGTCAATATATTGGTTTGCCTTACAATAATACTGCACCCTATGTACAAGAATATTCAGATAAAACTCATACTTACCTCCCAGACACTCCCGTTCACTTCCGGCAGCCGGCTATACATCCAGGAAGTAGGGAGTAAACATTCATCATTCACGTGACACGTGCAGTCAAACACAGCCCACAAAGTCATGTGCATATTACCTCTACGGCCAGTAATTGGCTGTAACTATCACGTGAATGAAGACCGTTCACTTGCCTCAGCAGAGATCAACAGTCCGCAGCCGAGTCTGGGATGTAAGCGTGAGTTTTGTCCTCTATTATGACTCATGCCCCATGGACCAATGAGCATTGTTAGATCCCAGATCACCCCTTTAAACATGCTTGAACATAATTTTGGTTAGCCATGGATTCAAGTGTGAGCGTACATACAGGCTATGGAGGTTGAGTGCATTACTTATTGTTTTCTTTGAAACAATTGTACGTGCTGATTCCAGGTCTTTCTGCAGCTCTCCATAGGTGGTCCATGGCTCTTGGACAACTCTTCTGATAATTCTTTTTACTGCTCTGTCTGAAATCTTGTGGGAGCAACGTCGTGGCCAGTTTATGGTAAAATTATATTCTTTCCTCTTCTGGATAATTGCACCACCAGTACTTTCTGAAACCTTCAGCAGTTTAGAAATTCTTCTGTAATCAATGCCACCAGTATGTTTTGCAACAATACGGTTGTGAACGTCTTGAGACAGCTCAATGGTTTTACCCATCATGAGATGTTTCTTTTGTGGCACTTTGGTATTGAGACACCTTTTTATCAGCTGAACCAGCTGATATTATTTTTCACTAAGTGGCAGGATTGCTTTCTAATTACTGATAGATTCCACCTGGTGTCATGACTTTCCGTAGCTTTTTGCACCCTTCATTCTTCATGTGTTCAATACTTTTTCTCTGTGTCACTTCTCATTATTACACATATTGTACATTGACAAGCAAAGGGTAATAATGTTTTTAACTTTTGACTTTCAGGCTCCATATCTCACCATTCACCACAGCTTTGAACGTGAGACTACCATACCAGCTGTATTCACACAGTTGACCCATAGGCACAAAAATTGGGAACGTGTAGAAGAGATCTGGGATTAGATTTCGGTCCAGACATGATTGAATCTGATCGAGAGTATGCCTAGAAGTATTGAAAGCCAAAAGGTGGATTAACAAAGTAATAAAAATTAAAATTTTGAGTTTTAGGAGCAAAACAGTAACAATGTTGTTACATGATTTGGGTTTTGGAGAACTGGGCTGACTTCTGTCTTGGCTACAGGCTCTGTGCTAGGGACGGGCTGCACCTAAATGGGGAGGGTGCAGCTGTATTGGGGGACAAAATGGCTAGGAAGCTGGAGGAATATTTAAACTAGGGACTGGGGGGGAGGGAAAACTACACATATAACGTGCAAGATAGTGAAGATAGAGAGCTGGGAATTAGTAATAAATCAGGGGGTGGAGTGGAAGGAAGGGTAGCAATAGCTAAAAAGAATAGGGAGAAAGGAATAAAAACTGGGAAATCTCTAAATTGCATGCTGACCAATGCCAGAAGTCTGACCAACAAATAAATGAACTAGAAGTATTAATTGCAGAAGAAAAATATGACATAGTGGGGATAACTGAGACATGGCTGGACGAGAGCTACGACTGGGCGGTTAACTTGCAGGATTACAGTCTTTTTAGAAGTGACCATAAACATCGGAAGGGGGGAGGTGTCTGTCTCTATGTAAAATCCTGTCTGAAGCCAACACTGCGGGAAGATATAGGTACAGGTAGTGAACAGGTGGAATCACTATGGGTAAATATACATGGGGGAAGTAACAGTCATATAGTTCTAATAGGGGTCTGCTATAGGCCTCCAAATATAACAGAACCCATAGAAGATATGTTCCTCAGGCAAATAGATGAAGCATCTAATCAGAATGAGGTTGTTATTCTGTGAGACTTTAACTACCCAGACATAAACTGGGATTCTGAAACCTGTAGCTCTAATAAAGGAAACAGGTTTTTGTCTATAACTAAAGATAATTACCTTTCCCAAATGGTGCAGGAAGCGACTAGAGGAAAGGCCCTTCTAGACTTAATATTGACTAATAGACCTGACAGAGTAACAAAGGTTCAGGTTGAGGGACCTAGGGAATAGTGACCATAATTAATAAACTTCCATTTATCCTTCAATAGGCTCTTTGTCATGGAGTCAACAAAAACACTGAATTTGAGGAAGGCTAATTTTACCCTGCTTAGAGAGCACTAAACTGTATTGACGGGGACAAGGTGATTAAAAATAGCAGAACAAAAAAATAAATGTGAGATCTTTAAAAACCATCTTAGGCGCCCACTGTGAGAGGTACATACCATATGGTAAAAAAATAATTAGAAACAGGAAAAACCCAATGTGGATCAACAGAGATGTAAAGGAGGCAATAAAAAACCAAAAGAAAGCGTTTCAGCTACTAAAACAGGAGGGCAGTGAAGAGGCGCTAAGAAGCTATAGGAAATAAAATAAAGTGTGTAAAATAATTATAAAGGCAGCAAAGCTGGAGACAGAAAGGCGTTATTGCAATAGAAAGTAAAACTAACCCCAGAATATTTTTTAACTATATAAATAGTAAAAAGATTAAAAAAGAAAATGTTGGCCCTTTAAAAAATACTGAGGGAGAGACAGTAGAGGGCGATGAGAAAAAGCAAACCTATTAAACATTTCTCATCCACTGTATTTGCCGATGAGGATGAGCTTCCTGTTGAACAGAGGGATGAGGTAAACTCCAACTTAAAAGTTTCTGGTTTAACCCAGGAAGAAGTGCAGCTCCGCTTTAGGAAGATTAAAATAGACAAATCCCCACGTCCAGATGGCATACACCCACGTGTCCTAAGGGAGTTAAGTGATGTCATAGATAGGCCCCCTATTCTTAATATTTATGGACTGTATAATAACCCAAAGGATTGGCGCATAGCAAATGTTGGTTGCCAATATTCAAAAAGGGGTCAAAAAGTGATCCAGGAAAACTATAGGCCGGTAAGGACTTAACCTCTGTTGTAGGTTTAAATATGTTTGAAGGTTTTCTCAGAGAGATGCTATCCTGGAGTATCTCACTGAAAATAAATGTATAACCCCATTCCAGCATGGGTTTATGAAGGATCGGTCCTGTCAGACTAATCTCATCAGCTTCTATGAGGAAGTCAGTGCTAGACTGGATCGGGGTGAGGCACCGGATGTCATATATCTAGATTTTTCTAAAGCATTTGATACGGTGCCACATAAAAGGTTGGTAAATAAAATGAGAATGCTTGGACTGGGGGAAAATGTGTGCAAGTGGATAAGCAACTGTCTCACTGATAGAAAACAAAGGGTAGTAATTAACGGTACATACTCAGACTGGATCCCTGTTACTAGTGGGGTACCACAAGGGTCAGTATTGGGCCCTATCCTCTTTAACATTTTCATTAATGATCTTACACAGGGATTACACAGTAGAATATCGATCTATTGTGTAATCAACACAATAGAGGATAATGTGTTATTACAAAGGGATCTGGATAAGTTGGAGGCCTGGGCAGGGAAATGGCAGATGAGCTTTAATACAGATAAGTGCAAGGTTCTGCACATGGGGAGGAAAAATCCATTACATGATTACATGTTAAATGGAAAAACACTGGGTAAAAGTGACATGGAGAAGGACTTGGGAATCCTGGTGGACAGTAAACTTAACTGTAGCAGCCAATGACAGGCAGCAGCTGCCAAGGCTAATAGGATCATGAGGTGTATTAAAAGTGGCATAGAGGTACATTATGAGAACATTATTCTCCCATTATACAAGTCACTGGTTAGACCACACATGGAATATTGTGTACAGTTTTGGGCACCAATGCACGGGAAAGACATTGTAGAGCTTGAACAGGTACAAAGGCGGGCAACAAAAATAATAAAAGGACTGGGTGGACTACAGTACCCAGAAAGATTAGCAAGATTAGGGTTATTTAGTTTAGAGAAAAGACGGCTTCGGGGCGACATAATAAATATGTTTAAATACATCAAATTTCAATATAGAGATCTCTGCCAAGATTTATTTATACCCAGGGCTGTATATAGAACAAGAGGGCATCCTCTACGTCTTGAGGAACAAATGTTTCTACATAAACATAGAAAGGGATTCTTTACTGTAAGAGCAGTGAGACTATGGAATTCTCTGCCAGAGGGACTTGTCATGGTGAATTCAATAACGGCGTTCAAAAATGGTTTAGATGCATTTCTGGAGCGTAATAATATAACAAGTTATATTGTCTAGGATTCAGGAAAGGGGTCATTGATCCAGGGATTTTTCTGATTGCCAGATTGGAGTCGGGAAGGAATTTTTCCCTAAAATAAGGACAATTGGCTTATAGCTCATTGGGGTTTTTTGCCTTCCTCTGGATCAACACCTTAGCACAGCAGGCTGAACTAGATGGACGTCTTATCTTTTTTCGGCCTTACAAACTATGAAACTATGATACGAACCTGCATAACTAAGCATATGCTAAATAGTAAAAAGTCAAATTTATGTATGAGATAGCCAAGATGATTTTCTATAAAATGATGATAACCTCACGTTCAAAGCTATAGTCGATGGTGAGATATGGAGCCTGAAAATCAAAAGCTCAAAACATTGTTACCCTTTTGTATGTCAGTGTAACTTAATTTATGGACATTTATGCTTTAATTTCTTTGCACATGTGGATTGGATGGGTTGTTACCGACATCTGGTGAGAATTTCTTGTCAATAGCACCTTTAGAAATATATTTACTTAGAAAATTGGTGACATGTTTGATACTTATTTCATCAGCTGTAACTACTATAATACTTACCTCTATGTACAACAATATGCCTATTATAATAATCTTTTTTTTTTTTTTTTTTTTTAAATCTGCAACAATACTGTCCCCTATCTATAAAGATATGAAATAAAGGAGTAGAAAATGTTTTCTATTCTTTGAGCCCTAATCCTAAAGTAGCTGATTTAACACATAGTGAGTGTTTGAGGCTATCCGAGGTACTTTTGAAGATGGTTATCCAGTGATCAGGAGTCCTGGGGAGAGAAGGTTCTAACAATAGCGATTTGGCTGAGAGACTTGGAAGCCTCTGCTGAGTGTTGAGAAATTTGAGAGGCCCTGCAGCTGTTCTGCCACATGTGGCCTAGTGTGCAATATAGCTGGATGCTATGGAGCCATCTTCCTACAACATACACATGTTTCTAATTCTAATCCTTTGCTTCTTAATTTATGAAACTTCTTTCTCCTCTTGCAAAACCCCACTAAGCTTGGCACGAAGATCATTACTTCTGTTACAGGGTCTTAAATTGCTGACTCAGGGTTATAAGGCATATACCATTCAGCACACAAATAGATAGATTAAAGCTGCCCCATTGAAAAATCTTTATGAAGCTCTTATTTACTAGTTGCCATAGTTTTTAGGGACCATCGTAGAGCATACAACGTCTTGGGCTGCGAAGTGCGAGTAAGTCATTGGTATAAAAAGAAACCGGATCTGCAGAGGAGGAACTGGCAGCAGGGAGAGGTGAGAGATTTTGACTAGGTTCACCTCTGCGACAGAAGTTCTGATCAGAACTTCTGTCGCAGAGGTGAAAATGGGAGCCATGGAATCTTTCACACCGGACATCCATGGGTCCCGACGAAGCTTAATAATTGCAATGGGTCCGTCGGGCTTCTGCCGTGGTGTCCGTCATTGAGATGGAAAAAATAGCGTAGGACATAGATGGGAACAGAGTCTAAGTGGGAAATATTGTGCCATTTCATACAGATGTGAATATAGTTCTAAGAAATGAGTAGCATGTATGACCCCATCTCTGTTCTGTGCAGTTACAGATATGGATGGGCAATAAGATGACCTCCATTCACAAAACGGGTGTGGGTTCCAGAGGTGGAACCTGCACCTATTAGACATTTAGGGCGAAATGTATGAATGGGGATGCGCCAGAAGTCTGGCGTCTTTTCAGCCGGAAGTCTAGCACAGCCCTGTTTGCTCTAATTTTACACAGGTGCACTCCATTATCAGGCTCATTACGAAGTGGGGGCGTGCTGGAGGCGTGTCACACTACAACCGTACAATTCTACACATTTATAGCTTCATCTGCAGTAGAACAAGTTCATAGATTCAGGCGCATTCTACGCCACAAATGCATGCAGAAAAATGGCATCTATGTGCCAAAAATCATACATGTCGCCCTAAAGGCATAACCTGGCGATATGCTATGAATGTCTGAAATTAGAAAATAGCTGTAAGGTAGGGTTAGCATGATGTTACATGACTATTGTAGAGTTTGAGTATACTCTATAAGTAGTCTTAAAGTGAACCTGTCAGGTGGTTTATGCTGCCCTATCTGAGAGCAGGATGTGATAGAGGGAGAGAAGCTGAGCTCTGTGATATATAGGGTTATATGATAGAGGGAGAGAAGCTGAGCTCTGTGATATATAGGGTTATATGATCGAGGGAGAGAAGCTGAGCTCTGTGATATATAGGGTATATGATAGAGGAGAGAAGCTGAGCTCTGTGATATATAGGGTTATATGATAAAGGAGCTGAGCTCTGTGATATATAGGGTTATATGATAGAGGAGAGAAGCTGAGCTCTGTGATATATAGGGTTATATGATAGAGGGAGAGGAGCTGAGCTCTGTGATATATACGGTTATATGATAGAATAGCTGAGCAAAGTGATATATAGGGTTATATGATAGAGGGAGAGGAGCTGAGCTCTGTGCTATATAGGGTTATATGACAGAGGAAGAGAAGCTGAGCTCTGTGATATGTAGGGTTATATGATAGAGGGAGAGAGTCTGAGCTCTGTGATATATAGGTTATATGATAGAGGGAGAGAAGCTGAGCTCTGTGATATATAGGTTATATGATAGAGGGAAGAAGCTGAGCTCTGTGATATATAGGGTTATATGATAGAGGGAGAGAAGCTGAGCTCTGTGATATATAGGGTTATATGATAAAGGAGCTGAGCTCTGTGATATATAGGGTTATATGATAGAGGGAGAGAAGCAGTGCTCTGTGATATATAGGGTTATATGATAGAGGGAGAGAAGCTGAGCTCTGTGATATATACGGTTATATGATAGAGGAGAGAAGCTGAGCTCTGTGATATATAGGGTTATATGATAGAGGAGAGGAGCTGAGCTCTATAATATATAGGGTTATATGATAGAGGAGAGGAGCTGAGCTCTGTGATATATAGGGTTATATGATAGAGGAGAGAAGCTGAGCTCTGTGATATATAGGGTTATATGATAGAGGGAGAGGAGCTGAGCTCTGTGATATATAGGGTTATATATTTCACAAACTGTGTAGTTGATTGTGTCCTTTAAGACTCAAAAAAGCATAAAAAACGCGGGGATGGGGAGGGAAGGAGGGGGCTGAAAGGCGCACCGATATAGTGTAGTATAGTTTAGATTTGAATAAATAGAATGATCTTAATCTTTTTTCGCTCACCTGAGCTGGTTGTACATGTCTGTGGTACAACTCATGTTATCCACACGCCACTGGGATAGGGTTGCAGCGTGGGGTATGAATAGTTCTTTAGGATTCTGAGGGAACTGGGGGGGGGGATTTGCAGTGAGTTGGGCCCTTGTAATTATCCTCTTCACAGCACACATCAAAGGCATACATGCCAACTTTTGAAAGTAAAAAAGCAGGAGATTTGAAAGTGGCGTGGGCGCACCAAAAATGTGCAGATCCCCGCCCATCTAGCATGTAAGCCACACCCCCTTCAAAAATGCCCCACCCTACTCCACCTAACTCTGTAATGGCTTTGGAAGAAAGCTAAATTAGGGTTTTGGCGTCACCCAGCTTCCCTGGACTGTTGGATGGTCTATTCAGCATCCAGGAGAGCTGGGAGATACCGCCAAACTGTGCCCCAATAGGTAGGTATCTCGGTGGCCTATTTGAACCCTGTAACCAGGTAGTAGCCTCCTGTAGCCAAGTTAATGCCCCTTCTAGCCAGGTAGCTGTCCCTAATAGCCAAATAGTGCCCCTTACAGCCAGGTAGTGCCCCTTACATCCAGGTAGTGCCTCCATTAGCCAGATAGTGCCTCCATTAGCCAGGTAGTGCCTCCTTTAGCCAGGTAGTGCCCCCAATAGCCAGGTAGTGTCCCCAATAGCCAGGTAGTGCCCCCAATAGCCAGGTAGTGCCCCCAATAGCCACTTAGATGCTCCTTACAGCCAGGTAGTTCCCCCAATAGCTAGGCAGATGCCCCCTTTATCCAGGTAGATGTCCCCATGAGCCATGCAGATGCCCCCATGAGCCAGGCATATGCCACCTTTATCCAGGTAGATGTCCCCATGAGCCATGTAGATGCCCCCATGAGCCATGTAGATGCCCCCATGAGCCAGGCAGATGCCACCTTTATCCAGGTAGCTGCCCCCATGAGCCAGGCAGATGCCCCTTTTATCCAGGTAGATGCCCCCTTTATCCAGGTAGATGCCCCTTTATCCAGGCAGATGCCCCCAGGAGCCAGGTAGATGCCCCCTTGATCCAGGCAGATGCCCCCATGAGCCAGGGAGATGGCCCCATGAGCCATGCAGATGCCTCCATGAGCCAGGCAGATGCCCCCTTTATCCAGGTAGATGCCCCCATGCCAGGCAGATGCCCTCATGAGCCAGGCAGTTGTCCCCATGAGCCAGACAGATGCCCCCATGAGCCAGACAGATGCCCCCATGCCAAGTAGATGCCCCCTTTATCCAGGCAGATGGCCTCCATGAGCCAGGCAGTGCCCCTATAGCTAGGAACAATAAAATAATAAAACCTACTTCAGACTCCCTCCCTCACATGCACTAAGTCACTGCACACACACCCCACCCCTCACAGGCAATCAGTCACCCACCTCCCCACACATACAGACATCCCTGCACTCACCTGACCAGCTGGCATCCGAGTTCTTCAAACTCGGGGAAAGGGGGCGGAGCTTCACGGGTCCCGCTAAGCCCCGCCCCCGTCCTCCGCAATGCACTCCCAGCGTCCTCTGAAGCTAGGAGAACATTGCCGGCGGCGGTGCAGGACAGAGGCTGAAGGGCAGCGTCAAGAGACGCTGCCCGATGCCTCTGTGCACAGATAACCTCCAGCTTCTCTAAAGAGGCGGGAGGTTTTGCCACCCGAGCGGGGGGGCGGGACACGGCCCCCATTAGCGGGAGTGACCCGCCAAAACCGGGAGGGTTGGCAACTATGACATAAGATAGCGTTATCTGGGCAGGGTGCAAAACATAACACAAAACGTATCCTGGCTTCAGGCAGTAAAAGGTTAACAGAACAAGGGTTCAAGCTCACCGTCCAGTCTTTAGTAGCACTTAAGCAGAGAAAGTCCAGCGGCTCTCACAGAGCCTTCATATAGGAACTCCTTCCACCGCAAACTCCAGGCTTGGAGTGGTGTACCACACCCAGGCCTCCTAACTTCCTGGCTTTATAGGCCAAAGGAAATCCCGGAATGGATATGTGGGAGCAGTCCCCCACACAACTCTAAGACTGCTCCAGTAAAAGCCAGGCTTGGAATCCACTGCTTAAAGCAGTGATATAAACATAATCAAGGTGTGTGCAACCTAAGGTTGCAGACCTATTTCCCCTGGCTCACTCCACCGCAGCCCTAAGGTGCAGTGGCACATACCGACCCTCAATGAGGCCTTTTGTCTTGTCACACCAGGTAAGAGGATATTTGACAGAGTGAATTAAGGTTGCATGTTTCTACCACTTAATTGCTCCCAGCAGAAGACTTGCAAGGTACATGTCACCAAGGTGCCTGGCCTTCGTGATGGAGGTCAGCAGTTTTGCTTCAGTAACCATAAGTTACTGACACTTGTAGTAGCTGTTAGTAGGGCTGCGATGCAGCTCATGGTGGGATGGGATTTATGGAACAGCTGTAGTGTTGGGAGGCCATTCCCATGTCCCAGGCCAGGCTTTACCAGGTCTTTGGGGGCCTATTAAAGCCTGTCTCATTTAGATACCAGAGGGGTGTGGTTGGCTGCCTGGAGATGGGAGCAACAGCAGAGCTAAGGAGAAGGCTCTGAACCCCGAGGCTTGAGGGAAGCCTGTACAGTGTACTGAACGGTGTCAGTAATTGCTTGGTGGTGTTGGGTTGTAGGTCCAGACCACTGATAGTGACTCTCTGTATGTTCAGTTAGTGGCCAGAAGGACTTGGATTTATGTTGTGGTGTTTATGCACACTCACCTGTGCCTGATAAATAAAGATGGCTGAGGCCAGTTGCAAAATACAGTCTTGTGTCGGAGTTTACCGAATGCCGTATCCGTTTAGCAAAAATGGTAATCCCAGAGCTAAATTGACCCTCAGACTGTACAAGATGGGGGCTAGACTTTAGTGAAATCTTACAATCCTGTGAATTGAGGTATCTGGAGATTAGGGCAGAGATGTATGGAGGAACAGGTTATAGAGAACCTTGTAGGTCATGGTTAGTAACTTGAAATGAAATTGCTAGGCAATGGGTAGCCAGTGAAGGGATTGCGAGAGGGGAGAGGCAGAGCAGTAGTGGGGAGAGATGTGGATAAGACGGGCAGCAGAGTTAAGGATGGTTTGAAGGGAAGCAAAAATGCTAGACAGGAGGCCGCAGAGAAGGATGTTGCAGTAGTCTAGGCGGGAGATGACGAGGGCATGGACCAGCATTTTTGTAGTATCGAAGTTAAGGAATGAGTGGATGCGAGAGATATGTTTCAGGTGGAGGCGGCAGGCAGAGGTGAGGGCTTGGATGTGTGGCTTAAGGAACAGAAAGGAGTCAAAGATTATCTGAAGGCAGTGAACTTGCAGGACCGGTGAAATTGTAGAGCTACTGACTGTGATAGAGAGATCAAGTGGGGGATAGAGCGAGATGGTGAAAAGGTGATTGAATCAGTTATCTCCACATTTAGTTTTAGGAGGTGGGAGAAGGAGGAGGATGTGGACGATGAAAACATGACGGAGAACTTAACAATTATGGTTGGAAAATCAGCATTAAGTGATTGTAAGCCTGCCTGGGATAAACATACTTATCCTAATAGGAAAAATGGTCCATTCAGTCCTGCTTCAAATCCTCTCCTAACTCGCCCTCACAGACTTGGCCATTTCCTGGATCTCCTCCTACCTCACTGATCGGACATTCAGTATCTCTCACTCTCGCTCCACCTCCTCCCCCGACCACTCTCTGTTGGTGTCCTCCAGGGGTCAGTTCTGGGCCCACTACTCTTCTCTATCTACACCCATGGCCTGGGTCAGCTCATAGCATCACATGGCTTTCAATACCACCTGTATGCTGACGACACCCAACTCTACATCTCCGGCCCAGAGGTTACCTCTCTGCTCTCCCGGATCCCAGACTGTATCATCCATATCCACCTTCTTCTCCTCTCACCTCCTAAAACTAAACAAGGAGAAAATGGAATTCATCATCTTCCCACCGTCTCACTCTATCCCCCACCTGATCTCTCTATCACTATTAATGGCTACACTCTCTCACCGGCTCCACAAGCCCGCTGCCTTAGGATAAGCTTTGACTCCAATCTGTCCTTCAAACTGCACATCCAAACCCTGACCTCTGCCTGCCGCCTCCACCTGAAAAAGATCTCCCAAATCTGTTCATTGATTAACTTTGATAGCATAAAAATGCTTGTCCATGCCCTCGTCATTTCCCGCCTAGACTAATGCAACATCCTTCTCTGCAACCTCCCGTCTAGCACCCTCACTCCCCTCCAATCCATCCTTAACTCTGCTGTCCATCTGATTCACCTCTGTCCTTGCTACTCCTCTGCCAATCCCTACACTGGCTAACCGTTGGTCAGTGAATCCAGTTCAAGTTAGTAATCTTGACCTACAAGGCTCTACAAAACCTCTCCTCTCCATACATATCTGCCTTAATCTCTAGATACCTCCCCTCACAGGACCTTCTTCTCTGCTCTCCTCTTATCAGCTCCTCACACAACCGTCTCCAAGACTTCTCCCGTGCTTCCCCCACAGTCTGGAACTCACTGCCCCAACACATCAGACTCTCCCCCACTCTCAGTAGCCTCAAAGGTAACCTGAAAACCCATCTCTTTAGGAGCCTACAACCTAGAATAACCCCACTGCCACTACTCCACCCCACAAACATGTCTGCCCCTCTGTCTCTTCCCTGTAGACTGTAAGCCCTCACGGGCAGGGCCCTCTCTCCCTCTGTACCAGTTGTTAGTTACTTATTGTCACCTTGTAATTGTTTGATCAATGTTACAGCGCCCTGGAATCAAGGGTGATCTAAAATAAATAATAATAATAAAAAATAAGATAATATAAAGGCAACTAGATGGATGATGTGATCACCAATGGCCGACGTCTACGTTTCTATATAACTGTCAAAACAATGGAAACAAATCCATCCCCAGGCTGAGCCCGACCATCTGATTCCCTTGGTTCCTCCTGGTTGAACCCAACCATCTTATTCCCTTGACTCCTCCGGGCCCTCTCCTCCTCGGTATAATGGGGGACTTACTATTCTCATTGCTCCTATAACATTACTATGGCTGCATTGGTTCCCATGATACATAACCGACCATACTGTGGGCTGACCTGCAGGTTTCCCACTGCTCAGTGCATCACTTGGAAGCTCCTGAAGCTCTTTCACAGGACACTGGATTCCTACTATTATGGATTTTCTCTTCTATCATTGACTTGTTAGATAATAAAGATGATAGAAATCTAGAGAAGTTTACCTCTCTGGTCACCAGGTGGATGATCTCCAAGGTGAGGTCGAATATTCTTCTGCTAATCTCATTCCTGTCCGTGTCCATCCTTGGTGGGTCATTCAGGAAAAGGAACGCTGTGTATGAGAATAGGAGAAAACTGGATGAACTGGAAAGTTATACTACTGCAGGCGCCTTTATGGAGAAAGGAGGGGCCCCAAATCATACAGGGGCCACATCATGTGTGACATATAGAACCTCTGGGGGCAGAGGAGAAGCAGCTTCTAAGAGCCGTCACCACATGGATACAGGGTGTTCCCAACACATCCACAGGATATTCCATAATGTCTGATAGACGAGGGCTCCACCTCTGGGGGCCACGCTTGGCTGTGTCTGCAACTCCTATAGAAGTGAATGGAGAGACCCCTGTACATGTGTGGCCACCTCTCTGTTCATGCAGCTGGCTGTGATAACCATTCATTATCTACCGCCCATGGAGCGGGCGCAGTGAGGGAACAGTCTCCATACTTCCTCCCCAGCTTTCTGATGTACAGGGACGTGAAATGTTGGGGAGAAGATGAAAACTAAATAAATACTAACAATAGGGACAAACACCGAGAATCGACCCTCAGGTTAGAATTATAGTTTGGCTTCTGATTCGGCCACAGAAAATTCAACCCGAATATCAGCGACTCAATATGGATCGGCCTGAACTGCATAGTGGGATATTGTCCAGCATATCCATAATGCCCTGCACTCAATAGCCTGTGAGTCAGACCAGCAACAGGAAGTGTATCCTCCATCTTAGATGTGGGATGGATGCCTAATGGACACCTGCATCACCTGACATCAGGCCCCTGCTGGTATATATACAGAACTGGGCTAAGGCACCATTTTGGATTCGACGCGACAGAGAAGGAGGCATCTGTGTTACCTGTGTAATGCTGTGAGGAAGGAATAGGGACAGAGCAGATGGCAGTAGACAGATTGGGAATACACAAGGGATCACAGGGACACGGCTGCACACGGCATCACTTACTGTGCACCAAAGTTTGGTCTGCACATCCAAAGAGATTTGCCTCCCACCCACCCACCAAGCCAGTATTGCTCTGCTCTGCACTGATGAGGGGCAAAACCCCGAAACGGCTGTATGTAGATGAGTGATACCGACTTGGCTAATATTCCTTTTGCTTCTTAAAGATTCAGTGAATCATAAGCAAATGGAGGATTTGTTACATCCAATAGAGGGCGCTTAACCTTCTCAGCTCCTTTCCCATAATGCCTTGTGATATGCAGATGCTTGGTAGAGGGCAAAAAGGCAATCTCAAAACACTACACACCATATGGTGCTCTCCCCAAGGAGAGATATTCTCCTCTCTGTAGGACTAGTAAAAGAGGAAATACCAAGAGCGCAAAAACCTCCATGTATGCCATAGTTGCCAACTTTTGAAAATGAAAAAGCAGGAGACTGTAGACGGCGGCGCGCTATGCGCGCCGTGGCAAAAATTTGCATGGACACGCCCATCTTGTCGGTATGCCACGCCCCTTCAAAAAGCCACACCCACTCCACCTAACTGCATAACGGCTTTGGAAGAAAGCCAGGTAGATGCCCTTATAGCCAGGTAGTAACCCCCCATAAGCAGGTAGTGCCCCTTACAGGCAGATAGATGCCCCCTTGTAGCCAAGTAGATGCCCCCTCTGTAGCCAGGTAGGTGCCCCCCTTTGTTAGCCAGGTAGGTGCCCCCCTTTGTTAGCCAGGTAGGTGCCCCCCTTTGTTGCCAGGTAGGTGCCCCCATTGTTTGCCAGGTAGTGCCCCCTCTGTTGCCAGGTAGTGCCCCCTCTGTTGCCAGGTAGTGCCCCCATTGTTGCCAGGTAGTGCCCCCTCTGTTGCCAGGTAGATGGCCCCTCTGTTGCCAGGTAGTGCCCCCTCTGTTGCCAGGTAGATGCCCCCTCTGTTGCCAGAGATGCCTCCTCTTTGCCAGGTAGTGCCCCCTCTGTTGCCAGGTAGATGCCCCCTCTGTTGCCAGGTAGTGCCCCCATTGTTGCCAGGTAGTGCCCCCATTGTTGCCAGGCAGAGCCCCCCATATAGCTAATAAAAATAAAATAATAAAATCCACTTACCTCACCAGGCTCCTGCAGCACGGCCGCTCCGGACGATCTCTTCAGCGGCGCAGGGGGAAGTGAGAGCAGCCGCGCCTCACTCCCCTGCAGCCGCGCGTCACTTCCCCTGCGCCGCTGACCTGTAGGTGCGGCGCACACACCGGCGCCGGACATACAGGGGGAGGAGGGAAGAGAGGAACGATCCCTCCTGCCTCCTCCATGCACAGCGAGTCTCCGGGCGGGTGAAGCGGGCGCAGCAGCCGCTTCACCCGCCTGTAGGAGCGGCCCGGCGGCGCCAGAGTAGCGCACTAGCGCTACTCTGTCGCCGCGGCCATTTAAAGAGCCCCCGCCGCCTGCTGGCTGTGGGAGGAATGCCAACTCCCCCGGGAGGGCGGGAGGGGACCCCAAATAGTGGGACCCCCCAGCCAAAAACGGGAGAGTTGGCATGTATGGTCAAAGGTAACAGGTTCCACTGTAGGGCAGTTTAACAGGCTTTATTCAAGTCCATTCTCCATACAGTAACTTCAGTAAACATCAATGATAACAGCAATGCAAATGGCTCCTGGCATTCACACAGTATAACTGATTACAGGGGGGTGATAAGCTCACAGATACCTGAGGGTTCACCAGTCATATCCTGTCACTCCTGAGCTGTGATTGCTGGCTGTTCTCTTCAATGGTGTGCATTGGCTGCAGCATACACCCAGGATTCTGTGTTTACTGTCTCTCACTTCTTCTGTGTCCTTCACTCTGTCTCATAGGACCTAAACTACCCAGAATCCACTCCTCCAACAGTGTTCCAGCAACTTCTGTCTCCTCCCCTTTTTCTAGCATGCACAACACTAGGTTTGACTGTTCTAGTCCTGTGCTGTACAACCAACCATGCTGTGTGCTGGTACTTCTGGCGCCCTCTAATGGCCAAGGAGAAGTAACTAATTTACACTTGATAACAACAGTGACAGTAGAGCTTACCCAGGGTCACACTCATATAAGCATATATCATCCCAAAGTGTCAAGCTGCTTGACCACTCAATCGTCCTCCTGTTCGGCACCGTCCAAATAGAAGTATATTTATATTGCACAATACAGAGAAAGATGGGCAACAAACCCTAAAGTCTCCAGCGCTCAGGTCACAACTGGGTCCAAGAGAAATCACTGAAAGAACACTCATAAACTCAAGACAGAGTGTCCATTTATTTGAAAAATTATTAAAAATAACGAAAAGGTTTAAAAAATCTTATTCTCTTAACGCGTTTCGCACGCCACCATTGCATGCTTCCTCAGGAGTGATATGATAGAGAGAAGCTGAGCTCTGTGATATATAGGGTTATGTGATAGAGGAGAGAAGCTGAGCTCTGTGATATATAGGGTTATGTGATAGAGGAGAGAAGCTGAGCTCTGTGATATATAGGGTTATATGATAGAGGAGAGGAGCTGAGCTCTGTGATATATAGGGTTATATGATAGAGGGAGAGAAGCTGAGCTCTGTGATATATAGGGTTATATAATAGAGGAGAGAAGCTGAGCTCTGTGATATATAGGGTTATATGATAAAGGAGAGAAGCTGAGTTCTGTGATATATAGGGTTATATGATAGAGGAGAGAAGCTGAGCTCTGTGATATATAGGGTTATATGATAGAGGAGAGAAGATGAGCTCTGTGATATATAGGGTTATATGATAGAGGAGAGGAACTGAGCTCTGTGATATATAGGGTTATATGATAGAGGGAGAAGAGCTGCACTCTGTGATAGATAGGGTTATATGATAGAGGAGAGAAGCTGAGCTCTATGACATATAGGGTTATATGATAGAGGAGAGAAACTGAGCTCTGTGATATATAGGGTTATATGATAGAGGAGAGAAGCTGAGCTCTGTGATATATAGGGTTATATGATAGAGGAGAGAAGCTGAGCTCTGTGATATATAGGGTTATATGATAGAGGAGAAAAGTTGAGCTCTGTGATATATAGGGTTATATGATAGAGGAGAAAAGCTGAGCCCTCTGCTCTGTGATAGATAGCTTTATATGATTCATAGCAAGATTTCTCAGTAAAAAGTAGAGAAAATCTGTTAAAGCGAAACTGAAAGTATTGCTGACCCCGCCCACATACAGTGATTGAGCGTCAGCTCTGTACACATACTGACACAGGGAAAGCTGTCAATCACGGAATATGGGCGGACTCAGGAGGACTTTTGTCTCTTAAACCTTTCCTGACAGCTGGTCACAATGTTTGGCCTTTTTGTCTTTTGTTTCTTTTTTATTCCCCGCCTTCCAAGAGCTATATATTTTTTTTATTCCATCTACATAGACATATGACGGCTTTTTTCCCAGGACAAGTTGTACTTTTCAATGGTGGTATTGAATAGAATTGGCATAGAATATATTAGGAAACAAACATTTTTTGTAGTGGGTTAAAGCGTGAAAAAAACATATTTGAGCCATGAAGGGGTTTTGTTTTTATGGCATTCACTCTTCTGTATAAATGATGAGTTATCTGGATTCTGCAGGTCAATACAATTCAGGTGATTCCAAATATGTACGGTTTGTTTCATGTCTTAGTACTTTTAAAAAATCAAAAACATTCTCTATTTCTTACGTTTGTGCTGCAGCGTAATTTTTCTGCGACCACTAACTTTTTCCCCCCATTTTGAGTGAGGCAGCATTTTTTGCAGGCTGTAGTGTAGTTTTTATTTGTACCATTTTGGGATACATGCGGCTTTTTTGATCACTTTTTATACCAATATTTAGGGGACATGAAATTGCCAAAAAAACAGAATGTTGGTTTCTTGGAATTTTTTTCTTCTATGGTGCTTAGCATACAGGATAATTTATGTTATGTTTGAACAGATCGGACTTTTACAGAGGTAGCGATACCAATTATGTGTAACGTTTTAATTTTTTATTTGTAAAATGGCAAAAATGGGGTGATTTGAATTTTTATTACTTATTATTTTTATATACTTTAAAAAAATGTTTTTTACGTTTACATTTAGTCCCCTTAGGGTACTTGACCACTAGGGGGCTCGATCACATGTACACTTTTCTGCATTATATATAATGCAGATTGTTGTACCAAGATGGCGGTCCGATTACTTCCTGCCTGGGGCGACTATGGAAGCCTTCATTAGGCTTCTAGCTGCCAAGGAAACAGATTACACTATTTTGGGGTGCTTAAAGCACCATAGCCACAAGCAGCCTGCATCCAATACCAGGAACCCTTGGTAGAGGAGGAGGTGAGGGTAGACATATAAGTGGCCTGCCATGTTGGGTAGCCAGTCAGTTCCTGCAGTTATTGTTAGCTGTGAAGAGTTGGAGTGTTGCAGCATAAAAAGGGTCGTCTGTCATCTGGAGCAGAGGCGGGCAGAAGTCAGTAAAACAAGGCCGGCAAGACATATTCACAGAACAAGATAGAGTAATAAAGAAGAAATAGAGAACAAACAGAGAGATACAGACAGAAGTAGAAAAAGAAGACAGTAAAGTAACACTGTCAGTAAGGAAGAAGGTGCGGAGGCTGCTAGCCCTGTGTAGCCAAGAGCCAGGTCCACAATTCCTAGGGGAGCTTCTAGGCCTCATTTATTGTAGCAGGTAAGCCCCATATCAGCTGTGAGATATGCGGGAAGACAATTGTGCTTGACTGTGATCGAGGGACATCCTGAGTGCTTTGGGGGTATTTCAAGAGGTGCAGCTCAAATATCCTGGAATCAGGAGACAAGGGGTTTACAACTATGATTAAAGTGCTGTCCGGTATTTTTAAGCGGTTGCCACAGTACCATATCTATCCTGAAAGTAGACTGTAGTGGAAAATCAGCTGTGCTGAGCTGCAGAAAACCACGTACTGGTACCAGGACTTCGCCAGGACGAACTGCTGGATACGATTCCAGGATCACAGGACGGTTAAGTGCCAAGCACAAGTCAAATACCAGAGCACTTAAAGGGATTGTCCACATGATAAGTGATATATATCTGTTCTCTAAAACAGGGATACAAAGTCCCCAGTCCTTCCTCCCTCTACTCGCACAGTGAGGAAGTCTTTGTATGAAGCAGTGACTAGACTTGCTCACTGCTACTCCATTTAAAGCCTATAAGACCAACGAAGATAGCAGATGATCCAACTGTTGGAGGTTCCAATGGTGGGACCACTCAGTGGGCAGACAGGATAAATGTCTATGGAGGAACAACCTCTGTAATCCCCAGTCAAAAGGTGTTGGATCCTGAGTTGGCCAAGTTCTAAAGCCGCTTACCAAGGGCTGACTGTATAGTGTATACATGAACTAATACTGATTCTACCGCTTATTAAAGAAACTCTCTGGAAAAAAGGACTGATATTCTGTGCAGGTCCTGAAGGGGGTGGGGCATGACACAGGGATTCTCAGTCTCATGCTCCACCCTTTCTGCATTAGCTATAACACAGTGTATAATACATACACAAAATTAAATGACATAATCTAGAATTATTTTACAGATTATCATCCAGATCTGCAGCTGCAGAGTTTATTATTCACAAAAAACAAAACTACATAGTGCAGGAGGTAAAAATGAAAAAATTATTATAATAACAGAAATGGTCAATTTCTTATGTATTTTGATATACTGTATTTACCTACCTATGATTAAGGGCACGTGGTGCAAGAAACGCGTCGGCACAAATTGCTTTTGTCTACCATGCTCTCATACTTTTAATATATCTATGGATACGAATAAAATTGTGATTTTATTTAACCTGTGATCACCCATCTTCTTGGTGTCCCAAGTTACCTTTTGTCTTGGACCCTTTATGCCGCTGGAGCAGGAGACGTGCGCTGTGGGTGTAAGCTATCCTGCAGATTTGGTGAGCTGACTTTCCAAATAATTTCTTTATGCATATTTACTTACCTTTACCTGCTGGTACACCCACCCATTTTCTTTCTTGTTGTTATATATGTTTTTATTCTTTTTGTCTTGTGCATTGTATTTTTTAACTGACGATGTCTTGTTATTTAATTTGTCATACTAATAAATATTTGTGGCAATTATAATAATTTTTTCTTTTTCTTTTTCTTCCTCTTGCACAATTTATTTTTGTTTTTGTGGCTTGTATTATTAGTGCGTTGTTAAGAGGTCTACTGTGTTTGAGGAATTTTATGTTTTTACAGTTTATTTCTGTGAAACTTGACACCAGGTGAAACTGATTACCCCAGAAAGTTAATTTTAACAGAATTCTGAAACATGGTCATGATAAATTACTGTTCTGATAATATCATCATACTCGGTTTCTAAAAACATCATAATGCAGCAGGTGGTCCTAATCTGCAGATGGAGTGCACCCCTATAGCACAAGCCCAGACCCATTCCTAGCTATCTGTGCTGGTATCTACAGTCACAAATAAGGTTTTGTCATGCAGAAAAAATCCAATGCACAACCAGAATAAACTGGATTACTGTGAAAATGACTGTATATTACTATTCCGAATGCTAACAGTGGATGCTCATACTGAAAGCAAGCCTCCAGTTATAGCAGAATATCAAGGTTGTTTGAGAAAAGTGTTAGTTTTCTTTCTAGAAACAGTGCTATCCCTGTCCATGAATATGTCTATTATTGCACCTACCAGTGATAAAAGTATAAACTAATCACTGTAATCTGTTAAATTACAGCGTTTGTGGCTACATACAGTGTAGTCAATAAAATCAGTAAATAATCTCTAGAAGCAAAATATAAAATATCTACGAACAGGCTACTACAATAGTTGCAGTAAAACAAGTTCTGTTGTGTTTGGTTTTTCCCTCTCAAAATCCAATGAACCCTACAAAGCTCTCCATAACCTCTCCCTCCATACATCTCTGCTCTAATCTCAAGATACCTCCCCTCTCGCAATCTCCGCTCCTCACAGGACCTTCTTCTCTGTGCTCCTCACATCAGCTCTTCACACAACTGTCCCCAAGACTTTGCTCGTGCTTCCCCCATTCTCTGGAACTCATTACCCCAAAACATCAGACTCTTCCCAACTTTCACCAGTTTCAAAAGCAACCTGAAAACCCATCTCTTCAGGATAGCTTATAACCTATAATAACCCCACCACCAGTACACCGCCCCACAAACATGTCTGCCCCACACCGTCTGTCTCTCCCCTCCTTCCTTGTAGGTTGTAAGCCCTTGCGGGCAGGCTCCTCTCCCCCCTCTGTGTCAGTTGTCATTTATCGTCACCATTGGATTTGTTCAACATTTGTTATGTATGTAACTCCCCATGAATGTACAGCGCCTTGGAATCAATGGCGCTCTAAAATAAATAATAATAATAGCCAATAACAATTTAGCTCTGCAAAAATGCAAACTATACAGATATAGTGGAGACCATTTGAATTCAGTTATGAGAGTAATAATCTTAATAGTGTATGCTCATGAAAGTAGACAAGAATATCGCACTGTACATAAAATTAGTGCGTGGTACGCCAACACGGCCCTGCCTGATTGTAAGTAGCCTGTCATTGGATATTTTATATTTTGCTTTAAGAGATTATGCACCAATTTGATTGACTTCACTGTATGCAGCCCTATATGCAGTAATTTGATGGAATTTGTAGTGATTACTTTATACTTTATATGTTTATTACTGGTATTTCCTTAAGATGCAATACTAAACACAGTCATAGACAAGTGTAGCGCTGTTTCTAAAAAAAAACCCCAAAAAACAGTCACTCCAAAGTAGAGAGCCAAGGGAAGGGTGCATGGACCTTGCCTCAAGAAGCACCGGCATTAGAGTGTGAGAAGAAATTGGTGGTCACTACTCACACCCACACGGCCATTTATCAAAACAATCACATCCTTTATTGGGTTAAAAAAGAGTCCTTAGATCAGGTAAACGAGTAGGGACAAAACCTGCTGATGCGTTTCGGGCGGCAACACGCCCTTAGCCATAGCCAATGGCTATGTCGGACTTGAACTACGTTGGACATCCATTTCTCTAAGGTAGTGTTAATTTAAAAAATCTTTTGTGTTTTTCAGTATTTTTTAACCATTTTATTACAGTGTTAGTAGTGGTAATGTCTAACAGACATCTCTCCATTGCTATCGCAAAGCTGACATTCAACCTTACTTACTATTACCCCAGTATCCAATGCAACAGGGGTACTGGCAAGAACTGGTTTACCGTCAGAAGAGAACCAACTAATGTGATGGTCCATTTCTGGGGCAGCTGCAGGCTGGTATTTTTTTGGGAGGAAAGGAACCAATATTCATGAACATTCCCATTCTGTTAGTATCAGGCTGCAGATGTTGGTTTTACCTTGGCAGGTTATGGAAAAAGGGGGTACGCTACATTTTTTTAAAATGATTTATTTATTGAAAGTCTAAAAACTGGCATTCCACTATGATCAATAAATAATTAAAAGAAAACAGCATGGGGTCCCACCTTATTTTCATGACCAGCCAAGGTAAGACTGGCAGCTGCATATAGGGAAGGTCCATATATATTGTGTCCTTCCCGTCTTAAAAATATTAGCCCACAGCTGCCCCATAAGCAGACCATCACATGGGAAGGTCTGCTTCTAATGGTAACCTGGCTCTTCTGAATACCCCTGGTGCAATGCATCAGACAGATCAGGTACCTTTATTGATTGTCTAGCATGCAGACCACGCTGATATAAATGGATACAATTAGTCTGATGTGACACTTGGTTGCCTTTCACCTCTCTTAAGCGTGCCTGGAGTTGTGTGGCATTCATCATCCGGTACCACAGGGCATTGTTTACAATGAAGCGGTCATCAGTGTGTGATGGAGCCAAAGGACGTCCACTTCTTTACCTTTCTGTAACTCTTTCAGTCTCTCTGTACCTCCATTGCAATGTGCTGATGACACTCTGTGATACTCTAAGCTCAGTGGCCACTTCCGTCTCACAGTATCCTGCTTGAAACCTCGCTATGGCAATTATAAGATGCTGTTTTGGTCTCATGATGTCAAAATATGAACAGCATGATGAGGTGACTGTTTAAATCCCGATTCAAATTTATCCCCTGAATTTTTTCGGCGATACAGGGAACAAACACCTGTTGGGAATTTTGCCAACAACCCCTTGAGCCCTAGGCCTGAAAAGACCTTAGTGTCCAGCAAAAATTTTTCGTTTTTGCCTCCCGGTGTTTCAACAGTCATAACATTTTTATTTTTTAGTGACAGTTGTATGAGGACTTATTTTATGCATTAGAAATTGTACTTTTTGGGGGCAGAGTATGAGTTTACATATAAATTACTGTATTTTTATTTTCAATTATTTTTTTACACCATTCACATTTCACACTACATAACAGGTCCCCAGGGCTGACTGTACAGACATTCCCCGGGCTCCATCGATTATCACTGGTAGTCCAGATCACCTGAGAGAGCAGAGGAATGCCCTTTGGTTATGCCACGTTCAAGGACCACGGCAATCAAAGGGTTGAGCACTGGGGATTGGAGGTTTCCTCTGCTTCCCGGTGCTCACAGACACTGCTCCAGGAACACAACTGTTAAGTACAGTTCTGTTCCTAGCACAGCTGAAGCGCTGGAAGCTGCAAAACTCCACTTTCTGCAGCGACATCTCTAGACATTGCTGCAGAAAGAAGACACGCACCACCTGCCGTCTATAGTTGGTGGGAGTTCGTTAAGGAGTTAAAGGGGTTTTCTCGCTACAAAGATCATATCTCAGATTATGTGGACAGTAAAAATAAGCACTTTTGTAATAGGGGTTGCATTACCTAATTCACTTAGTATAGTAGATATGAGCTTTTCTGTCTATCTGTTTTCTATTTCTGCTGCTGCTAGTCTGGACATGCCCCCTTTTCTGTGATTGACTAGTCGGGACACGCCCATGGATGGATTCCGCTACTGGACACTCCCCCTGCACTGTGATTGGCTGACTGATATATCATTCAGCCTGTTGGGACACGCCCTCCAGACAGGAAACACCCTGGGCACGCCCCCTTGGCTGTGATTGGCTGCCTGCACACTCTGTGCTTACTCTCCTCTGAGCTGTTAAAACCGAGAGTAAAACCAGCTATGTGAGAGGGCTGCTGGCTCTATACTCATCTCCCAGCTCTAAGGTGAACGATCTGACTAATTACAGACTGTGTAACTCATAGATTCCTTCATATAACACAGTCATATGTCCAGTGTTCCCTCCATATAAAACAGTCACATAGTCTCCTGCCTGATAACAGAGGGGGAAGAGAGGAGGGCAGTGTGCATTCCTCACATGTGTTTCATCAGTACAGGCTGTGTGTTTAACTGGTTATAGCCCAGCAAGGAGCTTGTGGAGCCTGGAGATGAAGGCCCTGCAGACACAAGAGAACACTGTAGGAGGCTTCATATCAGGGGCGTAACTAGAGAAGCCAGGGCCCCAAAGCAAACTTTTGGATGGAGCCCCCTATACCCTCCCCCTTGCCCACCTCCCTGACCACGAACATTTACCAGGACATGCTGTTAGATAATACAAGGTAAATACCTCACCATCATACTGCTACCAAACAAATCCCACTATACCTAGACCAACATTACCAATAACACTACTACATATGGACCTGATTATACTGGCAGAACATGACCACAAAGTGACTGAATAATACCCCTACACTATTACTGATCAGTACACAAAGACCAATAGTACCGCCATATAGTGGTATATACCAGTGTACACAGGCTCTGAAGACTGTATATAACCACCATACAGTGACTATATAGTGGTAGATACCAGGTACACAGGTGCTTTGCAAATAGTTTACTTACATTTAGGGCCTCTCAGGTTACGTCTTGTCTGTTGAGTCCTTCACTTTCCCTTTTCTTCTCTATTTGGTCCAGACCTCCATGATAGTTATCCCCCCCCAAGCATTAGGGCCCCTGTAGGCATAGTTCTCCCTCCCCAAGCATTAGGGCCCCCTGTAGGCATAGTTCTCCCTCCCCAGGCATTAGGGCCCCCTGTAGGCATAGTTCTCCCTCCCCCAAGCATTAAGGCCCCCTGTAGGCATAGCCCACACCCCCCGTCTTTAGGGCCCCCTGTAGCTAATTACTTACCTGGCCGCGCTCCCCCGGCATCTCCGTCTCCAGGAAGCTCGGCAGGCGGCGCGATGACGTCACTTCCGCCGCGCCGCCTGCAGAGCTAGGTACGGCAGGGGTAGGGAGCGCAAAGCTCTCCCTGCCCCGCCTTTCATCTTAATTGTATGCGCGTCGCACGGACGTGCATACAATTAAGAGAGAGCCTCTGTGAAGCAAGGGGGCGGAGCCTGCCGCCGGCGGCGAGCCCTCCCTGGCTTCACAGACCGCCCGGGCCCCGCAGCTCTGCACCCGCCGCAGTGAACTGTTATGTTCACTGCCGGCGGGCCCAGGAGCGGCATTACCGGGGTAGCAGACGTGATAGCAGCTGCCCCAGGGCGCGGGCCCCCTAAGAAACCGGGCCCCGTGGCAGTTGCTTAGTTTGCTACCCCGGTAGTTACGCCCCTGCTTCAGATCTGTTCTGTCCAGACAACCTTCCCCTTCTTCTGCAAATACAGAATGATGATGTCACAGCTCTTCAGTGATGAGAGACACGCCTGCTGAGAGGAGAGACACGCCTGCTGAGAGGAGAGACTCGCCCCTGGATTTCAAATTCAGTCTCATAGAATTAGCTGAAGAGCAGCAACACTTCAACCGATAAAACCCCTTTAAGCTCCTTGTTAGGGATCAGCAAGTTGTGCAAAAAGTACTGAAACAATGAACGTTAAGATATGGTCTCATTTAATTTATTTTAAAAATATTTCAAGAAATTTTATGTTAATCCTGAATTTTCAACCAAAAACCAAATCACCCTAACTTTTTGTGAGTAGTGTATATAATTTAGCTATTCTAAACAGCCTACATTACCTAAGCTCTTTTATATGTAAGACATATATACAGGCAGAACAGGATATACATCTTCATTGATCTAAAACCTATTCAGTCAACAAGGTCAATTACCTTTTAAGAGACATTTAGTTACCCCCCAACGGAAGTCACAGGAGTTTTATTTCAGGAGAAAAGCTGAACGGTGGAGTTGAATCAAGGCGTGTCTCGTTGTTAATCTGTCTCATAACAGGGGACAGGACAGGGGAGAATATTGGAGGTCTAGTTGCTACTTTGCACCAAAATATTTAGGAATAGTGATACTGTTATTGCAAGTAGCAACAAGAGGAGATAGTCAATACCTGGGCTAACAGGTCATGTAGTAATATGAGAAACACCTAAGCCACCAGAAGAATGAGGTGCATATTAGCTATTTTATAGATTGCAATGAAAGAGACCCTGCTTATGAAAGGGAGAAAGCTTAGTTTGGACCTCTTTGAAAACACCTGTAGATTAGGGATAATAAGTATAGGGTAGTGTAATGTAAAGAAACCACAAAAGATTACTACTGGACCATTGACAAAGATCTTGTTCTAAGTTTCACGATAAGGGTGGGTAATTGGCACAAACTAAGGTTTCAGTTGTTGTATAAGGCTATGTCTACACTGCACAGAAAAACGTCCGTTTTTTCAGCGTTTTTCGTTTTCTAAAAACGCTGGAAAAACGACTGTAATCATCTCCCATAGACTTCTATTGTAAAAACGTCCTGCTGTCTACACTGAGCTTCTTTTTTCTGCTCTTTTTTTCACTGGTCGTATTCTGCAACATGCTCTAAAAAACGCCAGAACAGGGCAGAAAATTTACTACAGGAGTCTATGTAAAGCGCCGGACGTCTTTTGGCGCGTTTTTTGGCGCGTTTTTTGCAGCGAATTTCAATGAAAACCCTCCCAGGAGACCCAAGTCCCACCTATAGTGGGTGTAACAAAGGTTAATCCTTATCAAATTTGCATAAAAGTGTCCGATGTGTCCTTGTCTGTACCTTTTGTAATCAAATGATCATGCTTTGGTCGCTAACGATTTTTGCGCAATTCATATTTTGTTCGCTAAAAATACGTTTTTTACAGATTTTGGCATCAGAATCAGTTTTTTTTTTACAGATTTTGATGCTAAAATCCTTTTCTAAACATATTTTGGCACTAAAAAAGTTATCTTGCTACTGATGCTGAAAATACGTTTTTTACGGATTTTGGTGCCAGAATCCATTTTTTTACGTTTTTTTGGCACTAAAATAATTTTTTTTTCCCACAGATATTGGCGCTAATAACTTTTTATCTCGCCTCTGACACCCAAAAATACGTTTTTTTTATGGATTTTGGCGCAAAAATACGTTTTTTTACGGTTTTTTACACTAAAATAATTTTTTTTTACAGATTTTGGCGCTAATAACGTTATCTCGTCTCTGACGGCAAAAATAAATTTTTTTACGGATTTTCCCGCAAGAATCCGTTTTTTATGGCTTTTGGGGCTAAAATCCGTATCTTTACAGATTTTGGCGCTAATAAAGTGATCTAGCTTTTGACGCAAATAAATACATTTTTTACGGATTTCGGCGGCAGAATCCGTTTTTTGATTTGGGGGCTAAGTTCAATATCTTTAAAAATTTTGGCGCTAATAAACTGATCATGCTTCTGACTCTAAAAATATTTTTTTTTTACGGAATTTGGCGCAATAATGCGTTTTTTGGGGATTTTGCTGCTAAAATCCTTTTCTTTACAGATTTTGACGCTAATACAGTTTTTATTATTATTATTATTATTATTTATTTTAGAGCGCCATTAATTCCGGGGGCGCTGTACATTTAAGGGGAATTATATACATAACAAATGTTGAACAAATACAATGGTGACAAAAATGACTAGTAACTGAAACAGAGAGGAAAGAGGACCCTGCCCGCGAGGGCTTACAATCTACAAGGAAGAAGGGGAGAGACAGGTGTGGGGCAGACATGCTTGCAGGCCGGTGTAGTGGTGGTGGGGTTAGTGTGGGTTGTAGGCTATCCTGAAGAGATGGGTTTTCAGGTTGCTTGTGAAACTGGTGAACGTTGGGGAGAGTCTGATGTTTTGGGTTAAGGAGTTCCAGAGTGTGGGTGAAGCACGGGAGAAGTCTTGGAGACGGTTATGTGAGGAGCTGATGAGAGGGGAGCAGAGGAGCGGAGATTGCGTGAGGGGAGGTATCTGGAAATTAGGGCAGAGATGTATGGAGGGGAGAGGTCATGGAGAGCCTTGTAGGTCAGGGTTAGTAATTTGAACTGAATTCGTTGGGCAATGGGTAGCCAGTGAAGAGATTGGCAGAGGGGAGAGGCAGAGGAGTAGCGAGGAGAGAGGTGAATCAGACGGGCAGCAGAGTTGAGGATGGATTGGAGGGGAGCGAGGGTACTAGCTGGGAGGCCACAGAGAAGGATGTTGCAGTAGTCAAGGCGGGAGATGACGAGGGCATGGACTAGCGTTTTAGTAGTGTCAGAGTTGAAGAATGGGCGGATGCGTGAAATATTTTTCAGGTGGAGGCGGCAGGCAGAGGTGAGGGCTTGGATGTGCGGTTTGAAGGATAAAGAGGAGTCAAGGGTTATCCCACGGCAGCGGACTTGTGGAGCGTGTGAACTTTATGTATGCATAGATAATTTGGGTTTTTGTGTTTTTTGGTGCAAGTATCTGGTGCAATGTTTAATAAAGCAGTAGCTCGCTGCAGCAGCAGCAGCACACAAAGGACAATGTGCTCACAATGGCTACAGTGATCTAAAGGAAGTGACTACTTAACATGTTAACTCCACCTGTAGGGTGTAGTTTACATCCAATGGCTTAGTTTGTGCATATATTAAAAAGCAGAGCAAAGACGCTCCAAAAAACGCTTCAAAAAACGCTCCAAAAACCGAAAAACGCGCCAAAAACCGGATGTTTTTTCAGCTGCTTTTGACAGGCAATGGACAGAAAACTCAGTTTTATGAACGTTTTTAGTAATTCGTTTTCAGGTCGTTTTTTGTCCACTGCAGTGTAGACATAGCCTAAGTCTCAGCTGGATACCCAAGTATGGAGTGCTCTTTTACCACCACTGAAAATAAAAAGTGTGTTTCAAAAGTCTGACCACATAGCCAGGCACTGTGCTCATTTTGAGAAAGAGAGTACATGATTGGATTTATAGTTCTACAATGTGCATTGAGCCACACTAGGCCAGCTCTATCATGCTACAAATATGACTCTGCAAAAAACAGGTGCAGAGAGTCTAGTATATGAAGATTTATATTAGTCCTTGAATGACAGAACTTTGTTTGCTAATCTCATGGCATAGAGGGTGCTGACAGACAAGTGCAGGCCCCAGGGAGGTTGCTAGGAGAGGGATATTATCCATGAGGTCATTTCATCCTATAACAACAACACATTACATAGGCAGTGGTGTGCATAGAGAAGACTAGAAGACTGTAGGAATGTGCCCTCTCTCTAGCTCTAAGAATGTGCCCCCCACCTCTCCTTTCCAAAATGAGTTGTCACAGGACTGGGACTCAGTCATGCAGGGTATAATCTATAAACATTGCCTTTGTATCATCTATTCCAATGGGAAAAAAATCCCATGTGATAAAGTGTACAATGTGTACAACTCTGTATAAACAATAAGAGAAACCACAGCATCATCTATGGGGCCCGTGGTGAGGATGGGCTCCAAAAAAATATTAACTAAATAGGTTTCAGATTTGAATACTTTATTTTCCTGTAGAATGGTCTAGAGAAGTAGGAGTGGGTTATCATTGCTCTGGCTTTTGGCAGTGTCATAGGGTTAATGGTTCTCCTATGAAGCTAGAATTCATAGGGCACCATAGCAAAATGAGATGTGGCCCCACCACCTAATAAAAATAAACTAAAACAGCAGCATAAGTAGCATTTATTAAAGGTATAAAAAATACTGCCACATATTAGTTAACCCACATAGTAGTCGGGGAGAACAGCAAGCCACCAACTACAAAAAAGAACAATGTTCTTGTACCTGACTACAGTGGAGAAAAATGGCTCTATTCTGGACAGACCGAGATAAAGATGGACTAGGTAGACAGGACAATGACAAGAGCAATACATCAGGCGATACCTTTTAGAGGCTAACTAAGTATATTTGATAGTAAGCTTTCGAGAGTGCTAGCTCCCTTCTTCAGATATGGTGTTAACCATCAAATATACTCAGTTAAAAGGTATCGCCTGTTTTCTTCACTCTTCTACTACTTTCTATGGCTAACACGGTACAACATTATACTAAGAGCAATACATGAAAAGATAAAATCAGGAAAGAAGATGCCTTCCCATTTGATGAAAAAAAAAGTGCAGTATGTCAACTTTCAGTCAGAAGATGTGAATCACACAAAAGATATGTCAATTGGTATTGGTAAGGACCAAAGCTACACATGAATTTTGCCATTTAACCCTTTAGATACTGTAGTCAATAGCAACAGTGGAATCTAGGTGGTTAGGGAGATGGGGCTATGCCCCCCCCCTCAAAAAAAACTTTAAACCAATAGAAACTATACTTCAGCCCACAAAAAATGAGCCCTCACATGGTCCATAGATGGAGTAAAATAACAGAAAAATGTCTCCGAAATCATGCTGACATGTAGAACATAGTCTTTATATCAGTTATACTGCATGGTGAACTCCATAAAAACGAAACCCATGATTGCTTTTCTTCCCCCTGTTTCACCCCACCCAAAAACTTTCAGGAGCTATCACAAAGCATTATGGTATATTAAATAGTACCATTAAAAAACCAACTTGTCCCGAAAAAAAAAAACTATGCCTTTTACAGATATGTTATAGTTCCTGGAAGGCAGGGATTGAAAAACGAAAACATCATCACCAAAAACAGTTGCATCAGGAAGGGGTTAAAAAGGTTTTGCCCCACCAAAAATATAAGCTCACATATCATAGTAAAAAAAGTTACAACTATCAACATCTCCAAAAGTTGCTTATTTAGGAAATATCCTGTTTCTGGTCATCTCTCATAGGCTGTCAGCTGAGAGCTGTTTACCAGATGTGTCAAAACTCATAACTCCTAAAGGGTTATTCTTTCTCTGCACTCAGGAGGGGGATTCCTTCTCTTTTTCACACTTATCAGAACCTGCTAATAACTATAACAAGAAAAAAGAGCAGCTAGCAACATGATCATTTAAGTGCAGATCAATATGTCCAATGTGATAATATAACTACAGAGAAAAAGACGGACATATATCAAAAGATAGCACCTCCATTATTGTACATTTTATTCGAGAAATACAAAATATATATATAAAAAAAAAAATAAAAAAAACACAAGAATAATAAATTAAATATACTCCATGACACTACACTCCAGGGTTTTGTAAAATGCTGATGAACACTGCATGTGTGCTAAAAAAATATTAATATTTGTGATCCTGCTGAACTGTATATAATACACTATGATGTACAATCATCAACAATGCAATATCAGTACAATATACAATAGATGAGAGATGAAATATGCTAGTAAGAACTGTATTACCAGTATTAGTCTGGAGATGTATCAGTGGGAGAATCCCCAAGTGTGTCGTCGTGCCACCATGGCTTCCTCAGGGGCAATAGAGAAGGGTTCTGTTTATATAGAGGTTAAGTGATCCATAAAGTGATTAAACAGATAAGTGCTCACCTGGGGCTCTCCTCCTTCCAAATCCACACCATACTATGACAGCATATACAAGGGTAAACTGCAAATGTACATAACACTTTTCCTAATCTAAGTAATAAGTATGGGGATTTTCTCACTGATATGTGTTCAAACAAATATTGGTAATATTGTCCTTATTCTTTTATTTTATTGTAAATTGCACTGATATTGAATTGTTTGTGATAGTTCACCACAGTGTATAATATACAATTTAACAGGGTCAAAAATATTGATTTATTTTGTACAACACATGCAATGTGACTCAGAGTTTTATAAAACACAGGAGTGTAATCTCATGGAGTGTTTTTAAATGTTTTTAACTTTTGAGTGTTTTTTTATTAGATATTTGGTATTTTTCAAATAAAATGTACTAATGTATGAGTTATCTTTTTTTTTATAAACTTCTGTTCTCTGTAGTTAGGTCCTACTAATAACACACTTAAATGGAACTTGTCAGGTGGTTTGTGCTGCCTTACCTGAGAGCAGGAAGTGATAGAGGGAGAGCAGCTCAGCTCTGTGATATATAGGTTTATATGATAGAGGAGAGAAGCTGAGCTCTGTGATATATAGGGTTATATGATGGAGGGAGAGAAGCTGAGCTCTGTGATATATAGGGTTATATGATAGAGGAGAGAAGCTGAGCTCTGTGATATATAGGGTTATATGATAGAGGAGAGAAGCTGAGCTCTGTGATATATAGGGCTGTATGATAGAGGGAGAGTAGCTGAGCTCTGTGATATATAGGGTTATATGATAGAGGGTGAGAAGCTGAGCTCTGTGATTTCTATGGTTATATGATAGAGGAGAGAAGTTGAGAACTGTGATTTATATAGGGTTATATGACAGAGGGTGAGAAGCTGAGCTCTGTGATATATAGGGTTATATATAAAATAAGTGCACTTTATTCCAGATGTAAGTGTACTTATTGGAATAAAGTGCATTTACATCTAAGGTTTTCAACAACAAACATGAAATGGGTTTCCAAGCAGTGGGGTTCTTTTTGGAAAATGAAAAAAATTTGTCAGATTCCAAAAGAACTTTCTTATTGGAAGGTTTGAAACTGATTTTAATGAATAATTTTTTTTTAAATATAATGGTACTCACTACCAACAACAGTTTGGCACAGCGATAGGGACTTGTGTTGCCCCATTGTTTGCCAACCTGTTTATGAGCCTTTTTGAGGAACTATTTTTTTTTCAAATCTTAATATTTTTACTGATAATATTGTTTATTATAAACAGTATATAGATGATCTCAGTTTTATTTGGAATAGAACTTTAGATAGGGTTAACGATTTTTTTTATTGTTTTTAGATGCCAACTCATGGGGTATTATGCTAGTAACATAACCTCTTGCTGATTCTAGTTCCGGGACAGGGAAAGAGAGGCGCGTACCGCAAAATGCAGGACTCTGGTTTCGGCAGGATAAAGATTATGTTTTAAATAATTTAAATAATAATTTATCATGGATAGAGTATAGAACTGAGTTTTTAAGGATGTAAAGTTGCTATGTGAATATTTTGTAATGTATTTTAACCGGACATGATAGTATATTGTTGGCTGGCTATTACATCATTGGCTATTTAAACTGCCCATTGTTATGTTGTTGCTACTCCTGATGAAGCACGCCATGTGTAGCATAAGGAATGCGTTGAATTTACCATTATTTTAATATTTTTAGTGCCAATAAAACTGACACAAGACAAATTTAAAGTGTTCAGTTGTTATTATTGGCACCCATTTGTGATATCTGAGTGCCTTTTGCCTCCTTTTTGGGATATTGTCCCTTTATTTTATGTATTACACCCTGTGATACTGTTTGTGCTGGGATCCAGGGGATATTTGGAGTGTGGTTGCCAGGCTCAAGGATATCTACATGCATGTGATTATATGAGTTGTACCATATATTTGTACAACTTGCTCAGGTGAGCAATGTCAAGTCACATTTATTGAAATATACAAGTGTGATAATACTGCACCAGAAAGTGCGCTTTTTGTTCTCCCCTGTCCCCTCTTGTCTTTTTTTGGCACAAGTAACTTTCCATATATATGGTTATATGACAGGGGAGAGGAGAGGAGCTGAGCTCTGTGATATACCAGGTTATATGATAGAGGACAGAAGCTGAGCTCTGTGATATATAGGTTTATATGATAGAGGGAGAGAAGCTGAGCTCTGTGATATATAGGGTTATATGATAGAGGAGTTGAGTTCTGTGATATTTAGGGTTATATGATAGAGCTGAGCTCTGTGATATACAGTGGGTACGGAAAGTATTCAGACCCCTTTAAATGTTTGACTCTTTCTTTCATTGCAGCTATTTGGTAAGATCCAAAAAGTTCATTTTTTTGCTGATTAATGTACCCTCTGCCCCCATCTTGAAATAAAAAAAACAGAAATGTTGATATTTTTGCAAATTTATTAAACAAGAAAAACTGAAATATCACATGGTCTTAAGTATTCAGAGCCTTTGCTCAGTATTGAGTAGTAGCACCTTTTGAGCTACTCCAGCCATGAGTCTTCTTGGGAATGATGCAACAAGTTTTTCACAGCTGGATTTGGGGATCCTCTGCCATTCTTCCTTGCAGAAACCTCTCCAGTTCCCTCAGCTTGGATGGTGAACGTTGGTGGACAGCCATTTTCAAGTCTCTCCAGAGATGCTCAATTGGGTTTAGGTCATGGCTCTGGCTGGGCCAGTCAAGAATGGTCACAGAGTTGTTCTGAAGCCACTTCTTTGTTATTTTAGTTGTGTACTTAGGGTCATTGTCTTGTTGGAAGAAGAACCTTTGTCCCAGTCTGAGGTCCAGAGCGTCTGGAAGAGGTTTTCATCCAGGATATCTCTGTAGTTGGCCACATTTATCTTTCCTTCCATTGCAACCAGTCATCCTGTCCCTGCAGCTGAAAAACACCCCCATAGCATGATGCTGCCACCACCATGTGTCACTGTTGGGACGATGAGCAGTGCCTGTTTTCTCTACACATACCACTTACTATTAACACCAAAGAGTTCAATCTTCATCTCATCAGACCAGAGAATCTAATTTCTCATAGTTTGGGAGTCCTTCATGTGTTTTTTGCAAACTGTGTGCGGGCTTATGACCATGTTATATTTAAGTTTTTCTTGTTTAACCCTTTCCCGACATGGGACGTGTGTGTTCCCGCAAATGGACGTATGCATACGTCCTGGGCGATCGTGCAGACTTACAAGCAAGCCCGCATGACCACGACATGGGACCAGCGGTATATTACCGCTGGCCTCATGCCACATCACCCACGGCTGGAGTGAGCTCCAGCCGCAGGTGTTTAACCCCTTAGTTCCGATTAAGATCGTCAGAGCTAAGTCGCAGGCAGGAGGAGGGAGCCCCTGCTGCCTGCTCCCGGCAGGCTGCTGCACTACAGTGCAGCAGCAATCTCCTACCAGACAGCCTCGGGAAGAGAAAAAGTCACTTCCCGGGTCGACTGTGAGGTCATCATGCCCACAATGAATTGTGGGCATGATGACTGACAGTTGCCCTGGCGATCAGTACACAGCAGCAATCCTGTGTACTGGCTTGCCTTGTAACAGCAATCTGAAGGTTGATGTTACAAATCCCCTATGGGGAAAAGTAAAAAAAGTGTAAAAAAGTTTTTAAAAAATTGAAAAAAGTGAAAAACAAAACACAAAAAATAAAATAAAAACACGTACATCGCCCTTTCCCCTTTACAAACGGCAATCGCCCCAAAAAAGATAAAAAATGAATAAAGTACCCATATTTGGTATTGCCGCATGCGTAACGACCTGTCCTATAAATATGTCACATTAATTAACCCATATGGTGAACGCTGTTAAAAAAAAAAAAAAAAAAAAACAATCAAAGAATTGCGATTTTTGTTCATCCGACAGCACATAAAATGGAATAAAAAGCGATCAAAAACTCATATAAACGCAAAAAAAAGTCCTTACATGTCTCTGTATAAGGAAAAGTAAAAAAGTTATGGCTCTCAGAAGATAGTGATGCATAAATATTGTTTTACACAATAAAAACCTACAGTAGTCATATGGTAGATGCTAGTTATAAGCTATTTTGAGTGGAATAACTATCTGTCTTAAATGCGGAAATTTTTGAAGTTTGAAAATGGTAAATTTTTTAAATTTTTCATGATACTTTGATATTTTTCACAAATAAACAAGGACTTTTTGGACAAAAATTTCTTACTATCTTAAAACACAATGTGTCACGAGAATAGGTTAAAGTGTCAAAAAGTTATTCTCACATAAAGTGACACATGTCAGATTTCAAAAATGGGGCTCTGTTAGAGAGGCCAAATCTGGTTCCTGTGGTAAGGGATTAATAAATTTGCAAAAATATCTACATTTCTGTTTTTTTTTTTCAAGATGGGGTGCAGAGTGTACATTAAGGAGCCAAAAAAGTGAACTTTTTTTATCTTATAAAATGGCTGCAATGAAGCAAAGAGTGAAAAATGTAAAGGGGTCTGAATACTTTCCGTACCCACTGTATAGGGTTATATGGTTTGATGCTGCTTTTCTGAATAAAAAAGCCTATATATCACAGCAGAGTAAATTTTCAAAAGTGAAAGTACTACCAATCCAGCCCACATACAGTGATTGACAGTTTGCTCTATACACAGTCTGATACATAATAAGCTGTCAATCACTGCATGTGGGCGGGACAAGCAGAACTCTCACTGTCTCTTAAGGAGCCCAGTCAAGATTTACTTTGCTTTTTACTCAGAATTTCTTCTCGAAATCCTATAAACCAGTATATCACTGAGCTCAGCTTCTCTCTGTCACACACATGTCCTGATCTCAGATAGGGTAATATAAACCACCTGATAGGTTCCCTTTAACTCTCTTTGGCTCCTGAGCCCATCAGCTGGAGATTGGTGAACAATCCTCTTCTGCTGTGCTATGAGAGCAGAGAGCCACAACAGGAACAAATGCACATGGGGGACCTTTACAAAATGATCTAAAAAAACACCCATTTTTTAATCATATAAAAGTCCCATATTGTTTGGTAATATGCGGAAAAAATTATAGTGTCCCTATATTATAATGATAGGCCCCAGTCAGTTGAGAAGGCAGTTGACCTCAAAGATTTTGTCAGGACCAACCGACTGTGCAAGGAGGGAAGAAAAGGATCAGCACTGTTGAATTTCAATGCCCAAATCTTTTGTTTTCCTCGGAGTTTGGGTGACAACTATTGAAGGCATAAGGGCCTCTAACGTGTGTGTCCTACCCCAGAGAACTAGCAATAACTGTGCAGTAAATGGATGGACCATTTATCTCTCCCTCATCACGAGTAGTAAGAACAGACAACTTGGCTTTGCTTGCTTAGAATTTCACTATAGGATAGATTGAATAAACTTCCATGATATTGTGGAGAAAAGTTCATCAACTCCCATACACTTTTATTTTTGTTGCTGGTTTATACTTTGGATGCCAGGAATCTGGTGACACAGCAGGCAACTCAAACGTGGATGGAATACAGACATCTAAAGTAAAGGCGTCTTAATATTCAGAAGATGTAGAGTGCAGAGGAACTATTGTTAAAGTTTGTTTAAATGTCTCCACAGTATGAGCTGAAAACTTCTCTTTGCAAGATACCTCATAATGTTTTCCATGCTTGTCAATGCCAACATTTTTTTACAAATATGTTTTGGTATTAGGCAGTGAGACATCGTGTACAGACAACACAGGGCAAACCACAAACACAGCAGGAGCCAAAGACGAAGACAGTAAATCTAAAAATGCTATCCCATCACTGGTATTAATAACATCAATAACATAGTACTAGTGACATATTTGTGTCTGTATTGTACAGTATTATAATAGCTACTAATAATGCCCCAAAGTACAGGAATATAACTAATATAATACTGCTCCCTATATACAAGTATATAAGTATTATAATACAGCCCTTTATGTACAAGAAAATAGTTATTGTATACTGCCTTCTATGTACAAGAGATTAACCACTATAATACGGCCCCTGTGTAAAATAATATAACTACTATAATACTGCCTTCTATATAAAAGAATATAGCTACTATAATACTGCCCCTTCCGTACATGAATATACAGTAAGTGCATAACACTACCACAATGTAAAAGAAAATAATTACTATAATACTGCCCCCTATGTACAAAAATATAACTACTATAATACTGTCTCCTATGTACAAGAATATAACTACTGTAATACTGACCCCTATGTACAAGAATATAACTATTATAATTCTGCCTCCTGTGTGCAAGTGTATAACTATTATAATACTGCATCCTGTGTAAAAGAATACACTCACCGGCCACTTTATTAGGTACACCATGCTGGTAACGGGTTGGACCCCCTTTTGCCTTCAGAACTGCCTCAATTCTTCGTGGCATAGATTCCACAAGGTGTTGCAACAATGCTCAATTGGTACCAAGGGGCCCAAAGAGTGCCAAGAAAATATTCCCCACACCATGACACCACCACCACCAGCCTGAACCGTTGATACAAGGCAGGATGGATCCATGCTTTCATGTTGTTGACGCCAAATTCATGACCCACCATCCGAATGTCGCAGCAGAAATCGAGACTCAGCAGACCAGGCAACTGTTTTTCCAATCTTCTACTGTCCAATTTCGATGTAGCTTGGGCAAATTGGAGCCTCAGTTTCCTGTTCTTAGCTGAAGGAGTGGCACCCGGTGTGGTCTTTCTGCTGCTGTAGCCCATCTGCCTCAAAGTTCGCCGTACTGTGCGTTCAGAGATGCTCTTCTGCCTACCTTGGTTGTAATGGGTGGCTATTTGAGTCACTGTTGCCTTTCTATCAGCTCGAACCAGTCTGCCCATTCTCCTTTGACCTCTGGCATCAAACAAGGCATTTCCGCCCACAGGACTGCCGCTCACTGGATGTTTTTTCTTTTTCGGACCATTCTCTGTAAACCCTAGAGATGGTTGTGCGTGAAAATCCCAGGAGATCAGCAGTTTCTGAAATACTCAGACCAGCCCTTATCTGGCACCAACAACCATGCCACGTTCAAAGGCACTCAAATCACCTTTCTTCCCCATACTGATGCTCGGTTTGAACTGCAGGAGATTGTCTTGACCATGTCTACATGCCTAAATGCACTGAGTTGCCACCATGTGATTGGCTGATTAGAAATTAAGTGTTAACGAGCAGTTGGGCAGGTGTACCTAATAAAGTGGCCGGTGAGTGTATATTTGTAATAATACTGTGCCTTGCATATAAGAATATACAGTAAGTGCATAGTACTACCACTTTGTACAGGAATATAATAACTATAATACTGCCTCCTATATACAAGAATACAACTACTATGATACTGCCCCCATGTGCAAGAATATAACTACTATAATACTGCTCATATGTGCAAGAATATAACTACTATACTGCTACCCTTTGTGGATAAGAATCTAACTACTATAATACTGTCCCCTATGTACAAGAATATAACTACTATAATACTGCCCCTATGTACAAGAATATAACTACTATAATACTGCCCCCTATGTACAAGAATATAACTGCTATAATACTGTCCCTATGTACAAGAATATAACTACTATAATACTGTCCCCTATGTACAAGAATACAACTACTATGATACTGCCCCCATGTGCAAGAATATAACTACTATAATACTGGGCATATGTATAAGAATATAACTACTATAATACTTCCCCCCATATGTGTAAGAATATAACTACTATAATACTGTCCCCTATGTACAAGAATATAACTACTATAATACTGCACCAATGTAAAAGAATATAACAACTATAATACTGCCCCTATGTACAAGAATATAACTACCACAATACTACTCACTAGGTGCAAGAATATAATTGCTATAATACTAATCTCTATGTACAGGTATAAAGAATAATCCCCCTATGTAAGAGAATTTAAAGGTAACCTGTCAAATAGATTATGCCCCCTTGCTGCGGACAGCACAAGCTAGTGACAGACCTGCTTTTTCCATGTATGAATGTTAGTGAGCCCTGTTCGCTATATTTTTAAACGGCCGCACTCCAATATTAGGCGCATTATAAAGCGTCTGTGGCATTTAGTAATTAGCCTGAGATCGGGGGCATCTGGAGGTGTGTGGCGCTATAACTGTATAATTCTACACATTTATAGCTTCAGTACGGGAAATCCACGCGCATTACTGCTGGAACAGGTAAACCACTTTACATGTGGTTTACCTGAGCCTGAATTGTAATTTCTGTGTTAGAATGTGCCTGATTTATGTAGAGCGGGTTCATAGATTCAGGCGAATTCTACACTACCATTGTTTGCAGGAGAAAAAAAATGGCGCCTGAGCGCCAAAAATCATACAGTACATACCCAAATCTGGCAGTTTTCAGCCAGAAAAGAGTCTGGCTTATTCATGAGCAGGTGTTGGCCCCGCCTACCCGAGGCTAGCCACGCCACCTGGCAGTTATTCACATGTTTCTACCTATTCAAAGTAATAGGTTTATCAGTTGTAGGGTGGGCGGGGCTAATCTCAGGTGGGCGGGTCATGAATTAAACGACTCTTTTCATGATTCTTTTCTGGCTGAATACTGCAGATTTGAGCATTAAATGCTCTGAAACTGCTGCATCTTACAGAATAATGGACACAGCACTGGAAACAGCAGGTCTGACACTAGCTTGTGCTGCCCTCAGCAAGGGTGGCATAATCTATGTGACAGGTTCCCTTTAAGTGCTGTTATATTGCCCCATATGCATAACACTATAAAGTAAATATTACCATACTACTTCCTAGATATAAGAATATCACTACTAGAATACTACCCACTAAGTATAACAATATGACGAATGTAATAGAAACACTTATATCTTATACTTGGGTTTGTGTAATTTCTTGAACAGATGAAAGGGCTTCCATAAGATTTGCATTCTACGTCTGTAAACTTCCTTGAATAAAATGTTCTTTACAAGGTAGTGTGGAATGCCAAGTATGTCTTCAAAATAAGGTGTCATATGTCCCTAGCAAACCTTTCTCCAGCCCACATTCTGGTCCCAGGGCTGCCAAATATGTTGCAGTGGAGGCTGCCCACTGGCCGCTGCGGTTGGGTAAGATTTTGTGCACTGACATTGCGGTTAGTGGTTAGGTCCATATCTGCACTACACATACATGGGAGCACTATGCTGGGCCTGCAAGGCGCCTTTAAATATCTTTTATGTATGTCTCTATTAAGGAGAAGACAGAAATAGTCATCAGTACACACAGGCTTTATTCCAAATGTATCTCACTTCATGAGGCCATCTCTGGAGAAACACTCACTCTGGCAAGATTAGTAGTACCGTTTCCTTCTACTAAACTGAGCAGGATTTGTTTTCTTTTCTCTTTTTTTTTTATAACCCTGTCATCTCTCCAAAAATTCATGCAAGTAACTTATGTTTTATTTATTAAATTATTTTTAGGAATAAGCTGAATGTAGAAAAACTAAATGGATTAGGTAGATAAAAGGACAGACATAGATCAACAGATAGATACACAGACAGACATGCCTAGATTGCCAGCCCACGGGATGACCTGGTAGACCGTGTCAGTCAGTGGCCATCTACCACAGGCTGACAGTCCCCGTAAAGATTGTGCAAATTGTTTATGAATCACTCTGCCTGTCCATAGAGAGAATTGAGCAGTCATATAGGTACAGCTTTCCAGTCATCTCTGATGATGTAACTATCCATGGACAATTACTAGACATGGTAACTGTCTATATTTGGACAGATACATCAAAAGAGCTTCTACTGGAGAAGCCAATCAGTGTTCCTCTCTCCTCTGCTAATGATCAGTCAGAGCACTGCTTTCTCATATTGCCTGATCATAGAACTATGCAGCCCTCCAGTCTCTGTACCTCCCTGTACTCATCTTTATGATTAGTGCTGAGAGGAAATAAGTAGTGACTGCTTGGATAACTTTGGCGCCTAGTACGGTGAGTAACCACAAGACCCCAGGTATGTATCATTCACCCCTTCAAAAAGGATTCTTACATTAACCCCTTTACTGCCCTGAACCACCAGGGATCCTTACATTAAACCCATTACTACCATAGACCACCTTACAGTAACCTACATTAATCCTTACATTAACTCTTTCACTGCCATGGACCACCAAAGATAAACCATTAACCCTTACAATGCTCTCCAGCAGGAATCAATACATTAACCCCCTCACTGCCGTAGAGCACCAGGGATCCTTACTGAAATCCCGTCACTGCTCTTGACTACCAAGGATTCTTATTATTGAGCATTATGATTAATTTCAGGAAGTACAATGTGTAACATAATAAATGTCAGGAAATACAGTTTGTAATATAATTAATTTCATGGGGTACAGTGTGTATTATAATTAATTTCAAGAGCTAAAATGTTTCAGGTGGTAGTATATATAATATAGCTAATTTCAGGTGAAGTATATATTCTAATTCATTTTATGAGGTACAGTGTGTAACATAATTAATTGATATATTTAATCTCAAGGGGTACAGTGTGTAATATCATTTATTTTTTGGATGCAGTGTGAGTAGATATATTTATGGGGGAGGAGAAAAAAGCGAAATCTGCTGCATTGCATGGCACTCTTTCTTCATGATATGTGGACTGGTTGAGTTTAAGTGTCAGGGCTGCTTTGTTGTCTCAGTCCACCCCTGTAGACTGATATTGTATGGGTATGTTCTATACCGGCGCGTAAATGGCACTTTACACCACCTGTCAAAAGTCTGTGCTGGTCAGCGCTATGGCCCAGCCTCCTATCACTTTCGTTTTCCCGGGGAATACTCACAGGGAATACACCAGCTCAATGAGTGCTATGATTTTACCATATTTGCAGGGCGTATTTCGGACACATTGCATCGCAATTGTAAACATAACCAAAAGGTCAAAGCACTGTCTGATATAGAATTTTTCTAAATAAACTGATCTTATTGGAAAGCGGGTTTTTCTGTTTTTATTTATATTGTATTTATATTGTATTTGTATTATTTATATTTATATTTATATTTTTTAAAAATATCTTATGTAATTTTTTTAGTTTGTTTTTTGTTCCAATATAGCACTAGATAATGCAATAGCTTGATTGCTATTATAACACTGCAGGGCCTTTACCTGGGATGTGCTGGGTGGGTGACCACCTGGGAACCATGTGCATTGGAAGAAAGGTGGTCCCTGCCAGTCTCCAACAGCTTTTGTCAGCATTGGCTGTAGCAGTAACATGTCAATGCCTGACCACACTGCTCAGAGCCATTAACTTCCGAAAGGTGATGTCAGGCAAATGTAGTTAGTGGCTGCAGCAGTCAGAAGCCAACGGCTGGATGTAAGCAGAAAATCAGGCCAGACCATTGGTGGTGGCAGCACTGGAATGGTGATGGATGGCAAGGTGGGTATGAATTTTTCAATTTTACTACAGCAGCTGTAGCATTGCAAATTTATTATAAAAATACATATACGATAACTTTAAATGGCTCCTAACCTATCAACAAACTTTGCTTTAATGAATAGTACAGTCAAATAAAAGAAACTTTTAATATGACTTATAGGGAAAAATGTGTCTTTCTCCACTTCAGATTTTTTTTTGCTCCTTTCACCTTCCCTCCTAAACATCATTCAATGAAATATCAGGTTACAGTTACTCATGTAAGTCTATGAAGTGGGAAAGGGGAGAAATACTGAGTGGCTGGAGTAGAGAGAAACACAGTGACAAGACTAAAGTAGTACGTGTTCCATCTTACCATCTTGCTTGATTCACATCTTACACTAATTAGTACTTTTCTGGGATGTATGGAAGACATCATAACAGTTTCTATTCACTAGTTCAGAGACAACTGAAAAGTAGAGATGAAGCCTATAAATAGGAAAACTGGTGAAGAATGTAATATACAAGACATATAATGGTCAAAAAGACCGCTACTCCTAAGGTACACACACATGACAATTTATCCTAAAAAGATATCTGGAAGTTCATGTATGCTTAAGCTCCTTCACTCTCCCTAGGGATTGCTGCAGGGAGACAGAATTTGATCATTTAAGGGAGTACTGATTGAAATTTAAAAAAAAAAAAAAAAATTAGATTAAGGCTATGTTCACACGGGTTAAATTGGGGCGCATTTCGTCCCAGTCATTACGGTAATCCACAGTTCTCATAGAGAACTATGGATTACGCCTCCTCTTCCTGCTCGTACAATACGACGCGTGGGGAGATAAGTGACATGTCAATTACTAGCGGCGCATACGTGCCACTATTAATGAATGTCTATGGGGCCGGCGGAGTGCCTGTCCCCCCACCCCGGTCAGCGTGAGGTCCCCAAGTCCCAGCGTAATTGCGAGGCGTACTTACGCCCCGCAATTATGCTGTGTGAACTTAGCCGAACTCACTACTCCACTCCAACACTGCATAGGTCTGGTGCTCCCCTCTGGTCTCCCAGTGATGATGTCATGTACATTGTTCACATGAAGCTGCAGCCAATCATTGGCCCCAGTGGTCTCTGCCTCCATATATAGCTTTTGACCACTAAGGCCAGTGATTGGCTGTAGCATAATGTAAACAATGTACATGACGTCATCGCTTTGGTGTCCCAGGACCTATTATTCATTTTAACTTTATAGCAGTCCCAAATAGTACTCTATTTAAAAAAATATCAGACAGCCCTTTTAACGCTATGATTGTACAGTAGTTTTGGAGCTCTGAACATTATAAAGCAATATTATAATCGCACAAGATATTACACCTAAACATGGATTAAAAGGTGAAGATTGACTTCTTAACCCTTGACCTCTAATGAATGAGAGAATGCCAAGTGCAGAGGCTTCCACGTGCAGCTCTTGTGTATTTTCCAATGCTTGTCAATGAGCTCTAAAAAGCCAAGGTCTCAGTCGGTTGATCATATGAGTCGGTGAAGTCACTGAGCTCTATGAATAGAAGCATAATACGGAAATCAGTAACCTGATCACACTACAGAATAACCTTCCTGCAAGCTCTATATACCACCCACTACTCTAATATCAACCCAGCCATAACAGCTAAAAACATCTCCCCTTATAACATTACAGCTCAAAATATCCTTCTGTTCCCCTCCTGCAAATCACTAGGTATCAGTCTAGTGTTAGGGTCTGTTCACAGTGCGTATTTTTCATGTATATTTCATGATGTATTCCGCAATCTACTACGCATAGAAAAACAGGAATTATGCATGGTTTCTATGGAAGTACAGGACGCAGTTTACACTGTAAACTATGGCTCGTACTATTTCCAATACAAATTTGTAACCTGCGTCATGTAAAAAAATATGTGAAAATGTACTGGACATAGAAAATGAATTGATCAACCAGGATACAGATTAGCCCCATTGAGTGGAGTTAATCCACATCCAAAACAGCAGCAAAATCCACGCCAACACAAAGAAAAAATACAGGCAGAAATCTGAGATTATGGGAGACATGTATGAGAAACTGTCTAAGGCGTAAGACTTTTCTTTTTGCCCGTAACAACCACTCACAGCGCCCCTTTTATTTTTTTCGGAGCACAATATGAAATGAAAGGGGAGCACTGACTGGTTACTATGGGCAACAAAGAAAGTCTTAGGCCTCATTCACACGGCTTATTCTGGGACTGATTCCAGCCGTACTGCGCGCCGTATTTGCGCTGCAGTACGGCTGGAATCCGTCCCAGTCATTACGGTAATCCACAGTTCTCATAGAGAACTGTGGATTCCGTCTCTTCTCCCTGCTCGGCGAATCCGCTGCGGGGGGAGAAAGTGGCATGCACATTATTTACGGCGTGTACGCGCCGTGAATAATGAATGTCTATGGGGCCGGCATGCTGCCGGCCCCCCGTCCCCCCTGCACGGCAGCCGGCGTAATTGCGGGGCAAAATCCGTCCCCGCAATTACGTCGGCAATAAGCCGTGGGAACAGTGCCTTAGACTCAGACAGTTTTCATACATGAGGCCCTATGATTTCTACAGCATATTCCACGGCATATATTTCTGACAGGAAAAGTATGTCATATGGACATTCCCTAACATTGATACACTGACTGCCTGGGACAGGTGTCATGCGGCTGATAGATTGGTGCCAGTGTTACTTTCTCAGACTCCTAAATAGCAAACATGGGATGTATCTGCAGAACTAAACAGATGTATCTTCCAAGACTGTTAGAAAGCGGGATGACAACCCTTGTGACGACAGCCACGTTGGTTACCATTTTATCATATAATAATTGAAGGGGAAATAAGGTTCCTTATTCTTGTCTTATTAGGGTATGCTCACAAGAGGAATCTGTATCAGAATTGCAAGTGTTTCAATGATTTTCACTTTGTCAGAGCAGTTTTTACCACAGTTTTGGAAGTGGATTACCCAATTTCAGGTGCACTAGGCTGCCTTTAGATCATACATACCAACTTTTGAAAGTAAGAAAGCAGGAGATTTGAAGGGGCGGCGTGCGTAGGGTGCCGCGCCAAAAAATTGCATATCCACGCCCATCTTGCATGTAAGCCACGCCCCTTTGAAAAGCCACACCCTACTCCACCTAACTGTGTAATGGCTCTGGAAGAAAGCTAAATTAGGGTTTTGGCGTCACCCAGCTTCCCTGAACTGTTGGATTGTCTATTCAGCATCCAGGAGAGCTGGGAGATACTACGAAACTGTGCCCCAATAGGTAGGTATCTCGGTGCCCTATTTGAACCCTGCTGCCAGGTAGTAACCCCCTGTAGCCAGGTAGTAGCCTCCTGTAGCCAGGTTAATGCCCCCTTCTAGCCAGGTTGCTGCCCCCTCTAGCCAGGTAGCTGCCCCCCTTACAGCCATGTAGTGCCTCCATTAGCCAGGTAGTGTCTCCATTAGCCAGGTAGTGTCCCCAATAGCCAGGTAGTGCCTCTAATAGCGAGGTAGTGCTTCCAATAGCCAGGTAGTGCCCCCATTAGCCAGGTAGTGCCCCCGATAGCCAGGCAGTGCTTCCAATAGCCAGTTGTGCTCCCAATAGCCAGGTAGTGCTCCCAATAGCCAGGTAGTGTCCCCAATAGCCAGGTAGTGTCCCCAATAGCCAGGTAGTGCCTCCATTAGCCAGGTAGTGCCCCCAATAGCCAGGTAGTGCTATCAATACCCAGGTAGATGCTCCTTACAGCTAGGTAGTTACCCCAATAACCAGGCAGATGCTCCCTTTATCCAGGTAGATGCCCCCATGAGCCAGGTAGATGCCCCCATGAGCCAAGTAGATTCCCCCTTTATCCAGGTAGATGCCCCCATGAGCCAAGTAGATGCCCCCTTTATCCAGGCAGATGCCTCCATTAGCCAGGCAGTTCCCCAATAGCTAGTAACAGTAAAATAATAAAATCTACTTCACACCCCTCCCCTCACAGGCACACAGTCACTGCACACACACCCCTCCCCTCACAGGCAATCAACCACCCCCCTCCCACACACACACAGCCATCCCTGCACTCACTGTCCTGCTGGCATCCTAGTTTTTCACACTGCTCAGGGAAGGTGGCTTAGCTTTGCAGCTCCCGCTAAGCCCCGCCCCCTTCCCCCGCAGTGCTCTCGCAGCTTCCTCTGAAGCTAGGAGAGCATTGCCGGACAGCGGCACAGGACAGAGGCTGTAGGGCAGCGTCAAGAGACGCTGCCCGGTGCCTCTGTACACAGAACCTCCGGCATCTCTTCAGATGCGGGAGGTTAAGCCACCCAAGCGGGGGGGCGGGACACGGCCCCCATTAGCGGGAGTGACCCGCCAAAACCGGGAGGGTTGGCAAGTATGATTTAGATTAACCAACGTGAAATCTGCAGTGAAAAGATAGACTGAGAAATAAGGAGGTTGTCTCATCTTAACCACCTCTTTTTCATTTGAAGCCAGGTCTTTGTTAACAGTGCTCCACTGTGGACCCCTCTCTACAATTCTCATGTGCACTAATAAAGCATATGGATGGGCTTATTAAAAGGGGATTCCCACCACATTGATTAGCTTTAAACATGTAGGCAAAGGTAAATAAAGACTATTACCAAATACATTGCTGTTTTGATTTTGCTTCATTTCAGAGTTAGAGCAGTTCTTATCTCCTGCTTGTGTACACAAGCTTCCCAAGGTTACCGACCACTTCTCTCTGCTTGAGCAGTTGTGGCCAGGATGGTGATGTCACTACCTTCTTTGTCTTATCAGCAGCTCAGAAGCTTATTCATCCTACTTACACACTTTAACCTTTTAGAGCTGTGTAGCGTTGTGCCCTGTTGTAAAAACCCCTCCATCATCAATGTCCCTCTAACAGGCTCAGCTAAGAATAGCAGAGTTGAAATGTCTATCACTGCTGTAGAACTTACCAGTGCGAGCCCAAGGGTATGTTCACATGGCGTAATTGCGGCGCGCATTTTGCTGCGTATTTGTGCTTTAATACGGCCAAATGCGCGCTGCAATTACAGTAATTCATAGCTCTCATAGAGAACTATGAATTACGTCTCATCTCACCCAGCGTACAATACGATCGTATTGTACGCCAGGGGAGAGAAGTGACAGGTCACTTCTTTGTGGCGCTTTCGCTCTGCTGATAATAGAAGTGAACAGGGCAGGCCAGATCAGCGCCTACTTCCAAAATACATGGCGCACTGCGGCATGTACAGTATGCACCCCAGTACACCATGTGAACATAACCTAAAGCTGATTGTGAAGAACAGTCTCTGAGAAACAGCCAGATGGGAAAACTCCTTTAAAATGAGAGATTCTCTTCAATGTTTGTATACCTCACCACATTATCACTAGGGGCTGCAATGTCTGTTCTGTTGTACAGCTGGAGACTAGATAAGCAGGAATGGAAAAAATCAGAACAAAAAGGAGGAGACCTTAGATCTTTATCCATCTTGTTTAATTGTGTTTGCCTAATTTTTAATTGTTGAGTTGTTCTGTTAATTCATTGTCTCTATTCTTTCAACTAATTCCTCTCTATTTACCTCTTAAAAGGGGGTTGTCCGCTTCAAGATTAGTTTTTCAACGTTGGGTTTCCTTAAAAAAGATGTTTTCCAAATATTTGCGTTGTTCATTTTTTTTTGTTAAGGGTAAAGTCTTCTGGTTCCCATGCCCCGACCTGTGTACTCCCCCCCCCCCTGTTTTTGTTCTTTGTGAGGGAGTAAAATCATCACACAGGTCACGCAGCCAGAACTCCGGACGTGAGAGTGTTTGTTATCTGATTTTTAAAACAAAAGCCATTTAATTACTGCTGTTTCTTTAACTCGAAGTTTCCTTGGTCCTGAGGCATGAGATTTATTTAATTAGCGAGGTCTAAATAATGGAGTTCATTTTGAAAATTAAGACGCTTGAATTAATGCAGGCAAGCAGATTATTTCATTCATGCATCCTATGAAACTTTGATATGAGACAATACCTTTAACCCACTAGGAGAAATCACATATTAGTGATGAAAAGCACCAGCATACATCTGTCAACATCTGCTGATCTCATTTGTTGCCCATGGCTGTATGCTGAAAGGAAGCCTGTATACCTTAATAATAGATTTAGAATTATACCGCAATCCCACTGCGCATCCTGATAAAGGTTTCTGCAAACCAACTGACTATGGAGCTAACTGTGCTGTTAGGAATTATCTGTCATTTAACCCTGAGGTTAAATCTTTATCTGGGCACCTGCACATTACACATTGGGAACCAACTTCATGCTTGGCTCATAAGTATTCACTTTTTTTCCACATTGCAACCACAGGGCAGTAGTGTGCAAGCTGCTTATTTTAAAATGCTGCAGTTTTATGGCATGTACCAAGTGAACCACATGGTTTTTTTATGTTCTTCACCTGTACTTACCGCAAAAAACCAAGCAATTCCCAAAAGAAATGGGTAAATTTTTTGCCACTTGTGCTTCCAAAATTAGATTGTCATGAAAAGATAATTGATGTTAATATTTAAGTAAAATAGAAAAACCATATTTTGTTAGAATCTTTAAAATATGAGTTACAAGGTTTAATAGAATACATTTGTGAGCCTTATAACAAATAAAAAGATAGTCCAGGAGAACCCCTTTAATCTTCAATGATATTCTAATTTTTTGAGATGCACTAGTATGTGGCCACACAGCATGCCACCACCACTTGACTGCAAAGTGAACCCAGCCCAATTCTTTCTTCTATTTAGGTCTTTGCCTTATGATGGTATCAACGTCTACGATAATAGTCTTGTGTAGAACCTAAGTTATGGAAAGCCAGCTTGGAACTTTGAACTGTGCACTTAATAAATACATGCACTTTCAACTTTTTTTTTTTTTGGGGCTATCCCATGAGGTTACTCAAGCATGCAAAAATCTGACCATCGTGGAATCTGCATCTAAAATCTACACCTCTTTAGATGCAGATTATCAAACGTAGCATCAGATTTTGACACTTTTATTGACACAGATTAGTCCTATTTCAGTGGGATCGATTTGCCTCTTGACTTTTCAATGCAGAATCCGAACAGTTTCCAGGTCATAACAGCGGCATGTCACTTTTTAAATCAACAATGTGGATTTTAAATCACTGTTAGGAAATTCATCGGCACTGAGACATGGATTTCCCATTTAAAACTAAGGGGCGTGGTTTGCAATTGGATTTGAATGCAGAATCTGAAGTGGAATCTGTGTCCACATCTAAATCCATTGTGTGAACATACTCTTACTGGAGCAGTGCAGTCATTGTTAAAAAATACTGCATGCATTACCACAGGATAGGTGACACCATGATTATGGGTCTGGCGCTTGGATATTTGGGGGTTTTCTGGTGGGTCACCAAAAGAGGTGCTATATAAGATGATTGAATAATTTCAGCCCTATTTTCCCTTTCCCACCAAATTTCCACAAGGGGAAATTTCCCCCCTGCATTTTTTTAGTAGGATTTTTGTCCCGACAATGGCTGTTCCACTTTGCATTCATCTCAATCAACATGCTATAATCAATTACATAATAGATTTCCTTAAAGGGGTTGTCTCACTACATTGATTCCTCTTACCTCAGTCCTGTTTTCTCAGTTGCATGTTTGAATTCAGTGTTTACTGGTTTTACTGGTACTCGTCCCGCAGTGACGATGCTGAGGAACCCGGGTTGTAGCTTAGCAACGTGCGGGTAGTCTATCTGAGAGATTGAAAAAAGTCTGTTGCTATAGCAACCTGAGGAGCTGATGTAGCCCCTTCAAGAGGAATAAAATTTAGAATAGGTAGGACAGTTTTAATGAACACATATTGCAAAGTCACTTATTTTTGCAAGATCTTGAATGTAGAACGCAATACTTGTAGTGAGACAACCCCTTTAAGCTAATGTCTGCTTGATTATTAAAATTATATTTTTTTCTAGATAATACAATATTTTTATATAGTTACCCTTTAATGCGCACAAATAAAATAAAACATAATATTTATGGCACGTGCTGTATGATCGACTGACGTGATGCTTCCCAGAAAAGAAATGAGGTGAAGCCCAAATATAAAAGGGTTTTTTCCCGGCCCCCGTTCGTAGAGAGAAGAGAAGTTCGACGAGTGTTGGAGTCTCTACCTGAACCAATAACGCTGCTTTTTGTCAAGTTGCCTGGGAATAGATGAATGGAAATAAAAACACAAGAGATTTTGCATTTCCAGGAACTTTTAGCAGACTCCATAGAACATTAGTTAATCTGCTGCCAACAGCCCAAGCGCTTGTGAACGAAAACAGGCAATAACATACCATGATGATTAAAAAAATGGATTATTAACCCCAAGGCTTCTCCTGTCTTTAGTGGACAAACCTGTCTGGACAATTATTTGAAAAAAGGTAAAGGCTTCCTTTAAAAAATATTAATTAATCTGAAATAAATTATTTTAAAATTATGGACAACTCCTTTAATCCATTATGTTAATATGGTATTATTATTCCACTATTAATCCAATATTAGAAATATCTCACTATAAGGTGTCCTCCCTTTCCATTGACCTTGTTCTCCTCTCTGGACATTCCCCCTAGATTCTCATTCTTTTCCTATCTCATTAGAGAACTTGAATTTAAAGTTCTCTCTAAACAGTGGTCTCCAACTGCATCTACCATCATACCATATTGCAATAAAATGTACGTGAAACACTGTCTTAAAATGCACCCAAAAGTGTCACACTTTTGGCACAGCATGTTGCATTGTGTCGCAGACACATGTATTATGGATACTTTCTGACATAAGGCATGGCTTTTATCTAGTGTATGTGGCTTTGTGAGAATAAGGGCATGACCATGTTGGAACACTAAACTTCATATATCCACAAGCATGGTATATAAAAATATTATCTTTACTTAAAAATTCTTCAAACATTACAGAATATTGCACTCCCAGAAAAATATTTTCCTCAATCAAGGCTGTGCATCAAGTCCAACATTTTCAAAATATTCATCAGACACTCATCCTCATGGGATATGTAACATACGTTTAGATGTCCATGAGTAGAATCATAGTAGAAATTCTGAGAAGATATGGAGCCATCTGCCATCCATGCAGAGACGCGTTGTTTCGAAAGTAACCTTTGTTTGTCAATGTTTTAAGAATTTTGAAGTAAAGATAATATTTTTATATACCATGCTTGTGGATGTATTATTATTATTTATTTTAGAGCGCCATTGATTCCAGGGCACTGTACATTCAGGAGGGTTACATACATAACAATTGTTGAACAAATACAATGGTGACGAAAAATGACTAGTAACTGATACAGAAAGGAAAGAGGGCCCTGCCCGTGAGGGCTTACAATCTAGAAGGGAGGAGGGGAGAGACAGAAGGTGTGGGGCGGACATGTTTGTGGGCCGGTGTACTGGTGGTGGGGTTAGTGTAGGTTATAGGCTATCCTGAAGAGATGGGTTTTCAGGTTGCTTTTGAAACGTGAAAGTTGGGGAGAGTCTGATGTTTTGTGTTAAGGAGTTCCAGAGAATGGGGGAAGCACGAGTGACGTCTTGCAGACGGTTGTGTGAGGAGTGATGAGAGGCTGAGCAGAGGAGAAGGTCTGTGAGGAGCGTAGATTGCGTGAGGGGAGGTATCTGGAGATTAGGGCAGAATGTATGGAGGGGAGAGGTTATGGAGAGCCTTGTAGGTCAGGGACAGTAACTTGAACTGGATTCGCTGGGACAATAGGGAGCCAGTGAATGGATTGACAGAGGGGAGAGGCAGAGGATAGGGGCGGGGAGAGAGGTGGATAAGACGGGCAGCAGAGTTAAGGATGTTTTGAAGGGAGAGCGAGAGTGCTGGATGGGAGGCCACAGAGAAGGATGTTGCAGTATGTAGGCGGGAGATGACGAGGGCGTGGACTAGCGTTTTTGTAGTGTCAGAGTTGAGGAATGGGCGGATTCGTGAAATATTTTTCAGGTGGAGGCGGCAGGCAGAGGTGAGGGTTTGGATATGCGATTTGAAGGATAAGGAGGAGTCAAAGATTATCCCAAGGCAGCGGACTTGTGGAGCTGTCAGAGAGTGACAGCCATTAACAGTGATAGAGAGATCAGGTGGAGGGGTGGAGTGGGACGGTGGAAAGATGATGAGTTCGGTTTTATCTACATTTAGTTTTAAGAGACGGGAGGAGAAGAAGGAGGATATGGACGATAGGCAGTCTGGGATCCGGGAGAGAAGAGAGGTAATATCAGGACCGGAGATATAAAGCTGTGTGTCGTCTGCATACAGGTGGTATTGAAAGCCATGTGATGCTCTGAGCTGACCCAGACCAAGAGTGTAGATAGAGAAGAGTAGTGGGCCCAGGACAGACCCCTGGGGGACACCAACAGAGAGCGGGCGGGAGGAGGAGGTGGTGCAAGAGTGAGAGACACTGAATGTCCGTTCAGAGAGGTATGAGGAGATCCAGGAGAGGGCCAAGTCAGTGATGCCGAGGGAGGAGAGGATTTGTAGCAGGATGGAGTGGTCGACAGTGTCAAAGGCAGAGGACAGGTCTAAGAGGAGAAGCACAGAATAGTGGCGTGAGGCTTTAGCAGTCACTAGGTCGTTGGTGACCTTGGTGAGGGCGGTTTCAGTGGAGTGGTTGGATCTGAAGCCTGATTGGAGTGGGTCAAGGAGAGAGTTGGAGGACAGATGGGAGGACAGTTGAAGATAGACATGCTGTTCCAGGAGTTTGGATGCAAAGGGAAGCAGTGAGATGGGGCGATAGTTGGAGAGTGAGGAGGGGTCGAGAGATGGTTTCTTAAGGATGGGGGTGATGGTCGCATGTTTAAATGAGGAAGGGAAGATGCCAGAGGTTAGTGAAAGATTGAAAAGGTGGGTGAGGGCTGGGAAGATAACAGTGCTGAGGTCTGGGATGAGGTAGGATGGCAGTGGGTCAAGGTTACAGGTAGTGAGGTTGGATTTGGATACTAGAGAGGAAAGGTTATTGTGACTGACAGTGGGAAAGCAGGTTATGGAAGTGTTCACTGGGTACTGTGTCAGGGTGAGGGTGAGTGATGGCGATGGTGGAGGTATAGAGGTGGGTAGTGGGGACTGTGGGATGAAGCTTTCTCTGATGAGGTTGATCTCATTTAAGAAGTGAGTGGCAAAATCATCCGCTGATAGGAGAGATGGGGGAGGAGGTGCTGGGGGGTGAAGGAGAGAGTTGAAGGTGTTGAATAAATGTCTGGGGTTGTGAGACAGGGGAGAATATGATGGTGGTGAAGTAGTGCTGTTTGGCGGTAGTGAGTGCAGACTTAAATGCGTGTAGTGATTGTTTGTATGAGGTGAAGTCGTCGGTGGAGCACGCCTCAGTTGCTTAGTGGAGTCTGTGTGCCAGGGTTGTCTGTTGATGTTACGGGTTCTGTTGTGTGTGAGAGGAGCGACTGAGTCAAGGGTGGTGGTGATTGTGTTGTTGTAGAAAGCAGTGGCTGGGTCTGGGTCATTAAGGGAGGAGAGGGTAGAAAGAGGTGCAAGAGAGACAGAGAGTGTGTGAGGGTTAAGGTTTTGTAAGTTCCTGCGGGGGTGCCCTAGATGTGAGACAGGAGGAGCAGGTGGAGTGGAGATGGTGGAGAAGGTAATCAGGTTGTGGTCAGATATGTGGTGAGGGGAGTTCGAGATGTCAGATAGGGGGCAGAGGTGGGTGAAGATGAGGTCCAGTGTGTGTCCATCTGTGTGGGTGGCTCCAGAGGTCCACTGTGAGAGGCCAAAGGAAGAGCAGAGTGAAAGGAGTTTGTTGGCAGCAGAGAGGTGCGCATCAATTGGGATGTTGAAATCTCCCATGACAATAGTGGGGATGTCGGCGGAAAGAAAGTGGAGAAGCCAGGAAGAGAAGTGGTCAAGGAAGGTGGTGACAGGGCTTGGGGGGCGGTAGACCACAGCCACTTGCAGATTGGAGGGGGAGTAGATGCGACAGGGTGCAACCCAAAGGAGGGGAGGGTAAGGGCGGGTAGAGGTGGAATGGGAACAAAGGAGCAGGTGTCAGACAGGAGAAGGCCGACACCTCCTCCATGCTTGTTCCTGGGGCGGGGAGTATGGGAAAGTTGGAGACCGCCAAAGGAGAGCGCAGCAGGGGAGACTGTGTCAGAGGGGGTCAGCCAGGTTTCTGTTAGACCAAGGAAGAGTAATTTGTGTGAGATGAATAGGTCATGAATGTAGGAGAGTTTGTTATATACAGACCGTGGGTTCCAGAGAGCTCCAGGGAGAGAGAGAGGGTGAGCTGGGATCAAGGGAATGTGTTTTAGGTTGAAGTGGTTAACAGAGTTTGAAGGGGTGGATCTGTTAGTAAAGCTAGAGAGGAATAAAGCTATTGGGAATGTGCTGAGGAGGCCCTAGGTTAGGAGATATGTCCCCAGCAGCTAGGAGCAGCAGAGAGAGGGTGAGCAAGTGGGAGTAGGATAGACTGTATTTTGCTTGGGTCTGTTTGGTGTGGAAGGCATTGATAGTGGGAAAGAGGTTGGTGGCAACAGTCAGATGAGAGGGAAGAATGCAGGGAGAGATATAGAACTCATTGCCCAGCAAAGGGGTGTGGGGATAGGCAATTAGTTTAAGGAAAATGGAGGTTGAGATAATGGAGGGAAGGAAAAGCATGGTGGGGGATAGGTTAGCAGGCTAATAGTTGTGAGGAATAAGAGTAGCTGTTACCTTGCCATTCTTGTTCAATCCTGGTTTAAGTCTGGTTTTAAGTCATCCCCACTTAGAATGGCCACTTGGAATAAAGGCCGCTGCGACCAAGTCACAAGCAACCCCTAAGCATAGATTTATACAGACTGAAGAGCAGATCAGACAATCAGAAGTGAACAGGAGATGGGAGGAGTCGACTCAGTTAATTAGCAAAGTGGGGGAAAGTAGGAAGTCAGATAACAAGGTGAGCAGTGCTGACTCCAAACAGACCGCAGGGGATGGGGATGGGGGAGGTGACAGTGTGAAGATCACAAATTATAACATAGTGAAGATGCACATCAAAGGAACACACAGTGATTGTAAGATGGGGTAGTAGTTCACAGGATACAGGATACATACACAGTACAGCATGGAGAACACACAGTGATTATGAAGTTACGTGGTTTGGGGCTTGGAGGTGACCGTTGTTGCATGGTTTCGTCCACACTATGAATAAGGTTGCTTCTATTTAAAGAACATGTTGGAACACTAAACACTAAATTGCACTAAAAAAGCACCAACATTGTGGCATAAAAGGTAAACCCAGCAATAGTCGTCTATGAAAAAAAGATAGTGTGTCCATGGAAGGGGATGACACTGTTGAAATGTTGTTGACAGACATGTATGATCGAGTTTTTCACCCTCTTCTGGCATAAAATGAGCCAAAAGTATGCAGGCTGTGATGTATAATGAGCCAAACGAATGTGTTAGGCGCATTGTTTGCAAGACTCGACAATTTTTAATGCGCCTAACATGAGGGGGTGTTCTGGGGCGTATCGCACCACACTCATAATACTAGACACATATATGAATGTGGGTCGGCAAAACTAGGCGCATTTCTGCTCGAACAGGCAGACCTACATCAATGTGGTCGGCCAGAGCCACAGTAGTCAAAGTGGAGATAGATTTGCTATTAGGGCAAAAAAAGTCTATTATTTCTCAATTTACACCAGTACAACAATAAAAAATAATTTATCATAATTATCAGACTATATAAAATGTAATTATTTAAATTTAATAAAAAATTTGATCATATAAAATTAATATAAAAATACATAATATCCCAAAAATATAAAAATATCTCCTATAAAATATTTTATGATTAATAGAATCTAAAACGAATTTTACATTAAACAACCCACTGATGTTGTTGTTCAGATTTTTTAATTTTACTACATTAAATTTGAAATGTATTTTTGCTGCTCTCACCCTTTATTCTACATACGGCAAGAGCCAGCAAAGCACAGGTCTTGCTGGGACCTGTGATCCACCAAGCAAGATCACTACCATAGTGAGAACAGGTTGTAATTTGTAGTGTGCAAGAAGAAAAAGATTGTGTTACCACCAGGAGCAAAACAGTAACAATGCCATTATATGACAAGAATCTGCATCAAGAGTCTGCATAACGAAATATATGTTAAATAGTTGCAAGTCAAATTGATATATGAGATAGCCGAGATTTTCTATAAAATGATGGTAGCCTCACTTTCAAAGCTGTAGTGGATAATGAGATATGGAGCCTGAAAGTGCTTTATTGTAAGAATTTCACCAACAATGAGAAATATATAAGTTATAGGATATATTTATCTTACGATAATTGGTACTAGTTTTATTGTTACATTCCTGTTTAAGCACTGGAGTCATCTCTCTTTATACAGTTCCAGGTCTTTAGAAGTCTACCCATTGCTACAACTGAGGCGTTTTCATGGGGTTGCGTTCCATAGGTCCTCGCTTCCATAGGTCCTCGCAATCCTTTACGAAAACACCTCCTGAACAAATGTGTTAGCCATCCAACACTTATGGACACATGTATGAAAACTGTTTAGGTCTAAAACTCACCTTTTTGCCTATAGTAACCTAAGGGCAAAAGGTGAGTTTTAGATCTAAACAGTTTTCATATATGTGGCCCTTAGTACCATCGGGGTAGGTCCTTTATCCTTTATCTCTTCACAATACAGATTTTCTGTTCTATGACACCTGTACCTTCTCAGCTTGCAGAAGCAGAGTACATTGGCAAATACTCACCATGTGGTTCAGCCACTCTGCATGCTCGTTCCTGTTCTCCATCCTCCAGCTCCCATAAATTCTGTGGGTTGTTTTAACCACAGATCAGCGCAGTTTGGAGTCCTTACCAGGAGAATGTCAGTCCATTGACTCCCATCTGCCTGTCATATTCTCCATATGCTTCAGTGGAGACATGGATATCTTTCCATTAAAGTCTATGCACAATGGGGAGAGAGGAATTGGTAGGAGTCAGGTAATATTTTCATGGACCTATAAAATGGGAATCCAGAACCTATTTTATACCAATTTTAGTGCTGGGCCATAGGCACCCCAATTCAACATAGATATTGCTTGGCCCCCGAAGCCAGAATGATACACAGTTGGCACTTGTGACAAATCTTGGTGTTGAGTAGCCCTGTACTAAATTTAGGATAACAAAGCCAATTAATGTAAAATCCCCTACGCTGGCCACTTACAGCAAGATGACCATGCATGTGAATGAGGAGGTCAGTGTTTGCAGCTTTCCTCCTCATTTACTTCTTTGGGAGCTTCCGAACTTACCTGAGCGCACACACTTGGCTATATTCAGAACTGTTATAGAAGTGAATGAGGAGGACAGACATTAGCGCCGCCCTCCTCATTCACATGCATGGTCAGCTCGCTGCAAGTTGCCGGCGTAGGGGATTTTACATTGGAGTAAAACCCCTTTAAGTGCGGAGGAGGTAGATGTTTAGCAGTTGCAGTGCCAGGTGTAGGCAGGTGTTCACACCTAGGTAGTAGGCATAAGTGGATGTTAGATCTATCTCTGTGGAATTGCTTGGAAGTGTAGTGCACTGGAACTGGAATTAACCACAGCGACTCTCAGCTTTGGGATCTTGAAGCCTTTACTTGCGATTCAGACACTTGTAGCACTCTTGAACCTTCAGAATTAGTACAGCACAGTCAGGGTACATCACCTGAGAGGACACAGTTCTCCTTGTCACTCACACTTCAGTTCCAGGAGAACGTTCCTCCACTCCCACATAGCGGGACTCTCTCTCACCCCAGCTACCATGACCTCTCTCACTCTAACTTTCAGGACAAGGATTTTCCCCAGCTCCTTCCCTTGACCAAACTAACACCCCCAGTGACTCTGCAGCTTTACTGAGCGCTTGACATGTTTCTCAGCTGTCGTAGCCCGAGCTTTCCCATGACCCCACCAGACCACTGCACGTCTTCCCTTCTATCTCTCTCTTCACTGAACCCCATCCTCTCTCTCTCCTCTCTCTCTTCCTCTCTCTTCTTATCTCCTATCATCTTTCTCTTCTTTCTACTCTCTTTCGCTCTCTCCATCTCTTTGTCTCTAGTCTCTCTCTCTCTCCTCCTTAATTTCTTCTGTGAGCCTAATAATCTGCTCTCTTACTGTCAGACTCGCAACTCTGTGCAGGTGGTAGGGATCCCTATACAACAACTGAACTGGAACTGCACTGAACTGGAACTGTTCACAGACCTGAACTGCAACACATGGTAGACCCACTTTTAACTGTGTACCTGCAGCCCATCTTCTTCACACTGATTGGCTAGCCTAACCTTGTTCTCCCCACTCTGCCTGGCTTAACCCCTTCCCGCCATACAGTCATAATAATATGACTCTTCATTTTTTTTTCTCCCCACCTTACAAATGCCATCCTTTTTTCATATTTCCATTTACATAGACATATGAGGGCTTGTCTTTTGCAGAACAAGATGTGCTTCCTAATGGTGTCATTGGTCATATCATATAATATACCGGGGAAAGGAAAAAAAATTGGGGTGAAATGTGAAAAAAACGTACCTGTGCCATGTTTGCGAGGATTTTATTTCTACGGAGTTCACTCTTTGGTATAAGTGATGTGTTATCTTTATTTTGCCGGTTGGTACAATTCCATTGATATCAAATATAGGGCTTTCATTATGTTTTAGGACTTTTACAAAAATAAAAACATTTTCCATTTCTTAAATTTGCGAAGTAGCACCATTTCCTGCAACCATTAACTTTTTTTTTTTTCCAACTGAGTGATGGTGCACTTTTTGTAGGCTGAAGTGTAGTTTTTATTAGTACCATTTTGGGATATATGTGATTTTTTGATCAATTTTAATTTTAATTTTTAGAGGAAGTTAAATGACCAAAATGCCTGCAATTTCTGTTCTTGGATTTTTTTCTCCTTATACAGGATAAAAGATGTTGTATTTTAATGCATCTGATTTTTATGGATGCGTCTATGTAACTTTTTTACTATTATTATTTTTTTTTTTTATTTGCAAAAGGGGTCTGATTTGAACTTTTAACATTTTTTATACTTTTAAAACTTTTTTTTTTTTTTTTACTTGTACATTCATTCCTACTAGGGTACCTGACCACTAGTGAGCGCAAGTGCTTGTACACCCTACTGCATTATTCAAATAATGAAGAAGGGTGTACCAAGACGGTGGTTCTATTACTTGGTGCCTGAGGCAGGAAGCAATAGAATTGATTACATGGCGGATATGGAAGCCTTCCTACAGCCATTGGCACCCCACGATTTTGTCAAGGAGGGGCAGCACTGTTCCTCATTCATTTAGATGCCATGACTCTGTTTGCCTTGGCATCTAAAGGATTAAACAGCAGGGATCGGAGCCGATTCCGTTCTCTGCTGTTAGCAGCGGGTATCAGATGTATAAAATCGCTTCATGCAACACCATCACCTTCACCTAAGGTACTTAAACATTGTAACTCCTTCTGCACCTATAAACATTATACACTATACATATATACACTTTACATCATCCACAGTTTGCAGGGGTGGTCCCACCTTCTACACCCTTTGAACCATTAAATTATCAGATACTGCAGAAACAGTCGCCACTGTAAAGTTTCTGGATGCTCTGCTGCTGTATAGGTTGCTGACTTTCTTTAGAAGTTGCTGCTCTACTATTAGACAAGCAAACACCAGTACTTCCGCCTTGGTAAGAGGTTTCCTTCTTATTAACCCCTACTAATCCATGTATTTTAAAAGATTATCAAGGCTCAACATTATTTGTATTTCATTTATCTTCAGTATATTTAGCAAAATGTTACAACACAACCATAGTGCAGCAATTGTAAACAGTCATAAAAACCTGGTAATGCCACTGCTTAGACTTTTCAATTTTAATTTGTATTCATAAGTCCATAAGCATTCTGTTAGGACTCCATATAGAGCTAATAGCACCGCTCCTGTTGCGACGTTTCGGAAGGTTTTACTTCCTTTTTCAAGCATGCGCTGTTTGTTCTGAGTCCTCTTTAAATACTCTTGACACCATCACATGATCACTTCACCACTTAACAGTTAAAAACAAAGTGCAAAATAATGCTTGAAGTATTTATACACAACCCTTATAGGTAGCATTTTAAATTGAAACTTTCATTTAGACCTTTTGGTGTAAGAGATTCTAGCCTGTAGATCCAGTATGCTTCTCATTTGAGTAGCATTAAAGGGGTTTTGTAATGTTGACCAGGGATCCGCCAAAATGGGTATTTCATAACTTTTCTAAATATATGTGATTACAAAAAGTGAAGCCTCTGAGAGCTACAGCATTTCTCAATCTCCCTTAGTTACCTGAAAGCTTGCATTAGACATGACCAGAGGAGCTGACAGGCCACGCTTGCGTGAAACACTTCTTATCTGATGACACGGAAAATGACTGAGCTTCAAGGGGCTGTGGAGAAAGTGCAGTATATGAGCTTGTGTCTTGCTGTATAGAGAATCCACTGTTGTAAAGTTATTATTTGAGTTAAGTTTTGAGATGCTCCCTTATTCCTCACTCTCTGCTCACCCCCTCCCTCTCACCACTGTAGCCTTCATGACTCAGCATGATTTGTTTATATTCTACTCCCATGCTGATAAGGAGGTAAGTAACTCAGTCCTGGCAAAACCCCTTTAAGCCTACCTCACTTTCATTTCTGACAACGACTTCCTCCAGAATACACCATTTTAGCTCGCTTATCTGATGTCCATACTCATGAAAATGACGGGCTACTGACGTCTCACCGTACTTGTTAATCTCTTGTGTATCCCTCTCCTGTAGTTTCTTCTTGTAAGTACGTATAGCTGACTTGTGCTCTGTAATCCTTTGTTTAACCTGCCGACTCGTCTGCCCTACATATAGTTTTCCACACGGGCACTTTAGTGCTTAAATGACATTTTTACTATTACAGCTATGGTATCCCCATATTTTAATCACAATTGGTGACCTCAATGTAACCTGCTGCAGACTTATCTTAAAGTATTTTGCTGATTACTGAATAAATTAGTGATTATTTATATGTCTATTGCAGGTGTTAAACCAACGACAAAGTAATCACTGGAAACGCTGCATGGGTAGGGTCCGGTCAGAGGAAACCTTTGCTCGCAGCTGCCTGATTATTCTTTGTTATTATTCTTACTTACTAAACAGTTGGGTGACTTTGGAAAAGAACTAACCAAGGATTCCAGACATTTCTTAAAGGGAACATGTCACCCAAATAGATTCACACTGTATGAAACAATGTAGGCAATTCTGCAGCCAACTTATTGTAATGCAGCTGAAACAAAAAATGAAGCAATTTTGAAAATAGTCTTTGAAAAAGAACAGTGACTAGTCACGTATGTTAAAAGGGCTATACAATACATAGAAACCTCCAAAGAAGCATTTATGCTATCTATCATACATGAAAAAAACTTTGAGATTCTTAGTTCACACGTTTTGATCAAAAAATGTTTAAGCCACCCCGGTTTATAACGGGATCTAAAGGTGGGGTGGTCCTATGCTATCTTTTACCTCTCAATAGAGCCAAATTCAGACTTCCATTGGTCAACCGACCTCCCAAATCCAGAGAGAAAAATAAAAAAACCCCAAACCTTGCAAGCATACTGCACTGATATAACAGCCTGTGGGGTGGGCGGGGTGAAGAAACCAAAATGGAGGCATCCCTTCCTCCCTATATAGATTAAAGCAATTATGCCAAATTACAACGAATATTTCTGCACAAAAAAACATTTCTGAAAACACAATGTGACCTGGGTGCCACTGGCTGGATGGGATATTTTTTTTTAATATTATTATTATTTATATTGTTTTTTTTATTTTATTCGTATATTATAATATTTATATATTTTTATATAGTATATTATATATATATTACACGCATACCATTACCAGCGGCACACAAACTGCTAAAAGGGAAATTCAAATACATGGAAACCTCCAAAGAAGCATTTAAAATTTTCTATCATACATGAAAAAAACTTTGAGATTTTTTGTTCACACGTTTTGATAAAAAAAAATGTTTAAGCCACCCCCGGCTTACAACGGGATCTCAAGGCGGGTGGTCCTACGCTATCTTTACCTCTCAATAGAGCCAAATTCAGACTTCTCATTCAGGTATGTTCACACAGCGTAATTGCAGGTCATACTTTTGCCGTAATTGCACTGCAACACACCCAAAGTACGGCCCACAATTACAGTAAAATCATAGCACTCGTAAGCAGATGTTTTCCCCGCCGCACAATACAGCTCGTGCTTCTAATTAAAGCAGCAGGAGCATAGAACGCACTGCTATACTCTTGCAGAAAGCCGTGTGAACCTGCCCTTCCAGTTATGTCTGTTTTAGTAAATACCTATGTTCTTTGTGAAACAATAATTTTCGAGCATTTTCTCTTATAGGTTTGTGTTGTGCTGCTCTTCTGTTGTTCCTTCTAGAAATGTATTACTGGATCTCTCAGATGGGTGTTACCAATTTAGGGTATGTCCCTGCACATTCTGAGATTGTCCAATCAGCGCAGAGAGTAAGGCCCTTTTCACATGGTGGATTTGGCCGTGGGTTTGGCCGCAGGTTTCAGCGCAGTTGCCGTGGCCAAAACCACGAACAGACCGCGCCGCAAACACGCGGCCAAAAACGCACGGTGTGGGTAGCACAGCGGTTTCCCATAGGAAATCATGTAATGAACTGAGGGCGTTTGGGGCGCGATTTGGACGAGGTTTTGGCCGCAGCAACCGCTCCGAAACCCGCGGCCAAATCTGCCGTGTGAACAGGGCCTTAAAAGTATGCGGGAACACACATCTTTAGAAAACTGGACCCAGCTGACTGATTCAGTAATATATTTCTAGAAGGAATTTACAGTCAGCTTTTAACATAGTTTTCGGATTTGAAAAACATCAATTCCCATAGACCTCAATAGAATATCCGAGCTCGGATTTTCTGAGATCAGATTTGGAACATGTACATTCTTCCGCTGGATTTCCACCGGAAAATGTATTGTTCAATGTCAATGGGCTGGCGGGATCTGAAAGCCGACTGCAAAATCCACGTCAAAAAACTAAAACAAATAGTAAAATACCGTCGGATTCTGTTATACAACCCGAAGAGTATTTTGGAATTGCCGTGTGGACAAAGTCTAAAAGAGGAACAGCAAAACACAAAGTCATAAGAGAAGATGCTCCAGAAATGTTGTTTCACAGGGAACACAAGGATTTACTAAATCAGAAGTGAGGAGAAGTCACAGGTCCTTTTTAATTAAGAATCTTCTACTGTTGTGTGTAAAGAGCTAACATGCAGTCCTAGGTGTCCCAGTGGTTATAGATTACAAATTGTGCAGTCTGACCCTGTAGCCATAATCCAAATATACCAGACCTACCAATGTATCTTAGGTACATTCATAGGACATATAAGAAGAGATTCCTGGTCATTTTTTCAGAACTCCCCACTTTATCTTTCAATTACTTCTTAAATAGTTTGAGGGGGGTCCTACTCCTTCCCTTTTTCCTCCCGCCGCCTCTTGCCCCCTTTTTTTTTTTTTTTCTTTTTCCCCCTCCCTTGAGTGGGTTGTTAAAGGTGTTTGTGATGAATGACGAGTCCTTGTGTTGTCCTTGTTTTTGTTTATCTGTTTTTCCCTTTAAATTTAGGGGGCTCACATTTGCCCTCTCATTTTTTATTTTGCAATTTGTATTAGACTTGTTTTAAAAGCCTTAGTATGTAATTATATTGTTTTGGGTATCTTTATTTCATGATTGTGATTTTCCCTACTTTGTTTCTGCATCGTTGATTCCTTTTTGCATTTTTATTTCAAAATCTTTCTTATTATTCTTAAGTCTGTACATCACATACTGCTTTGTTTGTTACCAATAAAGCTCCTTTAAATATGAAAGAAGAGATTCCAACAACCTTGAAGACACAAAGGGCGACATGTATGAACGGGGCTGCGCCAGATATCTGGCATCTTTCCAGCCTGATATCAGGTGCAGCCCCATTCATACATGTTTAAATCTGAGGGAGACGGGACGCACTAGAACCGTAGTTGTAGATTTATAGCTTCACTACGGCATTTCTCGGCGCATTACAGCTGGAACAGGTAAACCACTTTCAAAGTGTTTTACCTGAGCCAGAAATGTCGCCCGAGCGCTAGAATTCGCCTGATTTATGACCCGCTTTAGAGCGAGTTCATAAATCAGGCGCATTCAATGCCAGTATTTAATTTCGCATGAATTGGGTGTTAACGCCAAATTTCATGCATGTCAACCTATAGTTCTGGAAAGGAGCTGGATAATTTAAAGAACTATATTTACTCCAGGCTATTTGAAAAATAAATATTTTTATACTTCACATTCAGATGTATTGGGATACTGCAATTAATTGGTTGCAAAGCGGTGTATAACCTTTTAATATAATGTGAATCTATAGTAAGCCTTTGGCTACTTCTGAGCATGCTCGTGTATGAGGGGGTCTGTAGGAATAGCTGACAATAAAATGATCATTTTACTTAGGCTATGTCTCCACTGCATCGGACAAAAAATGGCCTGAAAGCGGCCATTTTTTTCCGATGCAGGACCATGTTTTTTGTCACGCTTTGTACAAAAACCGCGGCCACTTCTCATTTTTTTGACGTCGCCCATACAATTGTATAAAATGGGAAGACGTCAAGCAAACTAAAAGCTCCGGCGTATTATACAACAATTATACGGCGCCAGAAGACGAGCGGAGAAAAGACGAGCTGTGGAGACTACAGCTCGTCTTTTCTATTGCCACCTATGGAGCTGCAGGAACGATCGTATCTTCGGCGCTTTTAAAAAACTAAAAGCGCCGAAAATACAATCGTAATCCTGTGCAGTGTGGACATAGCCTAACAGTTGTCTAAGGTGTATGGTCATCTTAATACTGTAAGTATAATGTTATCTTCAACCAGAATCAGGGAGGCCTCCTCCTCCTTCCCTGACCAGCTTGTATAGATAGGAGATAAGAATCCTGCCATCTCTGAACATCTGGAAATGAGTGAAAGAATGTCTCTGTGTTTAATGAACACACAGCCCTAGATCCCAAACTCTTTGATGTGTGTCCCTCCACTCTTTTCCTGTGGTTTTATCATTAACCTTCTGTAAAAACTCTGCAGGCAGTCAGCAAGATGACAGAACTGCAAGTCATTCACCCACAGAGAGGTCCTGAACCCGGGGAAGGGAAAACAATCTATCTGTCTAAATGTCTATCTATCTATCAAATATCTGTGACTGACACAAGTATGTGAACCTTTGCTTTCAGTATCTGGTATGCCTGCCTTGTGCAGCCATAACCGCTTCTAAACGTTATCGTTGATTAATCCTGCAGATCGGCTTCAAGGAATTTGAGCCCATTCCTTCATATAAAAGCTTCAAATGATATGTTGGTGATACTTTTACCACTGTATTTTACAATTGGTGTGAGGTTTTTATGCTGTATAGTGTGTGTCTCCAGACATAAGGTTCTACGTTTGTCTCATCTGTGTACAAAACATTGTTCCTATAGCCTTCTGACTTCTCCTGGTTATGTTAGCAAACTGCAAATTGAAAGCAATGTTCTTTCTGGAGAAAAACAGCGTTCTGCTTGCAATCCAGTCAGGCACACCGTCTTTTTCAGTGTCTACCCTGTTTCCCCGAATATAAGACGTAGTGCTTTTTTATGCAATTCAGAGTTTGGCTGCTTATGCTGATGTTTGTGATGAAATCACTACAGTATATTAATACATGTTGATGTTTTGTTCTGTGAATTCTTGTTCATAGAAAAATAAGACATGCCCTAAAAATTAATATCAGACACTGTCTTATTTTCATGGTACCTCATGGTAGACACATTAACATTAGCTAAAGTAAGAGAAGCCTTTAGTTACTTACCCTGAGTTCATTTGTAACCTCGCAGACTATTATACACCTCGATCTTGGCATGATCTTTATTGGTCAACTACTCCTGGAGAGGGCAAAAATGGTCTTATTTTTCCTCCATTTCTACAAAGCTGTCTGACTGTGGCGAAAGCGAAGGGGAAATACAAAATTTTAGAGATGGCTTTGTAACCAATTCCAGCCTGATGAGCATCATCAACTCTTTGTATAAGGTCCTTAGAAATCTGCTGTGTTTGTGCAACAATGCAATCCCACAGACAATGTTGTGAAGATCAGACTTGGATAGGTCTCTGTTCTTTAAATAAAACAGTTGCCCCAGTCACATCTTATTGTCATCCTATTAATTGAAAACACCTTTAAATTATTTGCTGTGTGTAATATTTTTGACTGCTTTGTTTGCTTTAGTTCCCTCTATCTACTTATAGGATTTATTTGAAAATCTAATTAAGTTTTAGGTCAAATTTATGCAGAAATTTAAACATTTTTAAAAATTCTACACCAGTATAGATGGAGAGACAATTTTGGACATTTACCAGAAGCATCTAGTCTGGCAGGCATTTTTCCTCTTTTGAAGTAACAAAGGGCAGACTGAGACTGATGGCAGGTAAAATATGTCAACATGGTAGGGACACTGTATGTTGGACTATGAGTCCAAGTATGATCTATGTACGAAACACGTTGTCATTCTTCAGTTTGAGGTGTACAGCTTTTTTTATCCTTCACATAAGACTCAGCAGGGAGTGATGCATTATCGTAGGACGAAAGATTGGAGTAATGAGAGAGAACAGGGAGAGGTGGTCAGAAACTTGTATAGACTAGAAGTAGTTAAAAAAGACAAAGTTATTTTTTCCGTTTGTTTATTCATATCTTATCTTACCCACTCATATCTAACAAAAATTGAGAACATGCTTCGCTTTCACCACTTGGTTCAATACATTTCTGGTTATGAAATCATTCCGGTTCCACTTTAACTTCTCTAATGTGGATAGACCTCTCTCCTCTGGGGCAGTCATGCATTTCCCTTGGCCTGCTTGGCCTTCCATGTTTTTTTGTTTGTTCTTTAAAATAGTAGAATTGTCACATGCTGCATATTGGTGATCTTATTGACAGTGAGCAAGAACTTCTACCTCTAAATGTCTTACTATAGTTCCTCTGCGTAAGAGACAAGTTTTGGTCTTAATGTAATCTATCCAACATATTACTCTTATTACACTGATTTTCTGTCAAACTTGATGTTTTCATCTTGTGACAATGTATTATTGCGGTGTGTTATATGTTTATGAAACAAAAATCAATAAGCACGTTATAAAAAAAAAATCTCATGAACAAAGCAAAATCAAAACAGCAATATATTTTGTAATAGTCTTCATTTACCTTTCCTCACATATTAAAAGCTAATCATTGTGGTGAGAAAATCCTTTTGGAGGCTAAGTTTTATTTATTTTGGATGCTGGACCCTTGTGTTCATACTTTTTTGTAGACACAATTTTTCTTCTTCTTTTTTTTTTTGCCATAAATCACCCAAGCACCCAAGGTTTTTGGTTACATGCATCCATTATTTCATTTCATATTATCCTTTATGTTTTTGGTGAGCTGCAATTTTATCTATTTGTCTTTTTTACACTGAACATCAAGGGCGACATGTATGATTGGGAATTGCGCATGATTTCAGGCGTATACTGTGCCTCACCGTGCCGACTCCACTGTCGGACGCAGGGTTGCGCTGTTAGGCCCCGTTCACACGGCTTATTCAAGCCGTAATTGCGAGCCGGATTGCGCTCACAATTCCGGCTTGAATAAGGAGCGGGTGCGCGGCCCGCCGGCCCCATAGACTTGCATTATTCCACGCGATATTGCGCCTGGATAATGTGCATGTCACTTTCTCCCCCGCGGCGGATTCGCCGAGCGGGGAGGAGCGATGGAATCCACTGTTCTCTATGAGAACTGTGGATTACCGTAATGACTGCGATGGATTGGAGCCGTACTGAAGCGCAAATCCGGCGCGGAGTACGGCTCCAATCCGCGCCCAAATAAGCCGTGTTCACACGGCCTTTGGCGCAACCTTTGCCACTTTCGTATGTGCCTAACAAGAAGGGGCGTGCAGTGGGCGTTCTGGGGCGGAACGCGGCACTTTAAAAAAATCAGTGGTATGCATGGTTGCAGGTCGGCAAAGTAAGGCGCATTACAGCTCCGACAGGCAAGCCTACTTCAGAGTGGTCTACCTGAGTCGGAGGAGGCGCAGGGAAGCTAGAACTGATTGTAATGTTACAACAGTATAAATAAAAAAAAGAGTTGTCTTTCAAATGAATGAATGAATGAATAAATAAAGAGAAATACCAAAGTTGACTAAAATCGTTTTCAATGTATTGAAAAAGTTGATCCTTTAAAATGAAAGCAAATATATCTAAGATCTGAAAAGAAAGAAATATCAGCTATAAAAGGTCTTAAAAAAGTGAGAGAATTAAACTAATTTTACATTAAAGAAGCCAATGCTGATGTTGTACAGATGTTAATTTGTGGGGGTTTTTTTTAAATAAAAAATTAAGATGTATTTGTTCTTCTTTCACCTTTTATTCTATTTTGTATGTACAGAAAGAGCCAGGTCTTGCTGGGACCTTTGGTTCTCCAATCCGGATTTCTAGGTTCCCAGGGCTTAGTTCTTGACGTATTTACGGAAGTATTTATTGGGAAGCATTAAAGGGGTTGTCTCGCTACAAAGAATAGCTTTCAAATTGTAGGGAACACAAAATAAGACATTTTTTCCAAATATTGCTTTGTTCATCTGTTTTTGTAAGGACATAAAAGTGAATTTATGACCTCCCTGGCTGTTTCATTTCCCCTCAGTAACTGACCTGTAAACAATTCTCCCCCCTGCTGTTTGTTCTATGTCATAGCAGTGTGTGATGTCATCACACAGGTCACAGCAGCCTCTGTGCTGCTGGACAGCAAAAAACTTGATTTATGTAAAGTAAACAGAACTGTAATTTGGGCTTTTATTTGAGGGATCAGATAAAACCTTCTGTGAGCATTCAGAAGCTTCTGAGCTAATTAGCAACTGAAAACAGACAGTTGAATACACCACAGAGCTGTATGCAAATTAGTCAGTCTGAACCAGGAAATGACAGAGTATTTCATTCATGCATCCTATGAAACTCTGTAGGGAGACAACTCCTTTAAGCTAAAAACTGGCTCGCAGCAGGCAAGTTCTCATTTACAGCTGAGCCTCAAACCATCATAACCTCAAAGATGACCCAAGCATCTATAGCATCCCAAGTAAAGAATGAAATAGTGCCAAAAGCCTTTGAAGTGTCAACAACTACAAAGCACCCATAAAAGACTGTTCAAAATTGGTGCTTAGTGCGAGCACTACAATCCTCATGACCAAAGTATTTTGACCCCATCAATCTAAAAGCCTTTAACTCTGAGATCCACACTGCGCATACATGGTCTGGAACAGGAGGAGTTAAGTCCATGCCCCATGGCAGAAGTCATTAGTTTTAGAGCATTGTATGAGTATATGAACTCACTGGAGGGTTGAGTGCCCTCCCTACAGATTAAACACTTATGTTTAAATTTGCATGAAGAATCTGCAGTGCCATTTGATTAAGAGCCGACATGTCCCAGACAGAGACATGCTACTGTGAGATGAAAGAAAACTGTGGTGGCAAATGATACAAAGGAAGCTGGATCCAAATGTCTGCAGCCTAAGGCTACGTCTGCCCGACACTGGTTTACAGTTGGATTTTAGGTGGATTCAGTATTTAGAATCCGCAAACAAATCCGACTGTAAACCAGTGCCTATAGACCTCAATAGAAAATCCAAACTGTAGTCTACACAGTTCAAATTTTCAGAGGTGTGATTTTAAATCTAAAATCCAATTAAAAAACTTAGAACAGGTTCTATAATCTGCAAAATCCAGGTGAAAAACGTAGTTTATGAATGAAAACCTATTGTAAAATATCGATTGGATTATATAACAGAATTCGATGGTATTTTACTTTTGCCATGTAGATGAAGCCAAGCAAAAACATGACCATCTTATGTCTGGCCTATGGGGCAGCTGTCGCCTGGACTACTCATCATACCTCCATCAGGCCATGACACTTTGCCATTTGAAAATTAAAAATTGATCAGCACATTAAAACATCCAAAAAAGAAAATCATGTAAGTGCATGCTGGCAGCCAAGCAATGCAAACACAACAAAATATCAACAGTATTCTACAAATGCTAAGGGACAGATTGAATATAGGAAATATTTTAAAATGCATTTCTGCTACTTTTTTGGGTACATGAAAATTTTAGGTTCTTGGCACACATTTTTTATCAAAACTGTGAGGGCACATCCACCATGACAAGGTGACCTCAGTTTAGGTGGGGACCTACACTAACTTCTCACCTCACTTGCTGTCAGCTCCGGTCTCCATACTTTCAGGTCCCAGATACATTCTGCTCTGATTAAAAACAGCCCCTGTAGATTTTGTGTAGTGCACAACCAAAATGAAGGCTGTCACCTCGCCATACAGGCAATCCAAAAAGAAAAAGTCATCAGTTTGACATACACACTTACCAACACATGATGTAGGGGGCCACCAGGGGCGTAACGACCGGGGTAGCAGGGATAGCAGTTGCTCCGGGTCCCGGTGGCTTAGGGGGCCCGCGGCCCCGGGGCAGCTGCTATCATGTCCGCTACCCCGGTAATGCCGCTCCTGGGCCCGCCGGCAGCGAACATAACAATTCACTGCAGCGGTTGCAGAGCTGCGGGGCCGGTCTGTGAAGCCAGGGGGGGGGGGGTCCCCGCTGCCGCGGCAGGCTCCGCCCCCTCTGGTTTCACAGAGGCTCTCTTAAATTTTTTGGTCCGTGCGACCGCATGCAATTAAGTGAACGGCGGGGCAGGGAGGTGTGCGCTCCCTGCCCTGCCTTTAAATAGTGGCAGGCGGCGCAATGCGAGTTTTTCATCGCGGCTCCCAAGCTTCCTGCCCCTCACCCCCAAACCCCAAAAGCAGCAGGCTTGGGGTTGGGAGGGGGGGAGAGTCGGGGGGCGCGGCCAGGAAAGTAAGAGCTCAGGGGGGGGGGGGGGGGGAAAATATCCCTACAAGGGGGCCCTATTTGGGGGGGGAAATATATTACAAGGGGCCCTTTATGGGGGGGGGGGGGACTATACCTAAAGGGGGCCCTATTACTGGCGGGGGGGGGGACTATCCCTAAAAGGGGGGGCCCTTTTTACTGGGGGGAAAAATGTCCCTAAAAAGGGGGCCCTATTATGGGGGGGGGGGACTATCTAAGGGGGCCCTATTACTGGGGGGAAAAAACAAACCCTACAAGGGGGCCCTATTATGGGGGGGGGAAACTATACCTAAAAAGGGGGCCCCTTTTTTCTGGGGCGGGGGGATATACCTAAAAGGGGGCCCCTATTAGGGGGGGAAAAACTTACTTACAAGGGGGGCCCTATTAATGGGGGGGGGGGACAATAACTACAAGGGGGCCCTATTATTGGGGAGGGGGGACATCCTACAAGGGGGACTATTCGGGGGGGGAAACTGTACTAAAGGGGGCCCAATTATGGGGGGGGGGCCTTAATAAAGGGGGCCCCTATTCTGGGGGGGAAAAATATACCTACAAGGGGGCCCTTTACTGGGGGGGAAAACTATACCTACAAAGGGGGCCTATTAAGGGGGGGGGGGGACTATCCCTACAGGGGGCCCATTAGGGGGGGGAAACTTACCTAAAGGTGGCCCTATTATGGGGGGTGGGGGAATTGCCTAAGGGGGGCCCTATTATGGGGGGGAAAAAACTTACCTAAAAGGGGGCCCCCTATTATGGGGGAGGGGGGGACTTCCTTCGGGGGCCCTATTATGGGGGGAAAATTACCTACAAGGGGGCCCTATTATGGGGGAGGGGCGTTTTTACCTACAAGGGGGCCCTATTACTGGGGGAGTGGGGACTATACCTACAGGGGGCCCTATTACTGGGGGGGAAAATATACCTACAAGGGGGCCCAATTACTGGGGGAGTGGGGACTATCCAAGGGGGCCCTATTACTGGGGGGGAAATATCCCTAAAAGGGGCCCTTTACGGGGGGGGAACTATACCAAAAAAGGGGCCTTTTCTGGGGGGGGGGGGGACTTACCTACAGGGGCCCTATTACTGGGGGGGAAACTATACCTAAAAGGGTGGCCCTTTTTATGGGGGAGTGGGGGACTAGCCCTCAGGGGGCCCAAATTATGGGGGGGAAAATATACCTAAAAGGGGGGCCCCTATTACTGGGGGAGGGGGGACTATCCCCAAACGGGGGGCCCCAAATTACTGGGGGGGAGGAACTATCCCTACAAAGGGGCCCTTTACGGGGGGGGAAAAACTATCCTACAAGGGGGGCCCTTTATGGGGGAGGGGGGGGGGACTTCCCTCGGGGGGTCCTTTTACTGGGGGGGGGGAACTATACCTGGGGGGGCCCCTTTACTGGGGGGGAAAGTAAACCTACGGGGGGCCCTATTAGGGGGGGGGGGAACTTACCAAAGGGGGCCCTTTAGGGGGGGGGAAACTAACTACAAGGGGGCCCTATTATGGGGGAGGGGGCTATACTACAGGGGGCCCTATTCTGGGGGGAGTGGGGGACTTTCCCTACAGGGGGCCCTATTACTGGGGAGGGAAAATATACCTAAAAGGGGGGCCCTATTACGGGGGGGGGGGGGAAACCTATCTACAATGGGGCCTTTTACTGGTGGGGGGGATATCCCAACAGGGGGCCCTATTACGGGGGGGGGAAAATTTAACCCTACGGGGGCCCTATTCGGGGGGAGGGGGGATATACCTCGGGGGGCCCTATTACTGGGGGGGAGGCTATACTAAAAGGGGGGCCCTTTATGGGGGAGGGGGGCTATGCCTACAGGGGGCCCCTATTATGGGGGGGAAACTATCCTAAAAGGGGGGGCCTATTACTGGGGGAGTGGGGACTATGCCAAGGGGGCCTTTTTACTGGGGGGAAACTTACCTACAAGGGGGTCCCATTACTGGGGGGGGGGGGGGACTATCCCCTAAGGGGGGGGCCCTATTACTGGGGGGGGGAACTTTACCTAAAAGGGGCCCTTTTTTGGGGGGGGGGAACTATACCTATAAGGGGGCGCTATTACTGGGGGAGGGGGGACTATCCAAAAGGGGGGGCCTTTTTCTGGGGGAGGGGGGATTTAACCCTAAAAGGGGGGGCCCTTTTTTACTGGGGGGGGGGGAAACCCTATACCTACGGGGGCCTATTACTGGGGGGAAACTATCCCTAAAGGGGCCCTATTACTGGGGGGGGGAATTATACCTAAGGGGGCCCTATTACGGGGGGGGAACTTTTCCTAAGGGGGCCCTATTACTGGGGGGGGGGAAAAAAACCAAAAGGGGGGCCCTATTAGGGGGGGGGGAAAATACCTACAGGGGGCCCTATTAGTGGGGGGGGAAAAAACATCCCTACAAGGGGGCCCCTATTACTGGGGGAGGAGGGCTTACCTACAAGGGGGCCCCTATTATGGGGGGGGGGGGACTATCCCTAAAAGGGGGCCCTTTACTGGGGTGGGGAAAACAAACCCCGGGGCCCTTTTATGGGGGGGGATATACCTCAGGGAAAAAAAACTTTGAGTTCTCGGTTCCATTTTTTGATCAAAAGATTTTTAAAGCTGCCACGCTTTAAAAAGATCTAAAATGGCAGTCTATGCTATTTTTTTACTCAATAGACCCCTCCGGCCCTCACTGGGTCAACAGACCCCCTTTATCCAGAGAGAAAAAAAAAAAAAAACACCCTACTGCGGGCTGAAATTTTTTGACACCCGTAAGTGGGGGGGTACCGAACCCCAAAAATGGAGGCACCCTTTCTCCCCATATAGGTTAAAATCAATATACACAAATATAACGTTTTGGTTCTGCACAAAAAACATTTTAAAAAAAAAGTATGCAAACCCTGGGTGCCACGGGCAGGGCTGCGGCACAATTATTAAAAACATTTACAGTCGAAATACGCAAAAAGGGCAATACACAAGTGGAAATCCTAAAGAAGCTTTTGCTATCTATCATACATGAAAAAACTTTGGATTCTCGGTTAATTTTATTTTGATCAAAGATGTTTAAGCCCAGGGACTTTCAACGCGATCTCAAATAGGGCAGTCCTACACTATCTTTTACCGCTCAATAGAGCCACATCCAGGCCTCTCACTGGGTCAACAGACCTCCTTTATCCAGAGAGAAAAAAAAAATAAAAAAAACACCCTACCTGCAGGCTGCACTTCTTATGACAACCTGTGAGAGTGGGCGGGTACAGAACACCAAAATGGAGGCACCCTTTCCTCCCAATATAGGTTAAAATCAATATACACCAAATATAACGTATGGTTCTGCACAATGCGAGTGACGTCATCGCGACGCCTGCCGAGCTTCCTGTCCTCAGCCCCAAGCCTAAAGCAGCAGGCTTGGGGTTGGGAGGAGACGGAGACATCGGGGGAGCGCGGCCAGGTAAGTAATGAGCTACGGGGGGGGGGACTATACCTACAAGGGGGCCCTATTACTGGGGGGGGAACTATACTTAAAAGTGGGCCCTATTACTGGGGGAGGGGGGACTATACCTACAGGAGGCCCTATTACTGGGGGGGGGGGCTATACCTACAAGGGGGCCCTATTTTACTGAGAAAGTCGGGGGAAACTATACCTACAAGGGGCCCTTTTAAAGGGGGGGGAACTATACCTACAAGGGCCCTATTACTGGGGGGGGGGAACTAAACCTAAAGGGGCCCTTTTACTGGGGGGAAACTATACCTAAAAGGGGGGCCCTTTACTGGGGGGGGTGGGGAAACTATACCTCAAGGGGGCCTATTACTGGGGGGGAACTATACTACAGGGGGCCCTATTAATGGGGGGGGAACTATACCTACAGGGGGCACAATTAAGTGGGGGGGGGAAAAACTATAACACCAGGGGGTCCTATTAATGTGGGGGAGAACTATACCTACAGGGGCCCCTATTAACTGTGGGGGGGGGGACTACACCTACAGGGGGCCGTACGAACTGTGGGGGGGGGGTACTATGCCTACAAGGGGCCCCTTTTTAACTGTGGGAGGGGGGACTACCCTCAGGGGGGCCTTAATAATAGGGGGGAGCTATCCCTACGGGAGCCTAATAATAGAGGGGGGACTATGCCTACGGGGGGCCCCTAATGACTGGGGGGAACTATTTGCCTATACGGGGGTCCTAATCTACAGGGGGGACTATTCTGCCTAAAAGGGGGCCCTAATCTACGGGGGGGACTATTCTGCCTATAAGGAGGCCCTAATCTACGGGGGGGACTATTCTGCCTATAAGGGGGCCCTAATCTACAGGGGCCCTATTTACATACAGGGTGGCCTAAGCTACAGGGGGCCCCCATTCTATCTACAGGGGAAAACCCTAACCATGCCGGGGCCGAAGTGCCTATGTCCCCCCTAGCTAATGCCCGGTGGGGGTGCCAAGCTACCTGGCTCCGCCCGGGGCCCCGTTGTACCTACATACCGATGGGGGTGCCCCATTTTACCAGGGAGTAATTCTTACCATTTTGGCCTTTATAAATGGAGAGCTTGTACATGAGGGGAGGGGGCACTCAGTTGGGAAAATGATAAAAAAGTGAGGAGTCTCCGGTGTTTGTGTTGTAAATTCTACAAGGATGAGCGGTGGACGGAGGAAGTCATCATGGAGGTCTGGACCGAATAGAGAAGAAAAGGGAAAGTGAGGCCCTAAATGTAAGTAAACTATTTGCAAAGCACCTGTGTATCTGGTTTTCTACCCCTATTGGTCACTGTATGGGTGGTTATATACGTCTGCAGAGCCTGTGTTTCACTGGTATATACCACTATATGGTCACTATATGGCGGTACTATTGGTCTTTGTGTACTGATCAGTAATAGTGTAGGGGTATTATTCAGTCACTTTGTGGTCATGTTCTGGCGGTATAATCAGGTTCCTATGTAATAGGGTTATTGGTAATATTGGTTTTGGTATAGTGGATTTGTTTGGTAGCAGTATGATGGTGATATGTATGGTGAGGTATTTACCCCTTGTATTATCTAACAGCATGTCCTGGTAAATGTTCGTGATCAGGGAGGTGGGCAAAGGGGGAGGGGTAGGGGGCCCCATCCAAAAGTTCACTTTGGGGCCCAGGCTTCTCTAGTTACGCCCCTGGGTGCCACTGTAAAAGGGTTACTTTATTTTCATTCAATCTTATTTGCACTTATTTGCACCTTCCACTCAGGTGGCAAACTGAGCATAAATCACACCCCAACACAATCCAGGTACCCCAAAAATATACGCCACAAACACTGCTCACCAGCGCTTGCAAAGTTAAAACATTCTAGTCAAACACTGCTCTCCAGCAGTCATAAGGTTAAACACTAACACACTGCTCTCCAGCAGTTACAGAGTTAAACACTATAAGGGCACGTCCCCACGGCAGAGGACAAATACCGGTCCCGTATTGCGGCCGTCCCCACGGCCGCGGGGGGGGCGCTTTTCTCCGCGATGAGCGGAGAAAAGCCCTCCCCCGTCAGATTCACAAGCACAGATTCCGTCCGAAAACCAGACGGAAGATTGTGCTTGTTTGAATGTTTTCGCGGGCGGCACCCCGGGCGGAAAAACCCGTGCAATGGGGACTGCTGCACGGGTTTTCCATAGAGCACGATTGTGCTCATTTTCAGGCAGTTTTTCAGGCGGTCTGCAAAACTGCAAATTGCCTGAAAAACCGGCCGAAAAAACTTTGTGTTGTGGGGACATGCCGTAATAAAAAAAAATAAATAAACTGGCCTGGTCAAAATCAATGGTACCCCTAAAAAGATTGAAAATAATATAACCATTGTGACTGTGAAATTGGTGTTTCCTGTAATTAGCAATACAAGTGTCTTTAAACTTGTAATCAATCTGCCTATTTAAAGGGTGAACAGTGGTCACTGTTCTATTTGGTATGATGGTGCTTGACAAAGGAGGTCCATTGCGGATAAATCCTCCGAAACGTTGCGGCTTCGGCACCATCTCTGATGAGTATATTTTTCTGCTCTTAAACCTGTGCTGTAAATCATGGACTATGTTTGCTATGCATGATAAAGATCGATGTTACATGCTGCTATAAAGATTATATCCATTTTGAAGAGACTGAACAGAATAACCCATATATTGAAAATGTTTTGAAACAAAGCAAATGAGACTGATAAAGTTTATATATGAGGGTTGGATACATGTAAGTGCTTTATTTTTAATATAAAACTGGATTGAAATGAATATTCAGGGCAACATGTATGATCGGGATTTGCGCCCGATTTCTGGTGTATCCTGCGCCTCACCGACTCGAATCCCCTGTCGGACGCAGGGATGCAATGTTAGACGCAGCCTTCGCCACTTTCGGCTGCGCCTCACATGAAGGGGCGTGTAATGGGCGCGGTGTGGACGCGCTGTAGGCGTTCTGGGGTGGGAGGCGGCACATTCGAACACTCCGAGGGATGTATGATCGCGGGTCGGCAAAATGCGCCGCATTGCAGCGCTCGCCAGCTCCGACAGGCAGACCTAGTTGATTCTGGTCTAAATGAGCCAGAGGAGGTGAAGTTAAGCGAGAACGTAACATGAGAGGAAACATATAGAAGATCGCAAAAGAAATCTCAGCTCTCAGCTCCGTGCGGCATGGAGTATGATTCCAAAAAATCGCTTTTATTAGGTGTAAAACATTATCAGAAAAAGAGCTCAAACCTTCAAAAAATAAATAAAAAAACACTTTCCAAAAATCTAGACCGGCGCTACATCGGGAATTGGGATATTCGAAATTGCCGGGAAATACAGTAATTCAAATTCTGTAAGCGCTTCTCATTGGTCGGCAGAAACCAGCCAATCAGAATAGGAGCGAAAGTGACCCATTATAACCTATGGAGAAATATTGACCAATCAAATTCAAAGGTGGGAAGTTCAAAATACAGTAAAAATGCAAAAAAGAGCTTTTTGGGTTTGAGCTTAGGGGGGCTTGGCTATCCGGGAAAATCAAATAGGAGCGACAGGACCCATAACTAGGGAAAAAATTTTGCCCCAATCAAATTCAAAGGGGGGACAGTTCAAAAACAGTAAAAATGCAAAAAAGAGCTGTTTGTTGAGTAGCGGGGCGGCATTCCAGCCAATCAGGGCAGCTACTTGCCCCATTGTAGTCTATGGAGAATCGGGGCAATGAAATCTGGGGCCTAGTGCCTGGGGCAGGATATGTTTAAAAAATTTGTTTTATTAAGTGTAAAAATTATCTAAAAAGAGCTGAACCTTTAAAAACAAAAATCAATTCAAACCCCTAACAAGCTTTGTCGCCGAGACCGGCGCTACACAGGAAATTTGAAATATAGAGAATTGGGGGAAAATACAGAAATTCAAATTCTTTAAGCTCTTCTCATTGTCGGCAAAAAACCCACCCAACAAATGGGAGCGACAGTGAACCATTATAACTATGGAGAAGTATTGACCAATCAAATCAAAGGGGGAAAAAGTTAAAAATACAGTAAAAAGGCAAAAAGACGTTTGGTTGAGCCCGGGGGGCAGATATGAACCCACCAACCAATTTAGTGCCTATTTTGATGGAGAAAGAAGGGCGCGTAGAAGGCCCCCTAAAAGTTATTACGCCCATGGGAAAATTCTAGTACTTGTTTGGGTTGGGGGGAAGAGGGGGCCGCCACTTAGCCAATCAGTGGCTGAGCACCTTTCATGGGTTTCTAGGGGGAAAAGAGATGCAGAGCGAGCTCTTTTTTGTGTTTGGGCTAATTTAAAAGGGCCGGTTTTTTGGACCCAAATGGAAGCGAGCGACCCCCTTAGGGGGTTTCTAATGAAATCTATAAAAAAACTGTACATGCCCCAAAAAAAAAAATGATAAACCCCCCGAAGTTGTCCCAAATTCTGTAATAAAGACAATAATTGGGGGGAATGAAAAAAAAAAAAATTAATTCAAAAAATTCATTTTTATTTCTTTATTTTCGTTAGCCACTGATCAATAGTATGGATCTTTTGTTGCTTTGCTATCCTTAAGTGATAAAAGTGCCCAAAATTTGTTATTATAAAAGTTATTTCAATTACCATTTTGGGTTTTTCTTTCTTTACGGAAAGGGTGCCAACAATTTTTCAATTTATGATGTAAGATGGGAAATGAAGACTGCAGCATTGAGTTGAGTAAGTAACCTCTAGCTTTTCTTTCACAGCTTGTCTTACAGGAAAGGCATAAAGAGGTCATCAGTCATGGTAGGTGGTGATAGGGTCTGTACTACCACATAAAAGTTGACTGGGGTTTTATGGGTTTTTCTTTCTTGGCTGGAGAGCAATCAAAAGACAAAACTTTGCCAGAGGATTTTATTGGACTGCAAAGCCTATGTATTTTCATGTGACTACAACTTTGCCCCAGCCAATATAAGGGCTCAGTTCTACATAAAAGTGGCTGTTGGATTACACAGGTTTAATATGATGTGGTTCTATGTGAAGTAATACATGCAAGAGAGAGGCTACTGTAAGAGCAACTGAATCCTGAATCTACATTGAAGGACCGAATGTGATTATAACTGTTATGTTGTTTCCCTTGTAACTTTGACAAACTATGTCATTAAATGCCTCTTTTGAGAATTGCAACTTTAAAGATTGTTGTACCGCTGAAATTAAATAATTATATAAATAAACTTATATATCTGACATACACCAGTCTATGCTTACCTTCTGTTAGGTTAACCATCATAAGGGAAGAGAGATACCCACTTCAGCATATTGTAATAATACTCTTCTCCTCCTAAAACTTTATGATACCACTGACCTCTTGCCCTCAGTTGAGAGTAAGGACCAGTGATTACGAAATGCATGATGACCCATGAACTCCATAAATCACAGGCTTTGGCCTCATGCCAAGAGTCTTACCATCTCAGTTCATAAGGAGCATAAATCTTATACATCACAAGGACTGGGGCCATAATACTATTGTGTTGCAGCATTCAGGCTCTGGGTTTTAATCCAATCAAGGCCAATATCTGCATGGTTTTGTATGTTAATCTCTCCTCATTCTTTACTTCACTCTCAAAACTCTTAAAGTGGTCCTCAGTCTGAGAATTTATAAATAGTCTGTATGGACCTATTTTTGTTTGTTCTCACATATAAGTCCATATAGTGATTTAATGGACTATGTAAACACAATTATTGCCTAGCAATGGGTTTATTAAGAAGCCATTAACACCACCATATTGACCAGGGTTGTCACCTACCAACCAAGAAGAGCCCTGGTGGAACCTTTGAATAACTAAAAGTTCCATACACAAGATTTCTTGAAGAAGGATAAAAATGAAGGTGCATGTGATAGGGTAAGTTTTGTCTGGATGTTGTTGTTTTCCTCTAAATGCCGAGAAGCCAAGTGTCCATCCATAGCATACATCCTTAAGGCAATGGCTGTGAAAAATACCCCTTCCTAAAGCTGTAAATCTTCACTTGTTCTTCCACATTTGCTCTGAATGGGGGCCTCTGGCAAACACTGAACCATTCATAGTGAATGACTGGAAAGCAGCAGTGAAAAAAAATGCACACAGTCTATGGAAATAGTAACTCTGGTCCTGACCAGTGCACAGCATGAACGGGTTGATGGCTTTTCATAGAGCAAAGGCATCTACTGTCCCCGAATCACAATGGACCACTCAGCACGGGCAACAGTGTTGTGATTAATGACTCAGATTTTTCTTGTAAGATGTAATGTTTAGATTCTAATGTGTTGAATGGCTTGGACACCCGTGAACATTAATGAATTGTCTGTAAAAAGTCGGCCATGGCTCACCATGTGAATAGTGGGGACTGACTGCTTTTAATTAGACTATTTGGCTGACTGCAAAGTCGCTTTAAGACATTTCTATGCCAAGAAAAAAGATCACTCGAGTGTCAGACCTTGCAAGACTCTAGATTCTGCGTAAAAAGTTACTGCATTTCAAAGGGATATCCTGCTTGTGAACACCACTTATCCATACCTCCTGTTAAGGAATATGGAAGAAACAAAGACAGGACCACTGCTTTATTGACCAATTAAAAGAGTGGCCTCTATGTATTAACAGAAGCCCACTGAATAGATGCCTTTACATGCTTGCCTTTCCCTGCAATGACTCACTAAACGGTTACTCTTAGGAGCATAATCATAGGGTGTTCACTAGCATTAGTTGCATTAGGGTCCTGTAAATAATTTTTGGTAGTTGCAAGGACAATGTTTCAGATTTTGCACTGGGACCCAGAACAGGTCAGGAGACTTGTTCAATTATGTTGGATTGTCCAAAGGAAATAGAAATATTCTCTGTCTAACATATCTAATGTGATTAGACAAGTTAACTACAAATACCACAAGATAACCTTGGCTGAACCCCCAGATTTCTTTGTACTCCTCATAAAACTATGGGCTGTATAGGTTGATTCCCCGTATTTCCAGTAGAACATGTAACAGCTATCAGTTTTTTCTTTTACTTCATGTCTTCTCTGTACCTTCTTCGTTCTCTTTTATACAGAATTTATACTGTTAAAATCACCACTTAATAACCAGTAACTTTGTAAAATTTGAGTCAAACATGACCAATGCCTTAATCACATCTAAAGCCCAGTTCACATCTATATTGGGAGTTCCGTTCAGAACCTCCATTGCAGAGGCGGCACCGGATCTGTTAAATTATACCAAAATCGTCCGATGGACCTTATTGTCTACAATGGGGTCCGTCCAGTTTCTGTCGTGATGTTAGCCATTTTAATGAAAATAAATACTGCATATTGCACTATTTTTTTTCATGAATTTGTGTGGAATCTGCGCCAGAGGCTCGAAAAGGAATCTCTAATGCAGATGTGAACCTAGCCTAAAATTGCATTGCAAAATCCATACCCCTCTCTCCCCACTATTTAGACAGTCAAGGAAGAATACTTACAGTTCACTGTGTAAAAGATCCATATTTTATTAGTTTTTGTTTAAAATATCATAAAAATCATTGGGCTGTAAATATTTTTAATTGCACCAAATGATAAAATAATATATATTAGTTGTAGATATAGTAATATATATGATAATTTTATTAATACAGATCTGTTTCACATGTGAAAAGGAGGAAGATCTAAGGTGCAAAGAGGGACAAATATGGACTGTCCCTTTAAAAAGGGATATGGGGGCTAATGAAAATCTATTTTCAGGCTGCTACCCCTTGTTGGTTCATTATGTATGCAGAGAAATCTCTCCTGTAGTATTTTGTGGGAGATATAAAGTAAATAATAGACCTTGTACAGTACTAGAATATAAAATGCTAATACTTCAAGGGTAAGTAGCACCTTGATTTAAAATTATACATGGTAAATTGTCATATGTGCACATGAGGAGTAACACTATTTCTGACCACTATATATTTTGTATATGCCATTTATCACCACTTTTTTCTCTCTGCAGGTTCCATTTTTAGGCATCCTTGACAGTGGGCAAGATTTAGGAATCTAGTTGCTATGATATCACCCATACACTACACACATACAGTATACACACGTGTGTGCACACATACAAAAGCAGGGCACATATCATATATAGCTTCAGGGTCTACCATGTCCAGAAGCTTATTAGGCTCTGCCAGAGGTTACCGTCTACATGTAAAAATACATGGCACTACAATGTATTGCTATGTTTTAAAAATGGGATCAATCTAGCCCTATAATGGAACCAAAAAGAACAGAGAAATATATAATCTTTGAACATGTAAAAAATAAAATAAGTAAAAAAAATAAGCCTAAAAACTGTTTCCCAAATAAAAACACTATTTGTAAACAAAAAAATAATTGAAACATAGTTGGTATGAACATGTGCTTAACAACCCAGGCTATAGTATTTTTTTGTTCATCCAGCCTTACAACAATTCAAAAAAGTATAATATCCACTGCACACCTTATGTTTAATTTGCAAAAAATATTTTTGATAAACAATACAGTGAGCCAGGAATCAACATAAATTACAGTATATACTCAATAAATGTATCTTTATTTAGTATATACTGTAATTTGTGTTGATTCCTGGCTCACTGTATTGTTTTTTAAAAATATTTTTTGCAAATTAATCATAAGTGAGCCGTGGATATTATACTTTCTATAGTTACTGGACGTGCATGTCCTTTTCCACTATTGCACCCGTTAACCTTAGTTACCCAAGGTGTGCGTGACCATTTTTTGCATGGATTTACAACAATTCAAATGAAAAGTGATCAAAATCTCTTATCTACCTGAGCATGGTACCAATCAAAACATCAACTTATCAAATTGACAAAAAAGAAAGTTAAGGCGCTCAGAAATTTGAGACATAAAAACATGATTTTGAGCAACCGTTATGATTTATGGATGAGGGAAGGACTTGTAAAAAGAGGTGTAGATAAATGTGGGTGTGGCCTTTAGAAAAGATTTTTTTTAAATTATGTTGCACATGAATTTTCAAAAGCTAGCGAGTATGGTTATACTATCTCCCAGTCCCATTTATCTAAGCCTATCCTGTGTGATACTATCCAGCCTATTATTTTTACTTCATCTTTTATCTTTTTCACAGTGCTGAATAGTACACTGGCCAGTTATGCAGCGATATGAGAGCAGGAGAATGTATCACTGACTGCAACAAAGAGACAGATTTGCTATTTAGGTGTGGGACAGCTAGGTGAGAATATCTATGGGGGCTTTAATGAAAGTCTTATTGGTTGTCACCCAGCTATGCCTAAAACAAAAGTTTGAACAATTTCTCAGAAAGGAACACAAGTTTTTATGTTGCCATTCAACAGAAATTATAAAATGTGGGAAGAAAATGTAAGGATTTTTGGGTGATTTTGGCCCTGGGGGTTTAAGTAGGTTGGCCCCCCATGTACAGTCAGTAAATAGCCCATTCTGAGTTGCAGTGAAGGGCTTATGGGGGTTGTAATCCCACGGGTAAAGGGAAAGGCGTCTGTGCGAAACCGGGGGAACTGTCCGGGGCCGCGTTAGTGAAGGGAGTTTTGGTTGAAGCCGCTCTGTATTCAGTAAAGGGCTCCCTTTGAGTTTTGGGATAATATGCGGCTTGTACAACTTCCCCTATCAATAATGACTCTGGGGCTTTCCCCTGTGGAATTAAGACCCAAAAAAACCCGATTTGGGTATAGGCGCTCGGGGGGCCCTAGTGTGGGGTTTTCTCTGACAATAAACATCTTTTAACAGTTCCCCTTTTACTAAAAAAAAAAAAAATAACTATGAACAGAGAACGACATTACTTAAGCAAGTTCAGGCTGCTGAATAATATCCAGATGTAAAGGAGCTGAATTTTTCATTCAACACTTGTACATTGTAAAGGTTGAGATACTCCTGTAGGTTTACCTGCAGTCAGTGTCAGACTGGGGTGTCTATGGCCCATCAGAGGAGTTGATTCTGGGGGCTCACTGCAAAACTACTGGACTTTGCTCTCTGCTCCTGCGACCAGTGTCGGACTAGAGCCCAGAGGTGGAGTTGACTCTGGAGGCCCACCAGTTGAGCTGTTTCTGGGGCCACCGGCCACCGGTGGAGTTTATTTTGGGGGCCCATCCTACAGCTATTGTTAATGACTGTACATGCCTCCTATGCTCTGCCTGTTTTTGCCTCTCTTTCTATGCTTTTTTTGCCTCTTCTGAGGAGGTATATGCAATAAAAAAACAACTCCAGGTCTACTTTGCTCATGGGCCCACTAGGGGTGTCCCCTATTCCCCTTTAGGCCAGTGCCTGTGACCTACACGGTGCTTCCACCCAGTTTTGTGTCATTCACACAGATCGGTGACATCATCAAACCAGCCTGTAATCAAGATGTGGTGCTGGGGCTTCTGAGTCTCCCTCACCTAATCGGTGAAGCAGCAGGGCACATGGTGGTAAACATAAAAGGTCTATAAATATATATCCCCCACCAATGAAACATTTAATATACACAAAGTTCTAAGTATAAAACCACTAAATAATGGTCATACCACCAATAAATCCACTATTACGACCATATAATGACTGAATAATACATCATAACATTACTGAATATTAACCATTATACTACAACCAATATCACCATCATACAGTCACCCAATAGTAGCAGATACCAGTTGTACACAGGTGCTCTGTAAACATATATGTGATTACAGTACAGCTACATTCAGTGACTCACAGATGACATCTTCTCTGATGATAAACATAAAATAATCGGCCAACTAAAGCCGAAGGATGTCAGGGGACACTGAAGCACCAAACTTCAGTTTCAAAATAAAGTTGATGTTTTTATTAGAAGTTACGTGTTTCCTGGAGCAGTACAAACGGGGGCCCTTGCCCCTGACATAAAAAAAAAAACAACCTTTATTTTGAAACTAGGTTTTGCGCTTTAATGTCCTCTGCCATCCTTCGGCTTTAGTTGACCGATTATTTTATGTTTATCTACTTCATCCTGAGACCGTCACAGTCACAGAACAGCACCGGCTTAGGTGACCAGCTGCAATCTTCCAGATCATCTTCAAACCCTGCTAAAATAGAGACCCCCTCCCTGCTTGCCAAACCAAACGATACCAGGTGACGTGTTTCACCCCTCAACCTTTACCCGGGTTTTTTTACTTTTCAGGGGGGTTAAAAAAGGGGGTTTTAAGGAAAAATGTTCCAATTTTTGGGGTCCCCATTTTTGGGGTTTTTTTTTTTTCCTGTGAACCTTTCCCTTTAATTTTTTGGATTTTTTGGGGGGTTTCCCGGGTTTTGGAAAACCCAGAAAAAAAAACCCGAAAATTAGAAAAGCGGGAATTACCAAAAAAACGGGACAAAAAAGGGGGCGGTTTTTCCCAAATTTTCCTTTTGTAACTCAGATAAAACAACCCTTACTTCGCTACAGAACTACCAATGTATCCCCCTCAAAATACCTAACCCTTGGGAGTGCGATCCCCAGGACTGTCCCGGCCTATTAATTTTTAAACATTATCTTGACTTTGCAAAAAAAGGTTAACGCCCTTGGGCGGGGGGGCAGAGCACATGGGGCCCTGCCCCGCTCTTCGGCCTAGTATTTTTAAAATGCCTGGGGCCCAAAAAAGGGGGTTTTGCCACAAGGGATTTCACCCCTTTTTTAAAATAAATTTTAAGTTTAATGTGCCCTGGGAAGGCGACTCCCCAACCCTTTTCAACAGTGTGTTTCAATCTTACCAAAAAGGGTCTTTTCCTGAAAAAGATTTGGGGTGCTACAATTTTTCCTTCCAGAAAATCCCTCAGGACCAAACGGTTTTTTTTTTCCCCCAATGCAAAACCCTGATTGCGTTTTTTTTTTCCTTTTTTTTATCTGCACTTTTGTCAAATTTACAAAGGAGAAAGGGAATTTTAAATTTAAAAACCCGGGGGTTTGAACACTCGCCACTTGGGGTTCTTTTGATTATAAGAGGGAAGAAACGGACATTTACTGGGGGGAGGAAGGTTTTTTGGTTTTTTTTGTTTTTGGTTTTATGTGTTTTTTGTTTTGGTACCCGTATGATGGTGATACAATAGTGAGCAATTTGTTTCCTTGTATTATCTACAAAACGAAAGGATATTACTAACGGACCTATAAATGTTCGTTGGGGGGTTTGAAAAAGGGCCCCCCAACCAAAGGTTTTTTTTGGGGCCCAACCCTTTCTGGTTAAACCCCTAATATATATAAAATAAAAACCCATTACATTTACTATGTATTTTAAGGGGGAAAATTTTTTAAATTAAGAAGGAAAACTTTATTGTGACAATGTTACATTGTTAGAAAATTGAAAAAAAGAAAATTACCCCAGATAAATTTTAACAAAGGGGGTTATGGGGAAGATGTAAAAGAAGGGGGGGTATAGGTTTTTTCCCAAAACTTTTTTTCAAAAATTCAAAAAAAATTTTGGCCCCCTTTTGCAAAGCAATCAGCCCTAAAAGGAAACATTTCACTCAGTGGCTTAGATAAAGATTCAGGGGCCCAGGTGCAAAACTTTGGCTTGCGCCCCCCTACCCGCGGGAACGGGGGCTCTGTAAAAACTATATTCAAAACCCGGTTCCCTATTTGAGAGGAAAATGTCTGCAGGGTCCACGCGCTAAAAATTTTTTTCTTTTTAAAGGGTTTTCCCTAATAGAAAAAAAAAAAAATTCAAGGGGGCCAAGGGGAAAAAAAGGGAAAAAAAATTTCCCTTATACACCCAAAAGGTCTTTTCCTTTGTTGGAGTTTTTTTAAAACTTTTTTAATTGGAAATTTTATCGTATTTCGGGTCAGAAGGGTAAACAAGGCCACTTAATCCCCAAAAATATGACCAAATACCATCCTAATATTACGGCCCAAACCCATAAACCCCGCCAATTTTACCAATAACTCCCTATATACAAAAACCAAATAATCCCCACCACATATCACTACTATTATTGTTTAATACCACCATACTTTACGACCAAAATCAATATATCAAGACCAATAAACCATTAACCATTAATATACAAGGACCAAATAATACCGCCACATCATGACCTTATTTGACTACCATAAAGAGACTGAATAAAACCATTGTACTGTTATTGAATTTAAACCACTACACTAAGACCACTGTTACTGCCACACAGTGGCCATGTAGTGGGAGATAGCAGTTGTACACAGGAGCTCTGCAGCCATATAGCTGTAAGTGATTACAGGTCAGTTACATTTAGAGACTCACAGGTGATGTCTTATCTGATGAGAGTCATTCTCTTTCCTTTTTCTTTCTCCATCAAGTCCAGACCATCACTACTACTTCTCCCGGCCACAACTCGTCCATGTAGAATTTACCACACAAACTTGTAAGACTCCAAACAGTGAAAGTGCCTACAGCAGATTATTGGGCCCCCATTTGTACCTACAATAGGTAGGAAAACACTCCATATAGTAGACGACAAGCAGATGGGAAGATGCTCCTTTTAGGTAAGATAGACTTTAAAAATTAGTCAGATAAGTAGGCAGACCCTTCCCATTAAGTAGGTAAAATTCCTTCTTCACTATAGAGTTCCCCTCAATAGGTAGGCCTCTCTAATAGGTAGATAGGTATACAGGGCCGTCTCTAGTAGATATATATAGGGCCCCCCGGTAGGTTAGTAGGTACATAGGGCCCCTCAGTAGGTAAGTAGGCACGTAGGGCTCCATAAGTAGATAAGTAGGTACATAGGGCCCCCAGTAGTTAGGTGGGTATATACTGTCCTCTGGTAGTGAGGTAGGTATGTAGGGCTGTAGTGCCTGGCCCCAGAAGTTAGGTAAGTATATAGAGCTATAGGGCCTGCCCCCCAGTAGTTAGGTAGTAATATAGGGCCAAGGGCATGCCCCCCAGTAGTTACATAGGTATATAGGGCTTTTGGGCCTCCGCCCAAGAGTTAGGTAGGTATACATGGCCTGCCACCCATTAGTTAGGTAGGTATACAGGGCATGCCCCTGAGCAGTTAGCTAGCTATATGGGGTCTGCCCCCCGGTAGTTAGGTAGGTATACAGGGCCTGCCCTCTGGTAGTTAGGTAGTTATACAGAGCATGCCACCCAGTATTTAGGAAGATATATGGGGCCTGCCCCTAGTAGTTAGGCAGGTATACAGGGCCTGCCCCCTGGTAGTTAGGTAGGTATACAGGGCCTGCCCCCGGTAGGTAGGTAGGTAGATATATGGGGCCTGCCCCCCAGTAGTTAGTCAGGTATACAGGGTATGCCCCCTGGTAGTTAGGTAGGTTTACAGGGCCCCCATTACAAAAAATAATAATACTCACCTCTCTCCTGTTTTCCCCTTAAATTCCTCTCTGAATCCAGAGATGCCACTTCTAGCCTCTACTAGTACAGGCAGCGATGCGTTGACATCCTTACATTGCGCCACTGCCTCCAAATGGCTGAACGGTCGGGATTGGTGTATTTCAGCCGTTCTGCCTTAGCCATCGCCTGCACTGTGCAGGCGGCAGCTGTGATCACTGTATAGCTGGGTCTATGTGGCCCAGCAATATAGCTGTTTGGTGAGGAGGGCCATCTGGATAGGTGGCCCGATCACAAGTGCGACCATTGTGACCCCGTATAGCTAAGCCACTGATTTCACTACTGATGCCAAATCACAATCAGACCAGAGCTATATTCTAATAAGTATTTTATACAACTCCATAAGTGTTAATATCATTTTGTTGTAAGTAGCTATTTAAGCCTTTCTTAAAGGCCTCACTTATTCTTGCCCTTATGGTAAAAAAAGACTTTTCACCTCTAGATTGAACCTTTCTTTCTCCAGATGGAGGACGTGCCTCATTGTCTTTTGAGGGAGTTTTAAATGGAACAGCTTTTTACCATACTTTTTGTAAGGACCTTTTATGTACTAAATTAATCATATTTTCCCATAGACCTCTTTTCTCAAGACTAAATAAGTTAATTCTTTTAACCTTTCTTCATAACTAAGGTGTTCCATGTCCCTAAAAAACATGTTACATTTATTGTACAAATGACACCAGCACCTTTATAGTGCCAGTAAAGTGCACAGTCAGGATGTCTATGTCATCCTACATGCTTTGGAAACAAATAGGTATAGAAGGTCACATTTGAACTAGTAATTCTTATCAGCATATCATGCAGATATGGAATGAGGTGCAGCGTGTTTTTGTGGGCTAAAAGCTATGGTGCCTTTCTGTTGGCGAACTGATTGTTCTGTACATCATTCTAAGTGACTACTGTCATTCATGTGTATACATGAATTTGTGCACGTGCACTTTATCTTTTTTATGTTTTTTTATGCACTTTGTGTATTTATCATGTGAACAATGGATAAATTGCATTTCACATGTACTGTATTTATTACATTATTTATATTTTACACCTGAATTGCCATGTATAAACTAAAACTTCTTATCATATATTGAGAGCAGTAAGTACATAATTTTTGCCTCATTATTGTTTTGGATGTATTTCCACCATCCTTTATTCAGATTTTTTAATAATATTGTCAGTTTTATCATGCGATATTGATTTGTTTAATAAAGAATTATTTTGATTAAAGGGAATATATCATCAATAAATATTTTTTGTACTAATTAAAATGAGATGTTGATACATATTGGTTTCTTATTGGCTGTTTTCATTTTCTGATTGTAGATTTTTTTATTTCTGTTTTCTGTATATGATTATTGGGCAGCCTTCTTTCCTGAGCTTCTTTTAACAGCATTTACAGAGATGCTTTACAGCAGCTTGATGAGCGTAGGAGCCTGTGAACAGAAACAGACCCTTTGACTTCTATATGAGAGTTTTCTAGGCATGATCTGTGAGAGGTTGAACTCCTATAGTGGATCCTATGTCATCTATACACATTGGTGTCACCTTCCAGTGTAACCCTGCCAGGGTTGATGTTGAGGAGACTGCTGAAAAGTTTTTTTTCTTCAGAAGAGGAAGTGTCAGACTATTCGACCTAGTGGCCAAATTGAAAACTGCAGGATTTTAGGATTTATTTTTAAATATTAAAAGTGATTTTGGAAAATTAGAAAAAAAATAAACATAAAAAATATTGTTAACCTAAACAATAGGTCATGTTTTATTATATATATTATATATTTATTATATATATATATTTTTTTTATTTTATATTTTGGCAGTACGTTGCCTACTGTTGGGTTTGATTAAAGATATGTCTAAAAATAAATATTTAAAATACCATATAAAGAATTCCACAGTATGTCAATTACCATCTGTTTTGCCCTCATACAGTCTGCAATAAAACTATGAACTGTCAATAAAGCAATCACCACTGCTCAGGAGCACATGATCCTGACTATTGTTGAGTGAACAGTAAAAAGTTCTAGTTCGATTAGAACCTCGAACTTTTGTAAGTTCGGATCGAAGTTCTATTCGAACTCGAACTTCATACCCCATTAAAGTCTATGGGAGAAGATGTTAATTTTTATACCTAAACAGGTGCAGGGAAGCTGGAATTACCATCCATAACAGTAAACTGGATACGTAAAACAACTTAGTGAAGAGAATTTGGCTCTAAGGCTATGTTCACACGGCTTATTTTGGGATGTATATCGGCCCGTATTTCGCGCCGTACTGCGCGAAATACGAGCGAGATACGTCCCAGTCATTACGGTAATCCACAGTTCTCAAAGAGAACTATGGATTACGTCTCCTATCCCCGCTCGCACAATACGGCGATCGGGGAGATAAGTGACATGTCGATTATTCACGGCGAATACACGCCGTGAATAATGAATGCACACGGCGTAATTGCGGGCAAAATACGTCCCTGCAATTACACCATGGGAACATAGCCTAAGAGTGACAGAAAAAATTGAGAGGCTAAAATACTTCATTATTTCAATGGCTAACTGAAAAGATGAGGACATCTTGCGAGCAGGGGCGTAGATACAGGAGGTGCAGCGGTAGCAGCTGCTACAGGGCCCTGCATCCTGTGTAACGCCCAAAAGCCCCTTTGACACATGGAAGATTTCGGTGTGTTATACAGAAAAGCATAAAAGAGAGGCAAAAAGGAAGAGCAGAGTATAGGAGGCATGTACAGTCATTTACCGGAGCCCTAGGGTGGGTCCTACAATAAACTCCCCCTGTGGGCCCAGAAAACAACTCAACTGGTGGACCCCAAGAATCAACTTCACCTTTGGGGCCTAGGCACCCCAGTCCGACAATGATTGTGTTTGTCTATAACGGTGACTTAGATAACACAGATCAAATTTTACAAGTAATTAATGCTAAAATCCAGGTAATTTCAAAAGGTTTACCTACTTTTCCTTGAAAGGTTATGTTAATATGTAAACATTAACTGATAATAAATATACTTTGTCAGCAAAAAAACAAAACAAATATCCTTGACATATAGCTAGACAATTGTAAGGCCTGTTCACAAAGGCTTATTTTGCCGCGGATTGGCGCCGTACTGCGCGCCGGATTTGCGCTGCAGTACGGCGCCAATCCGCGGCAGCAATTACGGTAATCCACTGCTCTCATAGAGAACAGTGGAAATTTCCCTCTCCTCCCCTCGGCGAATCCGCCGGGGGGAGAAAGTGAAAATGCACATTATTTACGGCGCGACGCGCCGTAAACAATGCATTGTCTATGGGCCGGGAGCGGCGCCCCCGGGCCCCACTCCGGCCCCGCCCCCGTCCCCCCTTATTCACGGGGGATTTGTGAGCTCAATACGGCTCACAAATCCGTCGGGAATAAGCCGTGTGAACACGGCCTAAGACTGAAAGTATTGTTTATGTGACAACTTGTATTTGCCCTTAAACATACAAGCTGCATCATTCATACAGAGAATATGTCCATAGCCAGACATGTTTATGAATATCATCGTAATAATACAAACATTATCAAATTTTGGGAAATTGACTTAAGAGGTGGTGATTTGGACAGGGGATCTCTCTAAGGGTATGTTCAAACGGCATAATTGCGGGGCACATTTCGGTGCTTATTTGCTCTTCAATATTCCCGAAATGTACCCGTATATAGAGCTATGAATTTCTTCTGTCTCGCTCGGCATACAATACGTGCGTATTGTACGCAGGGAGAGAGGTGACATGTCACTTCTTTGCGGTGCTTACGTGCCGTGGATGATGGAAGTGAATGGTGCCGGCCCCCCTGCGCTTTAGAAGTATGCGCTGGCCAGCCAGTACTTCTAAAACACCCAGTATATTGCAGCGCGTACAGTATGCACTGCAATACGCTGTGTAAACATACCCTAAGAAGAAGCCCAATGGATTTATTGACTGAATACATTGAACCCTAATGGTCTGAATGAGGGCTTTTCTTCCCTGCCATTCCTTTAAGTTAATGCTGCTATATATTAATTAAATAAGTATTGACACAACTTTTACCATGATATGGCCAACCATCATTAATAGATTGACTAACTTACTGTAGTAATAATTTTGTTTTCATTATCTATTACACCTCTGCATACTTTTGTGTGCCGTTTACAGTGTTAATCTTATGCTTACACTGGTATCCATTATTATATGATATTTTTATGTACACAACCACTATGATTACTGCACTGCTTTTCATAACAGATGTTCTATTCTAATGATAGATTTATCTGTGAACCCTATCACCTGACTGATATTTTATATATATATAAATAATCACTCTCATACTGGCACCATTGTAATGTGTCAATAATCAGAATCATTATGGTAGAAAATTACATATGCAACAATGTCCCTCTATTAATAACTGAATAAATACCCCTAGAACTGCTTAAGGTAAGTATATGAGTAAAAAAAAAAACTAAGACATTAAGGGCCACATGTATGAAAACTGTCTAGGTCTAAGACTTTCTTTGTTGCCCTTAGCAACCGATCAGAGCTCCTTTTTCATTTCAATGAGAGGGGCGCTCTGACAGTTTTAGACCTAGACAGTTTTCATACATGGGGCCCTAAATATATATATTAAAATAAAATATTCAAATAAAATATTTATACTTATGTACGTACCTTAAGTGGTACTAACAATATTTATTCAGTTATCGATACAGGGACATTGTGCTATGTGTAAGGCTATGTCTTCACTGCATAGCTTTATGTTCGTATTTTCGGCGCTTTTAGGATTTTAAAAGCACCGAAAATACGATTGTTCCTGCAGCCCCATAGACTACAATAGTCTAATACGATCCTAAGAATGGGTAAAATGTGGTTATGGTAAGTAAAGCTGGGAAATGGGAATGGATGCTATAGTATTATAATACAACTACTGTATAATGGGCTCATCTATGCCTCCTCCTAAAAAAAACTGCTAGAGTGCTCCTTTATGATCAATGACTTACAATCGCTAAAATCATCACTCTACATCATTAAAGTTACCAGGCCGTGTGGGGTTTATCTCCCTGCTGGGTCCCATACCTATGCTGCTCTCGTAAAACGTGACTGCGCTCCTGCATTTCACGTTCCAAAGCCATCTGCTTGACATTAATGGTTTAATCACTCAGTCAACAGGAACAAAAATACTGCCGTCACTTCTCCAGTCAATATAGAGTTAATGTGAGGTAATGTTTGCGCTTGGGGTTAGATTGAAAGCCCTGAATAAACAATGTTGGGCATGAAGGGTTTAATAACTATTTGCCAGAACCTGGTGCAGGAGAGACGTCTCTGGTTTCTGTTTTGGAACAAAATCCATCCCTTGTTCTTTCATTTCATAATTTCCATCTATTTGCTGTGATGAAGTGAGAGGGGAGCATGGAAAACTGCAGAGTACAAACTGAAATGAAGTCACATTAAAGACGTAATAAAAATCATAATAATAATATAATACAGTGAAAAGGCAAGGTCAACAGGATAGGAATAATCTTACTCATTACTCATCTATCTAGTTATCTATCTATCTTCATATCTATCCATCTACTTATCCATCTATCCCTCCTTTCATCTATCTATCTATCCGTTTATTTATCTATCTAGCTATCTTCCTATCTTGTGTCCTAATCCTGGTGTATCTAGAATTTTTAGGACCCCATAGAAAAATGATATGAGCCCCACCACCTAGTGACAGGTATTGATTAGCAGTATGGTAAATAATGCTATATCAGAGAACACACATAGCAGTACTAGAGATTAGAAAACCACTAAATTGTTATTCCCCACATTCCCTATCTATCTATGCGTTTCACTGTCTGTATGTCTATCTATCTCTTCATATCTATCTTCGTTTCTATCTATTCATCTATCTATCTATCTATCTATCTATCTATTTATCTATCTATCTAGAAAAAAGAGAAAAAACAGGAGAGGGCGCACAATAGTGTAAGACCTTACAATAAAAGAAAAGTATGGTGAGGATTGTCAGCTCACCTGGGTTGTTTGTGCTACAATCTGAGGCACAACACTCTTAATCGTTTACAGGGCAGATGTTTCCGTCGTCCTTGTCACGGCAGCCAGCTATCTATCTATCTATCTGTCTGTCTGACTGTCCGTCCGTCCGTCCGTCCGTCCGTCCGTCTGTCTGTCTGTCTGTCTGTCTATCTATCTATCTGTCTATCTATTTATCTATCTATCTATCTATCCGTCTGTCTGTCTATCAGTTTATCTATCAGTCTATCTATCTATCTATCCGTTTAGCTATCTATCTAGCTTTCTGTCTGTCTATCTTGCATCTAATCCTGATGAAACTAGAATTTGTAGGGCCCCATAGCAAAATGATATGAGCCCCACCACCTAGTGACAGGTGTTGATTAAAGGTATGAGTAATAATGCTATATCATAGAACACGCATAGCAGTGCTAGAGATCAGAAAGCAACTAAATTGTTATTCCCAAGAAAAAGGAACCATTTTGGTGGATCTGATTGAGCCCCCCTAAACCTCTGGGCCCCATAGTAGCTGCTACGGCTGCTGTTAGGGGCCCCTTTTCCACATACATATCTATTGTTGCATGTAACAATTATCTATGTTTCTGCCTGTAGATATTAGATATTTCTCTTTTCAGCTGACTGTTGCAGCGTTTTTTCTCTGTCTAGAATCTGATGAAAGGTAACAGATCTTTGTCCAGGAACAGGAAATTAATTTTTGCCACAGTGCATATTATTTTTGAGCATTCCTGGGCTGTAGGACTAGTGTCAACATAACACCTTGTGCTGAGATCTCTACTGTCACCTGATTTATTGATCAGTCACCAGAATATTGATTTTTGTCTGCATGGAGCAACAGCACAGTCCGTCCGTGTTTGGCCCTCCACCCAGACACCCTCTGTATGTGTTACCTGGCCCGGTTCTCAGACGCCTCCATCTCCCAGTGTCTGTCCAAACCCAGGATGAGGTGGAATTCTGATTTCTAGCCATGGAACATATTTTTTCTGTTCCATAAATGCCAGTAAACTGTACATTTCCCTGCCATTTCTTAATGTCAGGTTCTTGTTTTCCCCTTATTTTATTGAGTCCTGGTCTCTAGAACATAATCATCTAATTGTATAATTTAAATAATATGTGTATTTGATCTGCACAGATGCCTGTGAGGGTGTGGGGTTGTAAATTAGTTGTCACAAGTCTGTTGTTAATATGAAGTAATGCAGAACAGTAACCTATTAACACTGCTTACCAAACATCAGACAATTATTCTAGGGTGAGCTTACCATAGAGGCAACCCATGCAGCTACTATAGGGTTCATGAAATAAGGAAACACAGCTCTTGGCACCAAGTCGGCATTCAACATCTACTTTTTGAACTCTGTAAGTGAATTGACAAGTTTCTCTGGCAGAGAGTTCCACAGTCTCACTGCTCTTACAGTAAATAATCCTTTTCTATGTTTATGTAGAAATATTCTTTCCTCTTGGCGTAGAGGATGCCCCCTTGTTCTGGATACCGTCCTGGGTATAAATACATCTTGGGAGAGATGTCTTTAATATATTTATACAGGATCGTGGAGGGTCCCTGTGGCGCGGAAGGCCCACCGTGGCCCCATAATGCTGAGCCGGGCAGCAGCGCGATGAGATGAGCTCATCGTGCTGCTGCCTCTCCTTGGCCAACAGCCATCACTCTGCTGTGCAGCTGAGGAGCTGCCAGATGAGCGTCCCGGCGCTGGCGGCGTGATGTCAGGCTGAACAGGAAGACGCTCGGCTGGGACAGAGGTAAGGTGAGTATTAATGTTATTATTTTTAAGGCCGGTTACCTCCCTAACTGAGGGGGCCTATCTATATACCTGCCTTACTGAGGGTAGTTATATATACCTGCCTGAGGGAGCCTATCTATATACCTGCTTTACTGAGGGGAGCCAGGGGCGTTGCTAGGGTCCCAAAACATCCGGGGCTCAGGCCCTTTGTGTTAAGTTTTGCTCAGTAGGGCGGGGTTCACTCGGCATTTTTCACGCCCCAAGAACTGCGGCTTCTATCGGGGGGACTGTCACTTCTCTCCTCCAGCGTACAATACTATCAGATTGTACGCCGGAGAAGACAACATGGTAATTCATAGCTTTCAGAGAGAGCGTATTAAAGGGCAAATACACCACAAAACGCACCCCGCAATTCTGCCATGTGAACGTATCCTTTGTCTGGCTGCAGCAGCTAAAAACGTACGCAACCCTGACGAATGACGGGTATAAAAAAATTATATTCAGATACAACTCATCATCAGGCTGTAGTTTACATGTGTAAAGGACAGAACAGGCAGGATTATGTTTAGTGACGCAAATGGGGTAATATTGTGGATATGTGTGTTTATACACATAAACACACATATATACAGTACATACACATTCACATACACACATATGCATGCACACACATACACACACACATATATATATATATATACACATATACACACATACATATATATATATACACACATACATACACATATATATATATACACACATACATACACATATATATATACACACATACACACATATATATATACACACATACACACACATATATATATACACACATACACACACACATATACACATACATGCATACATATATACACATATACACAAACATATATACACACATGCATACACACAAACATATATACACACATGCATACACAAATAAACATAAATATAAACACACAAGAATATATACATTAAGTACAATTAATATTAATGAAGATTATGTGGTGTTGCACTTATTATAATATCTAGCACAGGTCTCTACAGTGAGGCTACTCAAACACTTGAGACCTCCCTGGGCACCTGTGGATGATGATGATGATGCTGCTGCTGTTGTCTCCAAGGCTGAGTAGTTGCATGGTCCGGGACCCGGGAGCAGTGCACAGCAGGGGGCGGAGCTCCTCACTCACTGCTTCCTGACTGCCAGGCTCTCGTGCTCAGCGCGGCTGCAGCACAGGAAGTCCTGACAGTCGGGAGCCACAGTGAGTGACAGGCGCCCCCTCCTCCCTGCTAAACACCGGCAACTGGTGCAGTCGCTCTCCCTCTGCCTCCCTGCACTGAATAATGGCTCTGAGCTGTGTGTTTAGAGGATTCACATACAGCTCAGGAGATCGTCGGAGCTGCAGGCACATAGCAGCTGCCTACAACCCGACGGGCTGAGACTCAGGGCACAGGCAGGATTGTTCGGGGCTTGTGCCCCGAATAAACTAGCCTAGCGACGTCCCTGAGGGGAGCTATTTATACCTGCCTGAGGGGACCTATATATACCTGCCTAACTGAGGGGACCTATATATACATCCTTACGGAGGGAACCTATACATGCGTGCCTAACTGAGGGGACCAATGTTGCTTCCTATCTGAGGGGACCTAGAGAGCTTCCTATCCGATGAGGGGAGCTATAGAACTACCTAACTTAGAGGACTTATATATCTATAAGCAAGGAGTTGCAGGAAAAGTGATGATTCTAATATATTTGTGTTCAAATCTCCAGGGATGAGTGTTGGCTGGGAGAAGTCAGCATGGTGGTTTGGACAGGATGGAGAAGAAAAGGGAACGTGAACAACTCATCAGAGAAACGTCACCTGTGAGTCACTAAATGTACCTGAACTGTAATGGTTTATATTCAGTAATGGTGTTGTGGTATTATTCAGTCTCTTTATAGTGGTGATATGTGTTCATGGTGTGGAGGTATGATGCAGTGGGGATATGGGTTCATGGTATTGTGTTATTATTCAGTCACTATGTGCTGGGGATATGTGGTCATGGTGTTGTGGTATTATTCAGTCATTGTGTTGTGGTATTAATCAGTATATAGTGGTGATATGGGGTCATGGTGTGGCGGTATTATTCAGTCATTATGTGGTGGTAATATGTGTTCATAATGGGGTGTATTCAGTCACTGTGGGAGTGATATGAGGTCATGGTGTGGTGGAATTATTTAGTCACTATGTGGGGCTGATATGAGATCATGGTGTAGCAGCATTATTCAGTCACTATGTGGTGGGGATATGTGTTCATGGTGTTGTGGTATTATTCCGTTACTATGTGGTGGTGATATGTGGTCATGGTGTTGTGTTTTTATTCAGTCACTATGTGGTGGGGATATGTGTTCATGGTGTGGTGGTATTATTCAGATAGTTTATATTCATGATTGGGAGTGGGGGATATGTGGTCCTCATTGGATATTGTTGTTATTTATTCAGTCACTATGTGGTGGGATATGTGTTATGTGTGTTCATATGGTGATTGGGTGGTATTAATTCACAGTTGGATATGTTGGTGGTGGTATCATATGTGGTTGGTCATGGTATTGTGTTATTATTCAGTCACTATGTGCTGGGGATATGTGGTCATGATACTTTAAACAACGTTGTTTCCAGCATCCATGTGTTTTCAGCGTCCTTATGCTCCACAGATACAAATTTAGTGTGGCTACGTTTAAAACACTTGTACTTTAATTAGACTTTCTTAAAAAAAACTTTCCATATTTCAAAAATATATTCATACATACATCTTTATGCGATGGCATATTTGGTCATGATGTTGCAGTATTTGGTCTTAATTATTGGTAATTTTAGCCTTGGGATTCTGGTTTTATGTATCAATGTTATTTGGTAACTGTACGACCATTATTTAGTGGATTTATACTCAGTACTTTGTGTTATAACTTTTGATACATTTTTATTTGTATAAAATGTGTTATTCGGGGAGGGTGACATAAATCTTTAGGCCTTTTATGTTCACCACCGGAGTCCTGCTGCAATTAGATGAGAGAGACTCAGAAGCCCCAATGCTCCATCTTGATTACAGATTAGTGTGATGATCACAGCAGTCTGCATAAGATGAAGCGAGACTGGGCAGGGGCACTGTACAGGTGGCTGATGCAGGGAGGCAAAGTGGGCCCCTAAAATAAACTCCTCTGGTGGGGTCTAGGCACCCCAGTCCGATATTGTATTTATACATACAGTGGTGGCCAAAATTAGTGACACCCCTGCAATTCTGTCAGATAATACTCAGCTTCTTCCTGAAAATGATTGCAATCACAAATTCTTTGGTATTATTATCTTCATTTAATTTGTCTTTAATGGAAAACCACAAAAAGAATTGTCATAAAGCCAAATTGGATATTATTCCACACCAAACATAAAAAAGGGGGTGGACAAAAGTATTGGCACTGTTTGAAAAATCATGTGATGCTTCTCTAATTTGTGTAATTAACAGCACCTGTAACTTACCTGTGGCACCTAACAGGTGCTGGCAATAACTAAGTCACACTTGCAGCCAGTTGACATGGATTAAAGTTGACTCAACCTCTGTCCTGTGTCCTTGTGTGACCACATTGAGCATGGAGAAAAGAAAGAAGACCAAAGAACTGTCTGAGGACTTGAGAATCCAAATTGTGAGGAAGCATGAGCAATCTCAAGGCTACAAGTCCATCTCCAAAGACCTGAATGTTTCTGTGTCATCAAGTGTCATCAAGAAGTGTAAAGCCCATGGCACTGTGGCTAACCTCCCTAGATGTAAAGCCCATGGCACTGTGGCTAACCTCCCTAGATGTAAAGCCCATGGCACTGTGGCTAACCTCCCTAGATGTAAAGCCCATGGCACTGTGGCTAACCTCCCTAGATGTAAAGCCCATGGCACTGTGGCTAACCTCCCTAGATGTGGACGGAAAAGAAACATTGACGCAAGATTGTGCGGATGGTGGATAAAGAACCTTGACTAACATCCAAACAACAAGCATATACTCCAAGAAAGGAGAAAATTCCAGCGGGTAGAGTATCCACGATTTATTCCATATTTAATCCACAGGACAGTGAAAAAAGCACCTTTACTCACCTTTGAACCTGTTCAAGCTCTACAATGTCTTTTCTGCACACTGGTGCTCAAAACTGTACACAATATTCCATGTGTGGTTTAACCAGTGTATAATGGGAGAATGCTAATATCCACCTAACACATCAAGGTAGACTCATCAGGTGGGTCCCTAATTCTCGTGCCTGTATGTGTAGCAAAATCTACCATACATTCAGGACAGAAGGCTCCATTCATACTGATCATAAATACCTCAAGCAGGCGGATGGGGGGTGTACACGGCCAACATGGACATAGCCACTCCTAAAATTGCACAATACAAACAAAATTGCACATGGCCACCTACTGTGTCCAGATGCTAATGGCTGCCATGGCAGCCAGAGACCAAATAATGACCTGCGGGTATGCCCAGTACATAAGCCTATAAGCCAGAGACAGAGTCTAATAGGCTGCCTGTGACAAGCACAACATAGAAATACAGTAATGATCTCATTAGCTTTTAACACACAGAAAATAAAATAAATAAAAAACAAACACACAATTTGCTTCCCTATATATTTATATTAAAAATACACATAAAATGTACCATTGCTTGCATACTTCATATATCATGTTATTTAATCATTACAGTATTGTATTTTTTTCGTTCATGTAGCCTTACAAAAAATTAAACAAAAAGTTACCAAAAACTAACATGATACCAATCAATTTGTACCACAAATAAAAAGTCCTCTCTTGGATTCTTTAGGAGAAAAATAAAAAAGTTATGGGCGACATGTATGATTTTTGGCACCAAGGCGGCATTTCATTTGCGTGCATTTGTAGCGTAGAATGCATCCGAATCTATGAATCTGTTCTACTGCGGGTCATAGATTTAGCACTTTCTAACTACAAAGTGACAATTCTGGCTCAGGTAAACCACTTTTAAAGTGCTCTACCCGTTCCAGCAATAATGCGCCTGGATTTGCTGATAAACTGTCATAAATGTGTAGCATCATACGGTTGTGGTGCGACACGCCTCCAGCCCCCGATCTCAGGCGCATTACAAAGTGCAGTGGGCTCTTTGTAATGCCATTAATATTGGAGTGCACCTGATTATAAACTTAGCGGACAGGGCTGCACAAGTTTTTGGGCTGAAAAGACGGCAGACTACTGGCGCAGCCCCGTACATACATGTCGCCCTATGTGTTTTAGAATATCTTAACCTAAAAACGCGGCAACTATAAATGATTGATGTGAGGAGAAGGCTGTTACAAAGAGGTGCAACCTGCAAAAGTGGAATGTGGTCTGTGAAATTGTGTGTGAAAGGGCCGTAGCTTTTTTTTTTTATAAAGTCTGTGGCATGTGAGTCTCCCTGAATACAATTTTCAATGATTGGCAGGTATGACTGTGATACATTATAGAAAACTATTGGGTTTGTACAGGTTTCTGGATATGAACAGGAATATTCACATTCACCGAGAGAAGAAATCTTAAAAATGTTAAGGAATACAAACACAAAGTATATTAGAGAGTAGAATATACAATATTTAACATAAACTCTATCTAAAAATAAAAATTCCAGAAAACAAATTTGGCAACTTCTAATATTGCCTGCAAAAATAATTTTTTTAATTAAAATTGTAGTGCTAAAACAAGAAAAAATTCCAAATCTGTAATTATTATTAATACTAAATATGACTTTTTTACGTGGTAAATGAGCAATGCCTCTCCTGGGAATTCACCATGTTTGTCAATACAACGTCTCCAGTGGCACAAATAACCCAGCTTTACCTGCCACAACCTTTGCTACAATAGACGTGTGTCCTGTGTTGTTAGAAAGTGGCAGCAATGTATTCTTAGAAGAAGACCCAGCATTCATCTGCAGCCGAGTGGTTGGTTGCTCTGGTGGTTACAGGAATATCTTCTGGTTGGGTTGTTAATCTTCATCTATTGGTGTGTATTTATATTTATAGACTGAAAATCCAGGCACGTAAGCAGATCCCCAGGGGCACGCTAATAATTAGGGATACATAGATGACTCATTGAGTAAGGGGTTGCGAAAAAATAAACTCACATTAAACTCCACAGGCCACTAATTAGGCGAACATTTAATTATAACCTGCACTAAAGGTGCATTGTGTCCAGGTAAAAGCTTCTCTTATATGTAAGGGAATTTCATTATGAGCGATTCTGTCATAGCTACCTATAAACGAAATGCCTTCAGAAGTGCAATGTACATGATAGAGCCATCACAATGTTGTCATTAACACATGAGCACCAGAGGGCTTTTCAGTGTGCCCAAGTCAAAAAAAATCACAGAAAACAGATTAATCAGATCAGCCAGACATATACTGGAATATCACCGAAAAATAGCTAAAACTTAAAGGACTTTTCCTATCTCACGTGTTGATGCCATCAATATGAGATAAGTGCCAGTCCCACCTTTGGGACCCACAGCAGTCTCAAGAATGGATCCACAACTATGTCACATTGATGGCATATCCTATCGATCTCAAAATTTCTATCAGACTAGATCTAGACTTGTATATGGATAAATAAGTATTAATAGTTTTTAGTAGTTAGTGGTTATCTAAGCCTTTCTTGAAACCCTTAACTGTTCCTGCTGTGACCTACTCCTCAGGCAGGGTATTCCACAGATTCCCAGTTCTCATGGTAAAGAAGTCTTTTCTCCTCTGGAGATTGAATCCTTTTTTTCCCAGACGAAGGGAATATCTTCTTGTCTTTTGAGGAGGCTTTACTTGAAATAGCTTTTTCCCATACTTTTTGTAGGGACCATTTATATACTTACATAAATGAATCATGTCTCCTCATAGTCTTCTTTTCTCAAGACTAAATCAGTTTAATTCTTTTAACTAAGATGCTCCATTCCCCTTGTTAGTTTGGTTGCTCATCTTTGTACTCTCTCTAGCTCCAGTACATCCTTTCTATTAACTGGAGACCAGAACTGAACAGAATATTCCAAGTAAGGCCGCACCAATGCTTTATACAGAGGTGATATTACATCCCTTTCCCGCGAGTCCATGCGTCTTTTAACCCCTTCCTCATTGCCTGCTAAAAGCCATAACTTTTTTATTTTTCCACCTACATAGATGGTTGAGGGCTTTTATTTTGCGGGACAAGATGTACTTTCTAATGGTGTTATTCATATTACCATAGAATATACTGGGGAACGGTAAAAAAAATCTAAGTGGGGCAAAGTGTGAAAAAAAACGTACTTCCATCATGTTTGCGTGAGGATTTTCTTTACAGTGTTCGTTCTTCGGTAAAAAGGATGTGTTATGTTTTGGTACCGTAAAAAAATTCCAAATATTTTCTATTTCTGAAATTTGCGCAGCGGTGCCATTTTGTGCGACCAATAACTTTTTGTACTAACACCTACAGACATCAGTGAGGGTACATTTTTTGTGGTCTGAAGTGTACTTTTTATTGCTAGCAGTTTGGAATGCATGCGACTTTTTTGATCAAAATGACAAAAAAACCACAATTATGGCGTTTGGAATTTTTTTTCTTCTACGGTGTTCAGTGTACAGGATAAATGATGTTATATTTTAATAGATTAGACATTGCAGACTGTGCACTGAAGAAAATTGCCCGGCATGCTGTCCATTATTCAGGAACAACAGCAATGGAGATTAAAAAATAATGATTGTTTACTGACTGTTTTTTCACTCCTGTTTTTAACTGTTCTTTTTTTTACTCCACTTGGTTCAAGCACCACTTAGTAAAAAGCACCTCAGTTACAGCAAGGGCACCTCAGTCAGAGGTTATGAAAAACCGCATGGCCTCAACTAATAATGAGCTTAAGATCTGACACAAGAATGAAGCTGTGAGGTCCAGCATAAAACAGCCCAATTTGGACAAGACTTTAGAGCAGTTATTTGCCACTAGGGTCTAATTCTTATGGGATGATTCACAAATAGTCTATTAGATCTCATTAATGATATATTCTTTGTGTACAATGCTAACAGCAAAGAATAATGTGTAATTATAAGTGGATGTGCACATGTTCTGTATAGATGGGAAGAGAGACTTCAGAATTATCTCCTCTGGTGGGCCCAAGAAAGCTTATAGTTTTCCCATGGTGCTTTGATCTTTGCTGATGTTAATTTTTAGTAAACTGTGAATAAAGGTATCCTGGTTTATACCATGATGGAGCCACAGGGGACCAATGTAAAACAATTGAGCAAATGCAGTTTTTTTTGGGCTACCTTACACTTTATATGTGGGATACCAAAACATGATCTACCATGCTTCTATGTTTGGTACATAAAGCATATACAATAAAGAGAAAAAGTGAATATAGTCCAAAAGAGACTACATTTGTTCTGTTGTTTACTAGTGGCCCACCGCAGCTCTGTCATGGTATCCATCGGGATACCTTGTTTCACAGTATCCTAATAGATACCACTGACAGAGAGCAGAATGATGGCCCCTAACACTGACAGGAGCTCATTATGGCAGCATGTATGGTACAAATGAAGTGAGCAGAGAAGCTGTTACAGTCTGCTGTTACAATCACCAGCTGTCAGAAACAACAGTTAGACCGTCTATCCAGGAGCGTAACTAGAGAAGCCAGGGCCCAAAGCAAACTTTTGGATGCTCCCCCCCCCCTTTGCCCACCTCTCTGACCACGAACATTTACCAGGACATGCTGTTAGATAATACAAGGGGTAAATACCTCACCATACATATCACCATCATACTGCTACCAAACAAATCCCACTATACCAAGACCTACATTACCAATAACACAACTACATAAGGACCTGGTTATACCGCCAGAACACGACCACAAAGTGACTGAATAATACCCCTACACTATTACTGATCAGTACATAAAGACCAATAATACCACCATACAGTGACCATATAGTGTTATATAATAGTGTACACATGCTCTGCTGTCTGTATATATCCACCATACAGTTACCATATAGTGATGGATTCCAGGTATACAGGTGCTTTTCAAATAGTTTACTTACATTTAGGGCCTCACAGGTGACGTCTTGTCTGTAGAGTCGTACACTTTGCCTTTTCTTCTCTATTTGGTCCAGACCTCCATGATGACTTACTCCGTCCAACACTTGTCTCTGTAGAATTTACAACACAAACACCTGAGACTCCTCACTTTTTTTATCATTTTCCCAACTTAGTGCCCCTTCCCCCCATGTACAAACTCCCCATTTATAATGGCCCAAATGGTAAGAATTACCCCCTGGTAATTATGGGGCTCCCCCAGTCGGTATGTAGGTACAACGGGGCCACCGGGTGGGAGTTAGGTAGCGTGGCACCCACCGGGCAGTAGCTAGGTAGCTTGGGGAGACGTAGGCAGCTTCGGGCCCCCTGGCGGTAGCTTAGGGTTCCGTTAGGTAGAATGGGGGCCCCCTGTAGCTTAGGTCCACCCCTGAAAAGGGGCCCCAGTAATAGTTCCCCCCCTGTAGATTAGGGCCCCCTTGTAGGCAGAATAGTCCCCCCTGTAGATTAGGGCCCCCCTGTAGGCAGAATAGTCCCCCCCTGTAGATTAGGGCACCCCTGTAGGCAAATAGTTCCCCCCTGTAGATTAGGGCCCCCTGTAGGCAGAATAGTCCCCCCTGTAGATTAGGGCTCCCCTGTAGGCAGAATAGTCCCCCCTGTAGATTAGGAACCCCTGTAGGCAAATAGTTCCCCCCAGTCATTTGGGCCCCCTGTAGGCATAGTTCCCCCCGAGGCATTAGGGCCCCCTGTAGGCATAGTGCCCCCCCCCAGGCATTAGGGCCCCCTGTAGGCATAGTTCTGCCCCCCAGTCATTAGGGTCCACTGTAGGCATAGTCCCCCCCCCCAGGCATTAGGGCCCCCGTAGGCATAGTTCCTCCCCCCCCCAAGCATTAGGGTCCCCCGTAGCATATTCTTCCCTCCCCCCCCAGGGATTAGGGCCCCCGTAGGCATAGTCCCCCCCAATATTAGGGCCCCTGTAGGCATAGTTCTCCCCCCCCAAGAAATTAGGGCCCCCTGTAGCATAGTTCCCCCCCCAAGGCATTAGGGCACCCTGTAGGCATAGTTCCCCCCCAGGCATTATGGTCCCCTGTAGGCATAGTTCTCTCCCCCCAAGCATTATGGGCCCCCTGTAGGCATAGTTTCCCCCCCCCAAGCTTTAGGGCCCCCTGTAGGCATAGTTCTCCCCCCCCCAAGCATAGGTCCCCCTGTAGGCATACGTTCCCCCCAAGGCATTAGGGCCCCCTGTAGGCATAGTTCTCCCCCTCCCCAAGCATTAGGGCCCCCGTAGGCATAGTTCTCCCCCCCAAGCATTAGGGCCCCCTGTAGGCATAGTTCTCTCCCCCAAGCATTAGGCCCCCCTGTAGGCATATTTCCCCCCCCCCAAGCATTAGGGCCCCCTGTAGGCATATTCTCCTTCACAAGCATTAGGGCCCCCTGTAGGCCTAGTTCCCACCCCCAAGCCTGAGGGCCCCCTGTAGGCATAGTTCTCCCCCTCCAAGCATTAGGGCCCCCTGTAGGCATAGTTCTCCCCCATCCACCCCCGTCTTTATGGCTGCCGTAGCTAATTACTTACCAGGCCACGCTCCCCCGGTGTCTCCGTCTCCTCCAGGCCCCAAGCCTGCCGCTTTAGGCTTGGGGCTGAGACCAGGAAGCTCGGCAGGCGGCGCGATGACGTCATTCTGCCGCGCCGCCTGCAGAGCTAGGTACGGCAGGGGCAGGGAGCTGTACTGCTCTATCGGCGGCCCTGGCCGGGCCCCGCATCTCTGCCCCCGCCGCAGTGAACTATTATGTTCACTGCGGCGGGCCCAGGAGCGGCATTACCGTGGTAGCAGATGTGATAGCAGCTGCCCTGGGGCGCGGGCCCCCTAAGCCACCGGACCCCGTGGCAGTTGCTTCATCTGCTACCCTGGTAGTTAAGCCCTTGCGTCTATCCTATATATGACATTTATCACCTTGCCACAGAATAGCTGCTAAATCTATAATCACTTGGGGTCCAACCACTAGTCACCCGTGACCATAAGAACGGGGTCCCAAGTTCCCTTCTTGAACAGAGTATTGGTCATGCAACAACGGGGCCACCAGGTGGTAGCTAGGTAGCTTGGCACCCACCGGGCAGTAGCTAGGTAGCTTGGGGAGACGTAGGCAGCTTCGGGCCCCCTGGCGGTAGCTTAGGGTTCCCGTGTAGGTAGAATGGGGGCCCCCTGTAGCTTAGGCCACCCCTGTAGGTAGAATAGGGCCCTTGGTAGATTAGGGCCCCATTGTAGGCAGAATAGTCCCCCCCTGTAGATTAGGGCCCCATTGTAGGCAGATTAGTCTCCCCCTGTAGATCAGGGCCCCCTTGTAGATAGAATAGTCCCCCCTGTAGTTTAGGGCACCCCTGTAGGCAGAATAGTCCCCCCCTGTAGATTAGGGCCCCCTGTGGGCAGAATAGTCCCCCCTGTAGATTAGGGCTCCCCTGTAGGCAGAATAGTCGCCCCTGTAGATTAGGAACCCCTGTAGGCATAGTCCCCCCCAGTCATTAGGGCCTTGTAGGCATAGTCCCTCCCCTCCAGGCATTAGGGCCCCCTGTAGGCATAGTTCTGCCCCCCAGTCATTAGGGTCCACTGTAGGCATAGTCCCCCCCCAAGCATTAGGGCCCCCTGTAGGCATAGTTCTCCCCCTCAAGCATTAGGGCCCCCCGTAGGCATAGTTCTCCCCCCCCAGGCATTAGGGCCCCCTGGAGGCATATCTGTCCCCCCCAAGCATTAGGGCTCCCTGTAGGCATAGTTTTTTTCCCCCCCCCCAAGCATTAGGTCCCCCTGTAGGCATAGTTCCCCCCCCAGGCATTAGGGCTCCCTGTAGGCATAGTCCCACCCCCCCAGACATTATGGTCCCCTGTAGGCGTAGTTCTCCCCCCACACCAAGCATTAGGGCCCCCTGTAGGCATAGTTCTCCTTCCCCCAAGCATTAGGGCCCCCCCCCCCTGTAGGCATAGTGTCCCCCCCAAGCACTAGGGCCCCCGGTAGGCAGAGTTCCCCCCCCAAGCATTGGGGCCCCGTGTAGGCATAGTTCCTCCCCCCAAGCATTAGGGCCCCCTGTAGGCATAGTTCCCCCCCCCCAGGCATTAGGGCCCCCTGTAGGCATAGTTCTCCCCACCAGGCATTAGGGCCCCCTGTAGGCATAGTTCTCCCCCCCAAGGCATTAGGGCCCCCTGTAGGCATAGCTCTCCCCCCCAGGCATTAGGGCCCCCTGTAGGCATAGTTCTCCCCTCCCCAAGCATTAGGGCCCCCTGTAGGCATAGTTCTCCCCCCCAAGCATTAGGGCCCCCTGTAGGCATAGTTCTCCCCCCCCAAGCATTAGGGCCCCCTGTAGGCATAGTTCACCCCCCCCCAAGCATTAGGGTCCCCTGTAGGCATAGTTCTCCCCCCAAGAATTAGGGCCCCCTGTAGGCATAGTTCCCCCCACCCAAGCATTAGGGCCCCCTGTAGGCATAGTTCTCCCCCTCCAAGCATTAGGGCCCCCTATAGGCATAGTTCTCCCCCCCCCCACCCCCGTCTTTAGGGCTCCCGTAGCTAATTACTTACCAGGCCAGCGCTCCCCCGGCGTCTCCGTCTCCTCCCGGCCCCAAGCCTGCTGCTTTAGGCTTGGGGCCGAGACCAGGAAGCTCGGCAGGCGGCGCAATGACGTCACTTCCGCAGCACCTCCTGCAGATTTAGTTACGGCAGGGGCAGGGAGCGCACATCTCTCCCTACCCCGCCGTTCATCTTAATTGTATGCGTGTCGCAAGGACATGCATACAATTAAGATCGCCTCTGTAAAGCAAGGGGGCAGAGCCTGCCGCCGGTGCCGGGCCCCCCCTGGCTTCACAGACCGGCCGGGCCCGGTAGAGCAGTACCGGTTATACTGCTCTATCGGCAGCCCTGGCCGGGCCCCGCATCTCTGCACCCGCCGCAGTGAACTGTTATGTTCACTGCCGGCGGGCCCAGGAGCGGCATTACCGTGGTAGCAGACGTGATAGCAGCTGCCCTGGGGCGCGGGCCCCCTAAGCCACCGGACCCCGTGGCAGTTGCTTCGTCTGCTACCCTGGTAGTTAAGCCCTTGCGTCTATCCTATATATGACATTTATCACCTTGCCACAGAATAGCTGCTAAAACTATAATCACTTGGGGTCCAACCACTAGTCACCCGTGACCATAAGAACGGGGTCCCAAGTTCCCTTCTTGAACAGAGTATTGGTCATGCATTCAGCTCTATAGGACTACCTGAGATAGAAAAGCAAGATAGACTACATTTCAGCTCCCTCTGCACCAAATTATTTGAAAACTCTAAATACTGCCCAGACTGCATTCAAGCCACATCCCAAATCACACCATCTCATTTCCCCAAATCACACCCTTTTTTACCCATATACAGGGTCCGAAGTTCCCCTCTGAAATAGAGTTTCCATTTAACTCTATAGGACTACCTGCGATAGATAAGCAAAGTAGTCTACTTCTCTCTAGCAGTTCCATAGACTTAGAATGGAACAGCAGTGTGCACGGCCCACCACCACTCCGTTCAGTCGGTAAACTCTGAATTACATTCTAATGCTTGTACTGCTACCACTGGTTGGAACCCTAGCCATTATACATTTATCAGCTATTCTGTAGATTGGTGGAACATGTTGTACGTGATACAACCCCTTTAGTTGAGATTTAAAAGAAGCAGCCTCCTGATGCTAATGGTCAATCAGAAGCACATAGATACCATTCCAGTGCCACTTATTAGCACAAGAGCATGTTGAGCCTTCTTTATAAAAAGCAAGTTATGTTGCAAACATACTGCTTGTTTAGCTGTTACTGATTACCACAGACTTTAATCAATTGTGACAACGAGCATCTAGAAAATCATACAGATCCCAGAAAAGTAATCGTTTCATTGGTCAAAACAAAATGAGGAATTTTTTACACCAACCACATGTATAAATGGGCTTGTGAAGCTAAAGCTACAGACCGCAGGTTTATGGATGACTCCGCAAAGAAAACTCACCTAGTAATGAAATAATAATTTGCCAATATGTAGTATGTCCACCATGCTGGCATAACCTTTGCATCTTCTGGTAAATAATCCCAGAGGAGTCCATACAGCTGAAGAGATCTCCGCCGATGGTGACTCGAGTATAAGCTAAGGAAGGCTTTTTAGCACATTTTTGGGCTTATACTCAAGTATATACGATATATATATAAAATGTGTGTGTGTGTGTACAGCCTTCAGTCTCCTTTCTACTCTGTAGAGTCGTCCCTCACACCACAAATCTGTCAGACTGACTGAGCACATCACATGCTCCGTTGTGTCAGTCAGCCTAACCAGGAAGTAACTCAGTCTGTCCTACTTCCTGCAGGAAAGGTTTCTGCTAAGGAAGTAGCCCAGTGGCCATTTTTTTCTATAATGATTATCACCTGGACAAAATAAGCAGACTTTTCTAATTAAAGTTATTTAGGATTTTTTTCATTATGACATGTAGTTTATGTATTTAGTTTTCTTCTTTTCCCAGAGAACCCCTTTAATGTCTGGGCTGGAGATGTAAAGTTGGGTGTTGTCTGCATAGAGGTGATATTGAAAGCTCTGTGGTGCTATGAGCTGACCCAGGCCAAGAGTGTAAATAGAGAAGAGTAGAGGACCCAGGACTGACCCCCTGGGGGACACCAACAGAGAGAGGGCGAGAGGAGGAGGTGGTGCGAGAATGAGAGACACTAAACATCTGATCAGAGAGGTAAGAGATCTAGAAAAGGGCGTGATGCTGAGGGATCAGAGGATTTCTAGCAGGAGCGAATGGTCAACAGTGTCAAAGGCAGAGGACAAGTCTAAGATAAGAAGGACAGATTAGTGACATGAGGCTTTAGCGGTTGCTAGGTCGTTGGTGACCTTGGTTAGGACAATTTCTGTAGACTGGTGGGAAACCAGACTGCAAAGGGTCAGGAAGAGAGTTAGAGGAGAGGTGAGACGACAGTTGAAGGTAGACGTGCTGTTCAAGGAGTTTAGAGGAAAATGAAAGCAGTGAGATGGGGCGATAGTTGGACAGAGAGGAGGGGTCAAGAGATGTTTTTTAAGGATGGTTATGTTGATAGCCACAAAAATAGTGGTTTTAAAAAGTCCTGTAATAAAACAGGAACATTTTATTAAAAACAGGAGAGTTAAAGAATATGGACAACGCATTTCATGATATTCGATCTTCATCAGATCTGATGTCTAAGGAATCCTTTCTGAGATCCCCTTAGAATTGCTTATTGTAAGGTGATTTCACTTAAAAACCTTCTAGCACCAAGTAAGCTTAAACAACACAGCATGAAAAAGGATCAAACATCCATTAAAAGTATCTACTGTTGTGAACACAATATATGCCTCTGCAATCTCTCAAAGTACACATGATTTAGCTTACTTTAAATCTCAAGGTACAAGTGAAAAATTCTTTATCAAATTTAAATTTAAAAAAAATTTATTTTTTTTGGGTTTAAAAATTGGTTGTCTAAAAAAAGTCTTTTACTAAAAAAGGTAAATAAATTTTTTAGGTTTTCCCCCCGGGAAAATTTTTTTTTTTTTGCTTTTTAAAATTAGATTAATCCATGTCAAAGAAATTTATTGTCCTGTCATTGCGGTATACAATATGTTGGCTGCTCTAAAAATAAGATACATCTTCACGTGAAACAGCACAGATCAAATATAAGTATATAGGTTATACCCACCATAATAACCTGGCAATATCTAGGTATATAATTATATATGTACAGCTGGTATATGTTATAAATCTTCCAGTATACAATGATAAAGAACATGCTGGTATAACCTGGACATCTCCTGGTATATAATTATATACATACAGCTGGTATAGTTATACATCTTCTTATATATAGTGATATGGATCATGCTGGTATAACCTGGGCATCTTCTGGTATATAATTATATATGTACAGCTGGTGTAAGTTATATATCTTCTTGTATATAGTGATATGGACCATGCTGATATAACCTGGGCATCTTCTGGTATATAATTATATGTGTACAGCTAGTATAAGTTATACATCTTCCTGTATTTAATAATATGGACCATGCTGGTATAACCTGGGTATCTTCTAGTATATGATTATATATGTACAGCTGGTATAGTTATACATCTTCTTATATATAGTAATATGGATCATGCTGGTATAACCTGGGCATCTTCTGGTATATAATTATATATGTACAGCTGGTATAAGTTATATATCTTCTTGTATATAGTGATATGGACCATGCTGATATAACCTGGGCATCTTCTGGTATATAATTATATATGTACAGCTGGTATAAGTTATACATCTTCTTGTATATAGTGATATGGACCATGCTGGTATAACCTGGGTATCTTCTGGTATATAATTATATAATAGAGACAGTAAGAAAACAAATAATACCGGCACTGCTAATAAACCAGACATACACTATGATATTCTGTGTTCCCCAGTGGGACAACGATATTTCCAAGTTGCTCTGTGTTGCTCAGTGGAAAAGTTGTAATCTTCAATGGAAGAAAGAATAGAAACCACGGCACTCACCGTATCGTAAAAACTTCTTTATTAACGCGTATACAGCATGTGGAGGGACAGAACAGCAGACACGTCCTCACAAACCAGCGGTGACGGCCGTTTCGCGCTACTCGCGCTTCTTCCGGGGGTCATAGGAAACGTCACTACATCCTTATGTTTCCTCATCGTCCAGGTCATATGACCAAATCGACATACAATGTAACAAACTTTCTTAAAAACAGATAAACATATAACAATGTTACAAGAAAGAGGATAAATCATTACGGTCATTTAACCCTAATCTACCTAATGCTTCGGTCCTAAGAATCCATTCCGATTCAGATTGCAATAAACATACGCTGGATACCAGCAAACCGTACTCCTGAAGTGTCATTATTATGTATTGTCCTCATATAATCAATAAACCTTGGTGCTCCCTTACTAGTCTTAAGCGAATATAGATGTTCTCGAATACGAACAAACAAGGGTCTAATTGTCTTTCCTATATAGTAAAAACCACAGGTGCACCAAATAACGTATACTACAAAATCTGATCTGCATGTTATAAATTGTTTAACTCTAAATTCTATACTGCCTATTCTCAATACTGGGTTCACTTCCATATATTTACAAAAAGAACATCTTCCACATTTATGATTACCTTGAAGTACAACTTTATTTAACCACATATTTTTGGGAGATCTAATCCGACTCCTAACCAACTCATCTCTGAGGTTCGTGGTTCTTCTAAAAGATATTATTGGCAGTTCCTTCACTCTGCAATAAATGCCAATGCCTACCAATAACTTCCCTGATGTAATCAGATAAACGACTAAATTGAAATGAAAAAATACAGCGATCCTGTTTCTTATCTCTACTATGACTAAACAACAATTCCTTCCTATCTTTCTTCACTGCTTTCTGGAAAGCCTTTGAAATAACTCTTTCCTGGTAACCTCGTTCACGCAATCTATCAATTCAAATGATTGTTTCAAAAAATCACAATAATTGCTATTGTTCCTTTTCAAATGGATAAATTGTCCATATGACAAACTATTTACTACATGTGGTGGATGGTAACTTCCACTATGCAATAAATAGTTTGTAGCCGTCTCTTTTCGAAAACCTCTGGATACAATTTTCTCACCCTCTAGACGCAATGTTACATCCAAAAACTCTATCTGCATACCCCCAAAAGAGAAAGTGAATTGCATATTAAAGTCTTTCATATTCAAATAATGTACAAATTCTACAAACTGACTCTCTGTGCCTGACCATATAATTATCACATCATCGCTATAACGTGACCTATCCACAATGTACTACAAACAAGGATTTCTCACATTATAAACTTAAGTTTGTTCCCAGATCACTAGAAACAAATTTGAAAATGTGGGGGCTAAGGGCGTCCCCATTGCAGTACCTACAATCTGTAGGAACCATTTCCCCATGAAGCTGAACACATTACGCGTTAACACAAAATCTAATGCTTGGCAAATAAAATCCAAATGTGCTTCCTCAATCATCTGCCTACTCAAAAAGGTTCTAATGGCCTTAATGCCATCACAATGCTTAATCCTTGTGTACAAACTTACTACATCAATGGTAGCTAATCTAAAGTGTTTTAAAACATTAAGTTTTTCCAAATTCTGCAACAAAGTTTTGGTGTCCATAAGATAAGATGGAACCTTTCTCAATAAAGGGCGTAGATACCAGTCCAAATGTTGTGATAAGGGTTCAGTCAAAGACCCCCTGCAGGACACAATGGGTTTCCCAGGGGGACTTTCAATACTTTTATGAACCTTTGGTAAACAATACCCATTAGGCTTTGAAGGCAAAAAAACACTCTCAATACCTTTTTGAGCAATCTAGATAATAACTATAAATATTTGTCTGTCGGATCCCTATCTAATCTCCGGTATGTACATCCATCATTCAGTTGATGGTTAGCCTCCTTAATATAATAATCTCAACCCATAATAACAATGTTACTCCCCTTGTGAGCTGGCTTCACCACAAGTTCATCATGATTTTTCAACCATCTAAGAGCTTTCTGTTCTTCACAGTTTAAATTTGGGACAGCGGTAGGGTAAATCACAGCCCTTACATCTCTTAACACTGCTTCATTGAAATTGTCTAGTGGTGAGTCCAGTGGCAAGGGGGGAAGAAATGTAGATTTTACTCCACCTTTAAAAAGTGAATCATCCTCAACTTTTTTATTATTATTATTATTATTTATTTAAAAGTGTAATTGATTCCAGCGCTGTACATTCAAAAAGGGGCGTTACATACATAACATATGTCAAACAAGTACAATGATAACAGTGAATGACTTACGACTGGCACAGAGGGAGTGAGGGCCCTGCCCGCAAGGGCTTACAATCTACAGTCTACAACTGGAGTATATATACTTTTACCTTCATTAATCAAATCCTTCAAGCATTGTTCATCTTCAAGGTCCACATTACCTCCCTGAAGGAATCCCAAAGGATTAACAGGTATCCTCAACTCGCCCGGAGCTAACATTTCATTTTCTCGCTCCCCTGTCCCAAACATCCTTTATAGATTTAGCCTCCGCAATGATTTACTCAAATCTACTTGAAAGCAAACCAAGTCAAAAGAATTTGTAATGCAATATTTTAAACCTTTAGATAGTAAAGAAATACATGCTTCATCAAGAGATATACCAGAAATATTGATCACATTGCTTTCACTTACCCTATCCGACGTTGTGGAAGTAGGAGGAGCAGGGATCTCTACTGTCTCCAAGAGACCTGCTTCATCTTGGCTCCTCCCCCTAATGGGTGATTTATTCTTGTTTCTACTCCCTCTCTGGATTCTGTGTCTCTGGGGTTTTTTGCAGGATGCGATTTCTAGCACCCATCCCATTATGTCCACGTCCAGTAGTATCATCAAAATTACTAGAATCTGATCCGGAATCAGTAGTCCAGCCATCTGATAGAAATTTGTTATGATTCTTCCTTCTAGCATTACTCGAGTAACCACGACCTGTAAATGGATTTCGATTATTAGTCCTCCATGTAAACACGCAATCATAATCATAGTCCAATTTATCACCTACAATCTTATCCTTCTTTCTTTCTTTCACCTCATTTTGAATGGGTACAAGACGGCTTTCCATTTTACGAATAAATGAATTCCATTGAGCTTCCGTTAAACGTGTTTGTAATTCTGCTTTTGCATTTTTCAAGTCCAGGCAGGTTTGATCATATTCATGCTTGGATTTTTCTAGCACCAACCGTAGCAAATTAAGTGCATATAATTATATATGCACAGATGGTATAAATTATACATCTTCTTGTATATAGTGATATGGAGCATGCTGGTATAACCTGGGTATCTTCTGGTATATAATTATATATGTACAGCTGGTATAAGTTATACATCCTCCTGTATATAGTAATATGGACCATGCTGGTATAACCTGGGTATCTTCTGGTATATAATTATATATGTACAGCTGGTATAAGTTATACATCCTCCTGTATATAGTGCTATGGACCAGGCTGGTATAACCTGGGTATCTTCTTGTATATTAATATGTAATATTTTTCATCTGCTAATAAAGTAATATAAATCCTTTTCTCTGGTATATATATATTGTACATGGATTTCATCTGTTGTATAACCATGCTGTAGGGGTTCTTCTATGTATAATTATATATGTACAGCTGGTATATGTTATTCATCTTCTTGTATATAGTGATATGGAGCATGCTGGTATAACCTGGGCATCTTCTGGTATATAATTATATATGTACATCTTGTATTTGTTATTCATCTTCTTGTTTATATTTATATGCCGCATGCTTTTTTTACCTGGGCATCATTTTTTTTTTTTTTTTTTTTAAAGTATTTTATTACATAGAAGCACCATTACAAATTCTGCACACAATTACTTGCAGTACATGAATTACAGGTTATACATTAAGCTTAATATTAAAACAATGCAACGTGTTACCTTAATCATTATCCCAACAACAACTTCTGGATTTTGTTATTTTCGTCCCTTAAGCTAACCCCCCCCCCCCCCCCCAAAAGGTATCCCCAACTAATACTCCTTTATCCCTTAAACATCAATATCTAAATTTCCTAAAAGTACCTTTCTGTTTTTCCTTTAAATAATACTCCGTATATTTAAAAGGCTCCATCACTTCCTTAATTTTAACTGCGTTAAAAGTACTGGAAATGTAAGGCTTCCATTTCTTAAAAAATGCTTTGGAACACTTATCCTTATCCCTTTCCGCATCTAGTTTTTCCATGAAAAACATATCTCTTAGACATTCAATCATCTCTGCCTCGTTTGGGACCGATGGCTTAATCCTATGCCTTAAAATACAACGCTTCACTGCTAAGAGCATCACATGAAGCCCTTTATCTGTCACCAAAGTCTTCTCAGAGTGGGCATCTTTTGATATATAATTCTATATGTACAGCTGTTATAAGTTTTACATCTTCTTGTATAAAGTGATATGGACCATGCTGGTATAACCTGGGTATCTTCTGGTATATAATTATATATGTACAGCTGGTATAGTTATACATCTTCTTATATATAGTGATATGGATCATGCTGGTATAACCTGGGCATCTTCTGGTATATAATTATATATGTACAGCTGGTGTAAGTTATATATCTTCTTGTATATAGTGATATGGAGCATGCTGGTATAACCTGGGCATCTTCCGGTATATAATTATATATGTACAGCTGATACAAGTTATACATCTTCATTGTAATGAAACATGTGATATGGACCACTGGTTATAACATATATCCAGACATCACCATTCAGAAGTGAGCTGGCCTAACGCCTGCGGACATCACATTGAGTGGCTCTGGTGGTTAGCTTTGTGCCACTGAATTGTGCCGGTGGTACTTCATTTCTACAGGTCCTCATTTCACATCCCACTACAGACAACCTCTCTAATGAGTTTGTATGTTCTCCCTATATTTGTGTGGGTTTCCTCTGGGTACTCTGGTTACCCCCAAATTTCAAAAACATACAGATTGGTTCGTCTGGAATCTAGATTGTGAGCCCCAATTGGGACAGAGAACAATGTGAATGAAGACAATCTCTGTACAGCCTGTAGATTATAACAGTGCTAAATACATTAAAAAAATAAATATGTTATTCTTGGAAGGGGAGACCTCTTGTAAATGTAACATTGCCAATCTGCTGGCACAATCGCATGTGGTTAGAAGACTGTATTTACTGAAGATTTGGCATTATTTTCAGTATTATATAGTATCTATGTGGTTCTCATTATATTAGATATTAAATGCTAAGCTACTGAGGGTTACATGTGCTTATCATGCTGTGATATGAAATTGTCCTGTAACCTCTGTAACGTGTCTTTTTATGTGTATATAGTGTTCTCTATATGTGTGTATTTGTAGACACTATGGGCAACATGTATGAACGGGGCTGTGCCAGATATCTGGCGTCTTTACAGCTCCGTTCATACATTTTTAAATCTCCCGCACACTACTCCCGGGCGCATTACATAGCGCCTGTAGCAATTTGTAATGCGCCCGATCTTGGGGGGGGGGGGTGCGGGAAGTGGAGCGCACTAGAACCGGAGCAAAGCTACATATGTGTAGCTTCGCTACAGCATTTCTGGGCACATTACAGCTGGAACAAAGTGGTATACCTGAGCCAGAACTGTCGCCCGAGCATTGGAATGCGCCTGATTTATGATGCCGTAGAGCGGGTTCATACATCAGGCGCATTCCATGCCATTAACATGCGCATGAAATTTGTCATGTTAACGTCAAATTTCATGCATGTCAATCTATATTTGCTCTGGGAAGATTTTACTATGAATATTGGTTCAGACCAGTTTATCGTTTTCTGATTATTGTTTATCGTTGCGTTTTTTACATTGACAGTTAACTCCATGCTGCTATAGCTGGTGCTATGAATTTATAAAACCTGCTGTTGTAGATGGAGACATGTACTGTAGGTCCTTAGAGGTTTTCTCAGCTTTCCTTGTGTCCTTCATGGCACATGCACCTTATTACACAACATTATATCCTTCACATTGTATTACTCTATAGCTTGGCAGATTTGACATTCAAGGGTTGGGTGCTGCATTTATTATAAAGCAGCCACTAAATCAAACCACCTAGATACATGATATACATACAAAAACAAATTACAGTAGGAACCCTTACATTTGATGTACAGACAGAACCGTAGTGCTGAGCGGCTCTGCTGGGTTTTAATGAAACATTTAAAATCCAGAACTGGCGTCTCTTACAAACAAATGACACCACTCGCTTACCTAACCCTATAATGTGAAACATCAATAAACACAGGAGAATTCCCCATCTGTTCCTATATGCTGCCTTATTTCTGAATCATACCTTAAAGCTTGTTTTATGGAGCATGGACCCTGCACTGCTTCACAGATGGCATTATGTAAACTATGAGGCTTACAGCTCGGCTGCTAATAGGCAGGAATGCGTCAGCAGTAATGGATCATTTATAAAACCCATAGTATAGAAAGGTAAAACTGGCAGAGGTTTCTAAACCTGAAGTAGGGGGAAAAAGAGAAACAGTCCAGTTCAGCCGTTTCTGTATATTAGGTTACTAGACTGTCTTGTAGGGCCACTGAGGTTTGCCTTGTTATTTTGAGAAATATGACTTATTTTGGCATGGTGTTTGTAGGGCTTTAGTGGCACTGTGGCTGGCTCTGCTATGGTGGCACTCCAGTCACTTCTGTCATTGTGACCTTGAGCCTAGTTCTCTTATAGGAGCACTGCGGCTCTGGCTATTATATCCACACTGAAACTAGTTCTGTTACAATGACACTTGGGCTACCTCAGTAAAATTGGCACTTGGAGCAACTCTGTTGTTTTAGCATTATGGCTGGTTCTGCAACAAGAGCCCTTCTGCAAAAGGAGACTAACTTCCTAACAGGATCATTGGGACTGGGGCTGTTGTTATGGCACTAGAGCTAGGTTAGTTGGCTGGCTCTCTTATAGTAAAAAAAAAAAAATTACAGTAGCACACACTGGAGCCTGACACCCTTAATATATCCTGGCTTTTGCCCCACTGAGGCATTAGAGTAAGGGGCCAACTTTTATACGGTAGGTGGGCATAAACAGTTTGATCAAAGTGCGCACTAAAGACTTAGTTTTATACATGTAGGAAGGGTAGCAGTAATGCATTTTACATTATCCATTGGTTCAACATTTGAATGGGTTTTAGTACCTAGCATTTGCTGCTGTAATTTTTGTTTTGCATAGTTTGATTCCTGCATTGCCGCCAGTGTTGGACTGGCCCACCGGAGGATTGGGGGATCCTCCGGTAGGCCCCGAGACCAACACAGCGGGGCCCACCGTGTCCCCATAGCACTGACATAATATTGAGCCAGGCAGCAGCGCGATGTAGTTACCTCATCGCGCCGCTGCCTCTCCTCGGCCGCACAGCTGTCATTATACTGTGCGGCCACGGAGCTGCCGGAGGAGTGTCCCGGTGCTCCACACCGCCATCACACCGACATCACACCGCCAGTGTTTGGCAGAAGAGGAAGACGCCCGGCTGGTGAAGCAGGTAAGGTGAGTATTATTGTTATTATTTTTAACGCCGGTTATCTGCCTGAGGGGACATATATATACCTGCCTGTGGGGGGCCTATATCTATCTATATACCTGCTTGAGGGGACCTATCTATATACCTGCCTGCCTGTGGGGACCTATATCTATCTATATGCCTGCCTAAGTGGACATATATCTATATACCTGCCTGTGGGGACCTATATCGATCTATATACCTCCCTGTGGGGACCTATATCTATCTACATACCTGCCTGTGGGGACCTATATCTACCTATATACCTGCCTGTGGGGACCTTTATCTATCTATATACCTGCCTGAGGGGACATATATCTATATACCTGCCTGCGGGGACATATATCTATGTACCTGCCTGTGGGGACCTATATCTATCTACATACCTGCCTGTGGGGACCTATATCTATCTATATACCTGCCTGTGGGGACCTATATCTGTATACCTGCCTGAGGGAACCTATATCTATATACCTCCCTGACTGAGGGGACATATCTATATACCTGCCTGACTGATGGGGACCTATATATGCTTGCCTAACTGAGGGGACCTATATACCTGTCTAACTGAGGGGACCTATACATGCCTGCCTAACTGAGGAGACCTATATAGCTTCCTATCTGAGGTGACCTATACACCTACCTAATTAAGGGGACCTATACACCTACCTAACTGAGGGGACTTATATACCTATAAGTAAGGAGTTGCTGGAAAAGTGAGGATTCTAAGATATTTGTGTCGAAATCTGCAGGGACGAGTGTTGGTCGGGAGAAGTCAGCATGGTGGTGTGGACCGGATGAAGAAAAAAAGGGAACGTGAATGACTCATCGGAGAAACGTCACATGTGAGTCACTAAATGTACCTGAACTGTAATGACTTATATGTGTGCAAAGTGTAATGATTTATATTCAGTAATGATGTGACGGTATTATTCAGTCATTATGTGGTGGTGATATTTGGAGGTATTATTCAGTCACTATGGTGGTGATATGTGGCGGTATTATTCAGTCACTATGTGGTGGTGATATGTGGAGGTATTATTCAGTCACTATGTGGTGGTGATATGTGGTGGTATTACTCGGTCAATATGTGGTGGTGATCTGTGGTCATGGGGTAGTGGTACTAATCAGTCACTATGTGGTGGTGATATGCGGTCGTGATGTTGTGGTATTATTCAATCACTATGTGGTGGTGATATGTGGTGGTATTAATCGTCGCTATGTGGTGGTGATATGTGGTGGTATTATTCAGTCACTATATGGTGGCATTATTCAGTCGCTATGTGGTGGTGATCTGTGGTCATGGTGTATTGGTACTAATCAGTCACTACGTGGTGGTGATATGTGGTCGTGGTGTTGTGGTATTATTCAGTCACTATGTGGTGGAGATATGTGGTGGTATTAATCGTCACTATGTGGTGGTGATATGTGGTGGTATTATTCAGTCACTATGTGGTGGTATTATTCGGTCACTATGTGGTGGTAATTTGTGGTCATGGTGTAGTGGTACTAATCAGTCACTATGTGGTGGTGATATGTGGTCATGATGTGGCAGTATTTGGTCTTAATTCCTGGTAGTGTGATGATGTCATCACATCGGTCTGTTTAAGTTGAAGCGAGACCGGGGAGACACCATACAGGTGGCAGAAACAGTGAGGTAAAGTGGGCCCATAAGATCAACTCCTCTGGTGGGCCCTAGACATCCCAGTCCGACACTGATTACCACCGTAGTAGTTTGCCCCAGTCTGTCAGTTGCAAAAGAGGTACTGGCTAATTTAGGTTTTGTTTGTGTTGCTCTGTGAACCACACTGTGGTTCTTTTAGAAAAGCACTGCAGATGCTTATGTTTTGTAGGCACTGCAGCTGGCCTTGTTATTTAACCAACAGAGCTAACTCGGTTATAGTGGCACTGTGGCTGGCTCTCTTAGATGGCACTGTTGTTGGTTCTGTTACACAGGCAACATGACTGGTTCTTTTATAGGAGCACTGTGAATGGTTCTGTTACGTACATAGTGGTTGGACTCGTTATATAACTACCATGGCTGTTTCTATTATAGTGACACTGTGGCTGGCTCTGTAATAAGGGCAGTGTGGTTGGCTCCGTTATAGGGGCAGTGTGGTTGGCTCCGTTATAGGGGCAGTGTGGCTGGCACTGTTATAGTGACACTGTAGTTAGCACTGTTATAGGGGCAGTGTGGTAGGCTCTGTTATAGGGGCATCGTACCTGGCACTGTTATAATGGCAGTGTGTATGGCTCTGTTATAGGGACACTGTGGCTGGCTCTGTTATAGTGGCATTTTGAGGCTCCCGTTATAGTGAACACTGTAGGTTTGCTCTGTTAATGACACTGTGGTTAGCTCTGTTAAAGGGGGGCAGGGGTTAGGCTTTTTATGGGGGCTTGTGGGGGGCGCTGTCATAGGGGCGTGTGGTTGGCTCTGTTATGTGAACGTTTTTGGCCCTTTTTCATATGGCTTTTGGGTTTGATCTGTTATAGTGGCACTGTGCTTGGCTCTGTTATAGGGACAGTGTGGCTGGCTCTGTAATGGTGGAAGTGTGGTTTGCTCTGTTATAGTGGCAGTGTGGTTGGATCTGTTAAGGGGGCAGTGGGGGTTGGCTCTGTTAAGGGGCTTTGTATGCACTGTTTAATGGCAGTGTGTTTGGCTCTGTTATAGGGACAGTGGCGGCTCTGTTATAGGACATTTAAGTTAGCTCTGTTTAGGGACAGTGGGGGCGGGCCGTTATAGGGGGCATTGTGGTTTTGCTCGAAATTTTTGCATTGTGTTTGGCTTTTTATGGGGGCGTGGGTTGGCCTGTTATGTGGCAGGGGGTTTGGGCTCTGTTTTTGGCCCCAGGCCGGACGACGGTGGGGCAAGGTGGCTTTGCCTGGGTTTGCCTACCCTCCCTTTTCCTAAGTGGCGCGACAGGGGCCCCGCCCCTCCCGGGCTGGGCCGCTGCCATGGGCCTGGGCCCATCGCCTTTTTTGCTGTATGTGCGTCCGGGGCGACATACAGCTGACTGGGCTTTTGCGGAGCAGGGGGAGCGAGCCTCCTTTGCTCCCCAGCAAATGTCGGACCCCCCTCACCGGGGATTGCTGATCCTCCGTAACCCCGAGCCAACACGGGGGGCCCCCCGGGTCCTCATTCGCTAAGGCCCCCGCGGCCCCCGGCACCCGCTGGCACTCGCGATGAAAAAGAGGTCATCGCGCGCTGCCCTCTCCTCGGGGCCACAGCCGCAATGGCCTTGCCCCCCAGGAGCTGCCGGGGGGGCGCCCCGGGGCTGGGGGCGTGAAACTCATCACGTCCCTGTCGGCTGAAGGAGCGCGTAGGGTAAAAGAAGAACAGAAGAGGGGCCCCGGGGGCCGGGAAAACATAAGGGATATTAATGTGTTATTTTACCTGCCTTTTGCCCCCCATATACCTCCTGACCGCCTATCCGCCGAGCTCCTAAAAACCTGCCTGAGCTCCTATATACACCTGGCCGCCTTCCGCCTGAGCCACCATAAACCTGCCTGAGCTGCCCAAAACCTGCCTGAGCCCATATACCTTCCTTTACCCCATATACCTGCTACCCCCCATTACCCCTGAGCCCCTAACATATACCTGCCTGGTGCCCCTTATACTGCCTGTGTGCCCCTTTTAATACCTGCTGAGCCCCTGAGCTAATACCCGTCCTTGTGCCCTTTTAAAATCCCTGGTGCCCCATATACCTGCTTGTGTGCCCCCAAAAACCGGGGCCTGAATGTCCCTTTTCTATATACCCCGCCAAGTGCCCCTAAAATGCCAGTGCCGCTAACTATACCCCGCCTGGAGTGACCCAGTCTATATCCCGCCTGAGGCCCATACTATATACCCGCCTGAGGGGGACCTTTTTGTTATATCCTGCTGGGGAGGACCTTATATCTAATACTGCCTGAGGCCCTTATTTAATACCTACCCGTTAAAGGGGCAATATCTATAACCTGCCTGACTGAGGAACATATAACATTAACCTGCTGACTGAGGGGGCTTTATACCTAAATTAAGGAATTTCTGAAAAGTGAGGATTCTAAGATTTTGTGTCCAAATTTTCAGGGAATCTTGGCCGGGGGCAATGGCATGAAGGTGGACCCGGGTGGGGAGGGAAAAGGGAAAAAGGAAAACGCTGATCAGAAAAGAGTTCCCTTTAGTCCCCTAAATGTAACTGCAGTGTAATACTTAAATTTCTGCAAGCCAACAAACAATAGTGACAAACCACTTTTATGGTCACTTTTATAGGGGGGGTTTAAAATTAATCAAGGCTTTTAAAGGGCTGATAGGCACATTTTGGGGGTTTGCTTTTGGTTTCGGGCCCTAGCGGGAAATTTTTTTAAAATTTTTAAAAGTAGTAATTTTTTTGGGTCTTGGTTTTGTGGGAGTGTTTTTTTAGTAAAAACATTGTTTTTGGTTTAGATATGTTTCCATTTTTTCGGGTATATTTGGGGGATTGTTTTTTTAAAAGGTATTACACTGTCATAACGGGGGGGGACCCGTTTTTGAAAACTCAAATTTGCAGGGTGTTTTTCTTTGGGGCAGTAAAGGGAAAAGGAGAGTAAGGGAAAGCTTTTGGAATGTGCAAAAAAAAATTAGTGAAAAGGCCCTTTGGTGAAAGGGTGTGAGGGGGAAATTTTTTGGTGGGGGGGGGGAAATTTTTTGGGGGGGGGAGGGGGGGGGGGGGGACGCCTTTTTGGTGGGTTTTTTTTTTTTGGTTTTTTAGGGGCCCAACAAAAATCCCTTGCCCCGGCCCCTTAAAAAGTGAAACTGTTTTGGCTTGTTATGGGGGCGGGTGTGGTTGGTTTTGTTATAGTGGCAGTGTGGTTGGTTTCTTTTTTAGGGGGTTTTTGTGGGTTGGCCTCTGTTATAAGGGGGCAGTGGGGTTGGGCCTTTAAGTGACACGGGGTTTGGGCCCTCTGTTATAGGGGCAGTGGGGTTTGGGCTCTGTTATAGTGACACGGGTGGTTGGCTTTATAGGGGCAGTGGGGTTTGGGCTCGTTTTATGGGCAGGGGTGGTTGGCTTGTTATGGGGGACGTGGGGTTTGGGTTTTGTTATGGGGAAAAAGTGTTTTTGGGCCCCTTTTGTTTTTGGGACAGTGGGGTTTGGCTTTTGTTATAGGACACGTTTTGGTCTGTTATAGGGGCAGTGTGGTTGGCTTTTTTAATAGGGGCGTGGTGGCTTCTGAAAATAGGGGCAGTTTTGGTAGGCTTTTTAAATAGGGGTTTTTTGGGGGCGGGCTTTGAAATTTTGACCCTTTTTTTTTGGGCTTTTTTTATAGGGGAAATGTGGCGGGGTTTTGAAAAATAGGGGCATATAAACGGGCTTTTTAAAAGTAAACCGGGGGAGTCGCTGGCGGGTTTCATTTCGGGAAAAAAACCCTGCCTGTGCTCCGAATTCCCGCGACCCGGGGCCGTGTGTGGGCCGGGACACTCCTTAGTTCGCCTGGCCCCCCGCCAATCTTTGACTCGAAGGGCCCTTTTTTCACAGCGGCCGCGCAGTCAGAGTCATGGAGGGGGAAAGGACGGATCGGAAAACCCCTTTTCGTTTTCCCCCCCCCTTTATGAAAAAAACGCTAAACCAAACCCACTTTTTCAAAAAACCTCAGGTCACGGGGGGCATGACTTATTTCCCCCTTTCATCAAACCCCCCCTGTGACGCATATCTCCTAAGAGCAGCTCTGCGGGGCCGGGGGGTTCCCGCCCCGCAAACGGCGTAAGGGGCATGAGGACATCAGGGTTTCTTACACCCATTCTCAAGCTGCGGGGACCGGGGTTTAAGGGACCGTGCTGAGGTGAGTGGGTTTTTTTATTTTATTTTTATTAAGTATGGGGGGCCCATTTTTAAGGACTACGGGGGGGCAAAAACCGGGCCCACAGGGGCATTTTCACTGGTCAGAGGGGCAAAAATCACTGGCAAAAAAGGGATTTTCACTGGCTACAGGGGGGCTTTATCACTGGCAACAGGAGGGGCATTTCATTTGGCTACGGGGGGGGCATACCCATTTGGGGGGCCCATATCAATGGCAAAAAGGGGGGGCATATCCCCCTGGCTAAAAGGGGGGGCCCAAAATCACGGGGCAATTAAAGGGTTTAACCACGGGCTAAAAGGGGGGCATATCACGGCGGGCAGGGGGGGAATTTTAAAGGGTTACAGGGGGGAATTTCCGGCTAAAAAGGGGTTTTTTCACGGGGTTTACAGGGGGGCAAAAATCACTGGCTAAAAGGGGGGCATACCACTGGCAAAAGGGGTGGGAATTTTCACTGGTTCCCAGAGGGGCAAAACCCGGGGGTTTCGGGGGGGCATACACGGCACAGGGGGGGGCCAATTCACGGCTAAGGGGGGAAAATCATTTGGCTACGGGGGGCATATAATGGTTTACGAGGGACATATCACTGGCAAACGGGGTGATTTCACGGGCCAAAGAGGGGCATATCACTGGTTTAAGGGGTTCAAATCCTTGGCTACAGGGGGCATATCACGGGTTAAAAGGGGAATATCATTTGGCAACAGAGGGGCAAAATCACGGGGCTCCCAGGGGGGCATATCACGGTTACGGGGGAAAGCAAAATCATGGTCGGGGGGGCATTTTCACTGGCTACAGGGGGATAACCGGGCCCCGGGGGGGGCAAAATCATGGTTTACAGGGGGGAAAAATCACTGGCTACAGAGGGGCATATCACTGGCAACAGGGGGGAATATCACGGGTTACAAGGGGCCCATAAAAAGGGAAAAAGAGTTGGCATATAAATCCCTACAGAGTGGCATACCCACGGCTAAGAGGGGCTTTATCACTGGCTACAGGGGGACATTTCACTGGCAACAGAGGGGGCATTCATGGCTCCCGGGGGGCTTTATAAACGGCTAGGGGGGGGGATATCAAGGTTTAAAAGGGGGTTATCACTGGCTACAGGGGGGGCAAAACACTGGCAACAGGGGGGCATAACACGGTCAACAGGGGGCCATTTTAAATGTGCTATGGGGGCATATTATGTGGCTATGGGGGCATATTACTGGCTAAGGGGGGCAGTAACATGGAAACAGGGGGCTAATAAACTGACTACAAGGACCATATTACTGGCTACAAGGGTCATATAACTGCCTAAAGGGGGCAGTAACCTAGCCACAGAGGGCAGTAACCTGGCTAGAGGGGCTAATAACCTGGCTAGAGGGGGCAGCAACCTGGCTAGAAGAGGCAACTGCTTGGCTAAAGGGGGCTACAACCTGGCTACAGTGGGCTACTACCTGGCTACAGGGGGCAAATATTTACCTACAAGGGGGTAATTATTACCATTTGGGGCACTATAGATGGGGATTTTGTATAGAGATAGAAAATTGTAGAGAAATGCTGATAATATGAGGATTCTAAGATGTTTGTTTTGTAAATTTTTCAGTGAAGAGTTGTGGACGGTAGAAGTCATCATGGCATCTGGGACAGATGGAGAAGAAGAAGAAGAGAAAGAGAACAACTCTTCAGAGACGTCTCCTGTAAGTCACTAAATGTAATCACTTATATTTCTCCTGAGCCTACATACAAAGGTTTTTCTCTGTAAAAATACATCTGCAGTTCACAATGAGACGCAAAAAAATCTGTGTGAACCCAGCCCTACCCAGAAAAACTTAAGGGCCCGAGCCCTGGATGTTTTGGGAACCTAGCAACGCCCCTGATCAGGCTTTGTTATAGGTACAGTGTGGCTGGCTCTGTTATAGGGGCAGGGTGGCTGGCTCTGTTATGTTTGCAGTGTGTTTGGCTCTGTTATAGGGACAGTGTGGCTGGCTCTGTTATAGTGACACTGTAGTTAGCTCTGTTATAGGGGCAGTGTGGTTGGCTCTGTTATAGGGGCAGTGTGGCTGGCTCTGTTATAGGGGCAGGGCGGCCGGCGCTGTTATAGTGACACTAGTTGGCTCTGTTATAGGGGCAGTGTGGTGGGTTCTGTTATAGTGACACTAGTTGGCTCTGTTATAGGGGCAGTGTGGTTGGCTCTGTTATAGGGGCAGTGTGGTTGGATCTGTGATAGTGGCAGTGTGGTTGGCTCTGTTATAGGGGCAGTGTGGTTGGCTCTGTTATAGGGGCAGTGTGGTTGGCTCTGTTATAGGGGCAGTGTGGTTGGCTCTGTTATAGGGGCAGTGTGGCTGGCTCTGTTATAGTGACACTGTAGTTGGCTCTGTTATAGGGGCAGTGTGGTTGGCTCTGTTATAGGGGCAGTGTGGCTGGCTCTGTTATAGGGGCAGTGTGGTTGGCTCTGTTATAGGGGCAGTGTGGTTGGCTCTGTTATAGGGGCAGTGTGGCTGGCTCTGTTATAGGGGCAGGGCGGCCGGCGCTGTTATAGTGACACTATAGTTAGCTCTGTTATAGGGGCAGTGTGGTGGGTTCTGTTATAGTGACACTAGTTGGCTCTGTTATAGGGGGAGTGTGGTTGGCTCTGTTATAGTGGCAGTGTGGTGGGTTCTGCTATAGTGGCAGTGTGGTTGGCTCTGTTATAGGGGCAGTGTGGTGGGTTCTGCTATAGTGGCAGTGTGGTTGGCTCTGTTATAGTGGCAGTGTGGTTGGCTCTGTTATGGGGCAGTGTGGTTGGTTCTGTTATAGGGGCAGTGTGGTTGGCTCTGTTATAGAGGCAGTGTGGGTGGCTCTGTTATAGTGGCAGTGGGGTTGGTTTCGGTTTTTTAAATTAATTTGGCCCAGTGTGGTTGGTTTTTTCTTGGGGGCTTTTTTGTGGTTTGCTTGTTATAGGGGGGCCCAAGGGGTGGGTTGGCTCTTTTTTCCTTTTGGGGGCAGTTTCTGTTATGTGGCAGTTTTGTTGGTTTTGTTATAAGGGCCAGTGGGGACCCTTTTAAAGGGGGATCTAAACAAAAAAACCCATCTAAGCCATCGGGCCAGAGATACTGCTTCAAAACCGTCATTATTTGGTTATTATCATTTCGGGTTTATTTAGAGCTAATCTTTAATCACTCCCTTTTGGGTAGTGTTGTTTTCAAACCAGTAAAAAATGGGAAAAAAAGGTTTAATAGACTGTGAACCCTTTTTCCCTTTGGAATCCTTTCCAAAGTATCTACGGGAACACATCTGGGTAACAGAGCTGTGGAAATGTTTGCAGTTGAAAAACCACATTGTGAACTATGGAGGGGGAAGGCTTTAAATTATTATTGTCATAGATGATTCCCAATGGGGAAAAAACAAACCGGAATTTTGGGGACAGTGAGATCTGTTTAAATTTCAGGTTAGAGGCTGGGTTTGGGTTCCCCTGGTATCATAGTATCACATGTGACATGCTTAGATACCCTTGTTTGCAGAAAAGTATCAAAAAGTTTGTTTTAACAGTACTTCAGTGCTTTTTTCCCAAAAAGGGATTGCACATGGGGAGGTTAAATTACTGTATGGAAATTAAGTTAAATGTAAAAATCAAAACCGAAATCCATATTTTTCAATGTTGTTGAGCAGAAGGAAATGATTTAAAACATTTTTTGACTTTATTAGTAAAAATTTTGAAATATTTGAAAAAGAATCTTAAGAAAGCGGAATGTTGGTTTACCCCCGGGTCGAACCCAGAAAAATGTTGTCATGTATTGTAGGGGCTGGTGATAGAATTTGAATGCAAAATTTGGAAACCCCTAATGTAAAAACCGCATTTTTAAAGAAAACCCTGTCACATAAAAATTTTTCCCCCCCTTTTTGGGGGACAGAAAAAAGTTTGGTGTCAGACCTGTGTTTCCGGTGTGTCCCCTTATTCTGTAGTTGAGCGTTTTCTTTTATTAACCCCTTCCCGACATTTCCCAAAAACTCTTTCGGCATGTGGGTAGGGGTTCCCCCAAATTGCCGTTTATTTAGTCAAGGCGATCTTGCGCGCTCAAGGGCGGGGGCGGAAAGATCGGGGCCCTTGGAAAAGGGGCGTATTTTTCCCGGGGGCCCTTCATGCCCCACCCCCCCGGGGATGTGGGGGGCCAAAAAGTGGGAACGGGAAACGCCGTAGCGGGAAAACGGAGGAGGTTCCTCTTGCCCCGGGGATCCCTGGGGCCGGTAAATGGGCTGACCCCGCTACTGTTTCTCCTCCCAGACACCCCGGAGGGAAATTTGGAAAAGGCTTCGGGTTGTTTGGTGACGTCACAAATCCCCAAATGCTTGTGGGGCTTTTGTTGACAGTTTCCCTGGAGCCCAAAAAAAAACAAAAAAAACAGCTAAAAAATTTTTGTGTGTAAATTCCTTTTGCCATGAACGATTTGACGATCGTTTATGAAATTAAAAACCCCTGGGGAAAAGTGTAAAAAGTGTGAAAAAGAAAAAAAAATGAAAAAATAATAAAAACAAACACAAAAAAAAAAAAAAAAAAACCCAGGGAAATCGCCTTTTCCCCCTTTACAAAGGGGCAATCCCCCCAAAAAAGATCAAAAAAAAATAAAGTCCCCATTTTGGTATCCCCGCGGGGGCTTTTTTAGCGAGCCCCCCTAAAAATTCTGTCATTTTAAATTTAAACCCCGAACGGTAAACCCCTTAAAAAAAAAAAAAAAAAAAAAAGGTCCGGGTTTTGCGATTTTTGTTCACCCGCGGGCCAAAAAAATTTGGAGAAAAAAGTTTAAAAAAAATCTTTTAAACATCAAAGTGATCCCAATTTAAAAGTCGGGTTCATCCCGAAAAAAAAAAGCCCCTTACACAGCTCTGTATACAGAAAAAATTAAAAAAAGTTCGGGCTATTAGAAGATGGTGTGCATAAAAATTGTTTTCCCCACAAAAAAACAACTTTTTTTTCAAAAAAAATTTGTGCTTTAAAAATTAAAAAAACAAACATAAATTGGGGAAATCCCTTTAATCGTCTCAAAAACCAGAGTAAATTTAAATTGTAAAGGATACTGCCCCGGTGAACCTATTAAAAATAAAAAAAAAAAACATGCTGGTTTTGCAGTATTTTTTTCCCCTTTGCCTTTTCCAAAAAAACGGTTTTAAAAGCGTCATAAAGTTTTGCCCCCCAAAAAATGATCCCAATTAAAAAAATTTCAACTTTCCCGCAAAAAATGGCCCCTTTTCCCGCCCCAAAAAAAAAGAAAAATAAAAAAATTTTAAGGGGTCAAAAGACGCAGCGAGAAAAAAAAGTGTTTTCCTTTTCAAAAAAAAAGTTTTTTTATTGTGTAAAATGAGTAAAAATTAAAAAAAAATATACAAAATGGGGTATCGTTTGTAACCCGTTTTAAACTGCTGAGAAAACAGATGTCATTTATATCGCACAGTAAAATTTGAAAAAAAATAAAAAAAAAAAAACACTACCAGGATTGTTTGTTTTTTGTCCCCAAAATGCCCCCCCAAAAAAACCTTAAAAAAAAGTGACCCAAAGACAAAAACCCCCCCCGTAATGGTCCCAATAAAAAACATAAAAATCATGTTGTAAAAAAAAAGGGCCCAAAGCGCCCCCCTATCCCAAAAAATTTAAGAAAGCTAGGGTGCCCAAAATTAAAAAACAAAAAAAAACGCAATTTTTATAAAAAAATTTTATTTTTGTGTAAAAGAAAAAAAAGCTTTAGAAAAAATTAAAATTTATATAAATTGTAATTTGTACCGACCCCATAGTAAGTTATCCCGTAAATTTTTACCCCCGGGTTTAAAGGCGAATATTGAAAAAAAATGAACCCCAAAAAAAATTGGGGAAAACTGCGTTTCCCCCCCCTCCTTTCCATGGCCCAATGTTTAAAAAAAATTTAAGGAAACCTGTGTCCCCAAAATGCAAAAAACCCCCTTAGATGAGCCCCCTTTAGGGGTGTTAAACCCAAAATGGGGAAATTTGGAAGGTTTTTCCACTGTTCTAGTTTTTGGGGCCTTTGCAGAGGCCCATGGCCCCCCAAAAATTCTGGGGGCCCAATACCCAAATAGCGCCCCATCCCTTGTCCCCCCCGGCCAGGGCCCCCCCAAAACCCGCAGTTTACCCCCACATGTGGGGTTTGCGACTTTGGAAAAAAATTGCGTAACACTTTTTTTGGGGGTTTTTTTTTTCCAAGTTTCCCTTGAAAAAAATTTTAAACATTTTAGCTAAAAATTTGCAGTTTAAATTGGAAAAAAAAAAATATTTTTATTTTTGACCCAAATGCAAAAAAAAATTTTTGTGAAACGTTTTGGGGTCGAAATCCCTCACTACCCCTTGGTTTATATTGTAAGGGGTGTATTTTTTCCAATAGGGGGTGTTTTAGGGGAAAATTGGGGGTTTTTAAAGTTTTGGAACCGGGGGGGGTCGAAAACCCTAAAATGGCCCTAAAAAAAATGTTTTTTGAAAATGGCCCCCAGAGCCCAGTAGGTGTTTTCCCTCCTTTTGGGGTTGTGGTAAAAGCCAAAAATTTGCCCTAGGGCCACTATGGGATATTTTTTAAAAAGGGGAAAGAATTGGGGAATTTTAATAATTTGCATTTCCTGATCACATTTCCCTGTTTCTTGTAAAATAATTTGAAAAAAAATTAAAAAATTTGAAAAAAAAAAAGGGGGAAAATTTTTGAAATTTCACTTCCCTTTGTTTTAAATTTCCTGTGAAACACCAAATGGGTTAAAAAACCCTTCCCTTTAAATGGGTTTTGTATTTAAGGGGTGTTTTTTCCCTTTGATGAGGTCATTTAGGGGGGTATTAACATACGGGTCAAACAAATTTATGTTAGAATGGATTTGGCCCCTAAAAAATGTTATTGCAAATTTTTTTAAAAATGTAAAAATTAAATACTAAATTTTTAACCCCCTAATGTGGTCAAAAAAAAAAAAAATATCCCAAAAAACCTAAGGGGCTATGGTAGAGGGCCTTAGTTATAAACTTTTTTTGAGGAAATAACTATCTGTCAAACTGCAGAATTTTTAAAAATTGGAAAAATTTTCACATTTTTCACATAAATTTTGATTTTTTTTCAAAATAAACAAGCTTTTTTTTGGGACCAAAATTTTTACTATTTTTTAAAGAAAAGGGTGTCACGAGAAAAGCAATCTCGGAATCACAGGGTTTTGGGTTAAAGTGTCAAAAAGTTATTCTCACATAAAGTGACACATGACAGATTTCAAAAATGGGGCTCTGTCAGAGAGGCCAAAACTGGCTCCGGCGGTAAGAGGTTAATGCTCAAATCTGCAGTTTTCAACCAGAAGAGTCATTCAAAGAGTCAGTTTTTTTTTCAAACCCCGCCCACTGGAGGCTAGCCCCGCCCACCTCAACTAATAAACCTATTACTTTGAAACATGTGAATAACTGTCAGTGGGCGGGGCTAACACCTAATTATGAATAAGATTTGAGGGGTAAATGCTCTAAAACTGCTGCATCTTACAGAATAAGGGACACAGCGCTGGGAACAGCAGGTCTGACACTAGCTTGTGCTGCCATCAGCAAGGGGGGGCACAACCTATGTGACCGGTTCCCTTTAAAATCTGTAGTATGGTTCCTCCAGAAGCTGTAACACATAGAGCCAAAATGCATAAAGTACTATAGAAAAGGTAGAGGGTTACTTAAAGGAGTTGTCTCACTACAGGCTTTCAGCCTACCTCAGTGTGTCTGGCAGCATAGGATTTTTGAATTCAGGGGCGTGCTTCTTGTCTGCCTCTTCTCCTCCCCCTTTCACCCTCCCCTCAGCACACAGACAGCTCTCCTCCTCCAACTGCAGTAACTTCTATACAGCAGGGTGAGGGCGAGGGGGTCTGCTGCCAGGGTTAACCCTGTGTGTGCCTGCCTAGATCTGCTGCTCACTGCTGGATCAGCTGCACTGTGCTGCTGTGGCTAAGCTCTTGCTGCTCCTCTCCACAGAGTCAGGAGACAGGAGAGGGCTGATCTATGAGTGTGGAGGGGTCTGTGAAGCTGTGTATGCTAATAGCAGAGCAGGGGGGGGATGCAAGTGTTCCTATACCCCCTGCTTAGCATACAAATCTCCAAGGACATCTCAAGCAACAACAAACAAATCCTGTTCTGTGCTGTCCTCCCATCAGAACAGACACAGGGCAGCTGTGAAGTGAGTTACTATAATCACGATGTGTCACTAATACAGCAGAGCAGGGAGGGATATGAACCGTTCACATGCCCCCTGATCTGTTCTATTAGTATAGTCAAAGCTCCACAGACACATCATGATTATAGTAACACACTTCACTGCTGTCACATCGTACTGACCACAGATCAGCCTCATCTCTGCTCTCCTCAATCTGTGTAGAGAGCAGGAGGGAGCAGGCACACACAGGGTTAATCCAGGCAGCACAGCTACACAGACACAGAAGCCAGAGCCCTGCCCCTTCCCTACAGAAGCATCACAAGTGGCCTCATACTGTGCGGGAGGGGCTCTGTGCTGAGAAGCTGATGAGTCACCAGCATTGACAGCCAGTGAGAGAAAAATCAACAGGTCGGTGGCTATAGTGATTTGAGGAGCTGATGCACTCCTACTACCAGGAATAACTCAAAATCAGTAGGACATTTGTAATGAACATATATTGCAAAGCTGCTTGTTTTTTAAAGGTCTTTTAATTAAAACCCAATCATTGTAGCAAGACAACCCCTTTAATGTATATTCTGGTACATAGGAAGCAGTATTATAGTAGTTATATTCTTGTCTATAGGAGGCAGTTTTATAGTAGTTTCAGTCTTATACATATGGAGCAGTATTATAATTGTTATATTGTTGTAGATAGTGTGGAATATAATAGGAATATTATTATATAAAGGAGCAGCGTTATAGTAGTTATATTCTTGTACAAAGGGGCAGTATTATAATTTTTATATTCCTGTGCATAGAAGGCAGTATTATAGTAGTTATATTCTTGTACATAGGGGGCAGTATTATAGTTATATTTTTTTTACATAGGGACAGTATTATAGCAGTTATATTCTTGTACAAAGGAGGCTGTATTATAATAGTTATATAATTGTACATAGGGACAGTATTATAGTTATTATATTCTTGTACATATTCTAAAAGGCACATGGAAATAGAACCGGGACTCTACAGCTTCAAGGCTCAGTGAGTTGGATGTGACCTGAAGAATGCTACTTCCAATAGAGGGTGCTATCGAGTCCCAGCTCTTTTCTCATGAAGCATACAAGGTATTAAGGGTGACTTTTAAGTAGTCTGGAGTCCTTTCAGCCCAAAAACTGGCACAGCCCTTTTCTCTAGATTTATAGTCAGATGCAGTCCAAAACTAGGCACATTATTGGATGCCCAACACACTTTGTAATGCGTCTGAGATGGGGGGGTATTCTGGAGGCATGTCGCAGCACAACCGTGTGATTCTACACATTTATGACGGGAGGACGGCAAAACTGGTGAGTTACTGCTGGAACAGCCAGACCAAGTTAAAAGTGGCTCATCTGAGCTTGATTTGTCGTTCTGGAGCTAGAAAGCGCCTAATCTATGACCCGCAGCAGAACAGGCTTATAGATTCAGACGCATTCTACACAAAATACATAAATGTCGCCCTAAGTCTCCACACTCTGATATGCTGCTTCTCCCTAATGAGATACCTTACCCATTTTGAGCCATACTCATTCCTTATCATCTAGCCAGCCAGTATTTTACTCTGCACTGATAAAGGGCAATAACCCGAAACAGCTATCTGCAAATGAGCAAACCGGTAAGGCTTTATTAATCTCTTTCATATTGCAAGGCTTAGTGAGTCACATGTGACTTGAGGAATGCTACAGCTGAAACCAGAAGTTTGCATACACTATTTAAAAAGACACATATGCATGTTTTGCACATTGACATGAAATCAGAATAAATCTTACCTGTTTTAGGTCAATTAGGATTACCAAAATTAGTTATATTTGCCAAATCCCAGAATAATGAGAGAATTTTTAAGGCACTTTTATTACTTTCTGCAAAGTCAAAAGTTTACAAACATTTCATTTGTATTTGGTAGCATTGCTCTTAAACTGTATGACTTGGGTCAAACATTTTGGATATCCTTCCACAAGCTTCTCACAATAGTTGGTGGGAATTTGGCCCTTTCCCTCCTGAAAATAATTGGTGTAACTGAGCCATGTTTGTAGGTCGCCTTGCTCGCACCTGCCTTTTCAACTTTGCTCATAAATTTTAATAGGATCGAGATCAAGGCTTTTTGATGGCCACTCTAAAACATTGATTTAGTTATCCTTACTTTGTAACCAGTTTGGTAGTATGCTTCGGGTCATTGTCCATTTGGAAGATCCATTTCCTCTCAAGCTTTAATGTCCTGGCTGATGTCTTGAGATGTTGCTTCAGTATTTCCTCATGATGCCATCTATTTTGTGAAGTGCACCAGTCCCTCCTGCAGCAAAACATCCCAACAACATGATGTCGCCACCCCTGTATTTCACAGTTGGGATGATGTTCTTAGGCTTCCAAGCTTCTCCCCTTTTCCTCCAAACATAAGGATTGTCATTATGGAGTTCAATTTTAGTTTCTTCAGACCACAGGACATGTGTCCAAAAAATGTAGCTCTTTGATCCTATGTGCATTTGCAAACATTAATCTGTCTTTTATATGTTTTTTTTTTTTTTTATGTAATCGCTTCTTCCTGGCAGAGTGGGCTTTAAGCCCATGTTGATACAGTACTTGTTTCACTTTGGATAATGACACAATCTTACCAGCTTTCGCCAGCATCTTCACAAGATCTTTTGCTTTTGTTCTTGGGTTGATAGGCACATGTCGGTCCAAAGCACGGTCATCTCTGAGGCAGAGAACCCCTCTCTTACTTAGTGGTATGATGGCTGGACATTCCCATCTTGTTTGTATGTGCATATAATTGTTTGTACAGATGAACGAGGCACCTTCAGGTGTCTGTAAATTGTACCCAAGGATAAACCAGATTTTTGCACGTCCACAGTTCTCTTCCTGATATCTTGGCTGATTTCTTTAGACTTTCCCATGATGTTACACATAGAAACAGTGTGTTTCTGGTGTGCATTAAATCGGGTGAGGTAGGAGTACCCACTACTGTGGTATTGACAAGAGTGTTGATAGGGGTTGTACCTAGCACTCCCAGCAGTGAGCAGATATTGTGGTGGAGGTGGTGGTAGAGTGGGTTGTGTAAGTGGTGGTAGAGTATGTTGGGGAGGTGGTGGTGCTTGTAGATTAAGTTATGGAGGCTATGCTACAGTGGGCAGTGACGTTGGAATGGGTGGATAGATGGTTTGGTCTGGGGGATTTCAGACTCTATCCGGCTGATGTGTAAGAGTTGCACCTTGCACCCCTGCAATCCACCACAGACCAGTGGCAAGAAGACCGATGTCTAGCGTGGATTGGGGTGAGTCCAAGACTGTCGCTGAGATGAGACAGAATGCCATGTAGTGGTCTTGTTGAGCAGGTTTTAGATGGAGGCAGTGACCTGCAATGTAATAAGCAAAATAATTGTATCTGTCATACCGTCAACCTGTCGTCAGGGACGTAGCTAAAGACTCATGGGCCCGGGTGCAAAACTTCAGTCTTGGGCACTGTCTGTGGACCAATACTATTCAGCAACAGGTCCCCTACTTGACGTGACAGATGTCTACGGTGTAGCACGCTGCAGAAAATTATTTCCATTTAAAGGAATTTCAGGGGTTTAAGTATTTTGAAACCGCTGAAAATCTGACGGAAAAATGTCCTCATAGACTTTAATACAAAAAACGACCTGTAGTCTACACAGGATGATTTTTTTACGGTCGGTTTCGGGTGCCAGCGGTTTAAGGAACATGTAAAATTCAACGGCCGGACGGTTTTTCAGTGGTTTTTTGGCACGGTTTTTGGACGGTTTTGCTGAAAAACCACCCAGATATTTAAACAAGGCATGTGAATATTGCATACATTAAAAGCTGGCTGAAAAAATTTCCAAAAAAACAGACGAAACCAACACGCCAAAAAACTCGTCGGAAACTCAGTTGCTTTCGATAAAAAAACTGACATAGTACTCAGGTTCAAAGTGTTTTGTAGGTTTTGGTTTTCAATGAGTTTTTTGTCCTATGCTGTGTAGACCTAACCTTATAGTGGTATTCCACTACATAGTAGGCAGTTTTAGGCTCGAGCCAAAAAACGTCAGAAAGATGACGGCATTTGTCCTATGCGGGACTGCAACTTTTGTCTCTGATTTGTCACCGCAGGACTCTGGCGGGATATGCAACATGTTGTATATTCTGCCAGATTTTTAACGCAGGGGTTAAAAACCCATGTTGTATAGACTACAGCACGGGTTTTCATTGCTGTCTATAAAGCACAGTTTCAAAGAACTGAAACTGCTGAAAATCCGACAATATTTCTATGCTGTGTAGACAAAGCCTTATAGGGGTTGTCTCACTACAAGGATTGCTTTTTATATTAAAGATTTTATAAAAACAAGTCACTTTGCCATATATATCCATTATCAGTGTCCTATCTTTTCCTAAATATCCCCTCTTGTATGGGCTGCATCAGCTCCTCAGCTCACTATAGCTACAGACCTGTTCAATATCTCATGATAAACTGCCAGCACTGGCTGCTATAGCTACAGACCTGACTTCTACTGCAGCCTAGTAGAAGCCAGTAAACACATCCCTGAATTCAAAATGAAACCAAGGAAACCGGACTGAGGCAAGATGAATCAATGTAGTGAGACAACCCCTTTAAAGTAGTTACATAAGTGCAGAGTATTTAAATTTCTGCAAAATTGCTGCAAAATAAGCTACATTGACCTGAATGTATAAAATGCTTTCATGTTACTTTTAGCTAATTTATTACAATATGTTTTGGTTTTTTATTCATTCAATACAATCAATACTTTCTCGAGGCACAAAACACATTTTTGTCGTTCTCACATACCATAAAGCTTAGCTGTGCTCTGGGAAAAACACAGAGTGAAGCCAAGACAACATAAAATATTAATGCTTGTAGTAAAAGTTACAGTAGGTTGTTCTTAACCTTATAAAGCCTTTAATAATGACTGAGGGACCCCTGAATATAACAGATACCTGTATTTATATATACTGTACCATGACTATGATTTATTGCATTTTTTGCTCCTTTTACAGCTGATTAGTGAATTAGATCACAAGCAAGTATTAGTCGTTGAGTCAGGGGTGTAGCTGTAGGGGGTGTAGATGTGAAGTGTGTAAAAACCTTAGTTATCCTTATTTTGGAAAGCAGTGTGAGTGTATTATAGAGTCTTAGGTATAGCAGTAACCGGAATGTTAGTTTTAGTGGCTATAGATTAACATAGAAGTTGTTCACAGTTTTAGTCTGCCCGGTAACAGTGGTGTCATACCCTTCCAGCCAATAGGGAGCTGAGTCTCTGTGTAGCAGAAGTGGGGCTAGCTGCCAGTTGCGGGGGATACAAAGTTATCTAGAGAGAAATGTAGTTTTAGGCTATATTCACACGGCTTAACTGCGGGACGTAATTACGCCCCGCAATTACGCCGTGTGGCCGGGACGGGAGCGGGGGAGTGAGCGGGGGCCGGCACCTCGCCGGCCCATTGACTTGCATTACCAGCGGCGCGTATACGCCGCTGGTAATTCACATGTCACTTATCTCCCCGCCCGGCGGATCGCCGACCAGGGAGAGGAGACGTAATTCCAGTTCTCTATGAGAACTGTGGATTACCGTAATGACTAGGCCGTTTTCAGCCCGTAATTTGCGCACTCCGGCGCGTAATTACGGACCGAAATACGGCCCATTTTAAGCCGTGTGAACATGGCCTTAGAGTCAGTCTGTTGGAGAGTCTGCTAGAGTTTGCACTGAGGAGGCAGATAGGAGCAGGATTCCCCATTCCGGCTGGAATGCGGGGCAGCAGATTTTCGTGAAAAGGAAAGGAGAGGGCTAGGAAGCCTTGGAGAAACTTGTAAATAGTTCCAGTGTTTGATAGCAAGCAAGCCGGGATGTAGCCGGGGCCGAAACCTGTCTTCCGGCCACAGCGTATAGGAGAAGGGGCCACAAGGGTCCTCAAAGGCAGCAGGAGTAGCCAACCTGGACGGAGTGGAAGAAGCCACTTATGCAAGTCGGGTTAAAACAGCAGTGAGGTAGGCTTGGAGGATAGCCCCCTCGGGTACTGCTGGGCGTGTGAGTGAAGCTGCAAAAGCTGCATGATTCTCTATGCAAGTGACAAGAGTGTTCTGTATTCGTCGTTGTTGGAAGACAAGGAAAGTAAAGCCGCAGTTCTCCCGGTCAGCAAGTGTCTTTTGTCTTTATTTGTACGCCGGTACTCAGAGTCCCACATCGTCTCTCCCCGCAATTCAAAAGAACCTAAAAGGAGTGGCAACCACCACCCTTACATAGATGCAGCAGTTTCACTTGGGCCCTGGTACCTGAGGCAGTCCCCTGTGACACATAGGAAGACACCAGTGTTTTAAATGGCACATGACAGATGGGGCCAGGTTACAGACTTTACAATGGAGTCTAAGGGCGCTTTCTCACGGCACAGGACAAAGCACTCCCCCTTCACATTGGCTTTGCACAGATTGTGCTAGCACAATGTTTTGCGGCCGGACCGCGGGCGGCAAAACCGCCGGACGGAAAACCCGTGCAGTGGGGACTGCTGCACAGGTTTTCCATAGAGCACAATTGTGCTCATTTTCGGACGGTTTTTCAGGTGGTGCCGTGGGGACATGCCCTAAGAGTTTTAAGTTACAATTACATATTTAAGGAATTACATGGTTTCCCCAAAGGCTGTAGGGCACTCTTTACTACTATATGACAAACATAGATATATGATTTACCTATAAGTAGGTATAAAGAACATGTTTTATACTAGATGATATCCTTACTGTTTATTACTATATGGTTTTCCCATAGGCTATAGGATTCTGTTTATACTACATGGCAACCCTACTGATTACTATTATATGATTTCCACAGAGGTTGTAGGACAGAGTTTATGACTATATGGTTTTCTATTGGCTATAAAAAACTGCTTAATGCTATAGATTCCCCATAGACTATAGGACACTGTTTGATACTATTCAGTTTTCTAAAGTCTATAAGACACTGTTTGCTACTATATGATCTTTTATAGACTATAGGACATTGTTCATGACTATAAGCTTTTTCACTAAAGCTTCAGATGCTTTGTTGTTAATTGTATTATATTCTGTACTTAATATATCACTTCCAAGAATGCCAGAGTTCTAATCCAGCTCAACCACATGTGGAATGTATGAAGTTGATACAGATGTGCAGACCGCACCACGCAACAGGGAATAGAGAAGGGCAGTGAAGTCTTGTAACAATCTTATTGCCTGAGGAAAAATGTTATAATACACTTGAAGTAAGTCAGTCTTCTAAACAGAGAGGGACTGCTTACAATTCCAGTATCAGACTGCGTTGCCTAGGGTCCACAAATAGGATTAACCCTGGGTGCCCAAACTGTAGTTAAGAGGGGATATTAATACACACTGAGAAGCAATGAGTAACAATGTTTTGAACTTTTGACTTTCAGGCTCCATATCTCACCATCCACTACTGCTTTGAACATGAGACTACAGTCATTTTATAGACAATCACCTTGGCTATCTTATACATAAATTTGACTTGCAACTAGTTAGCCTCTGCTTAGTTTTGCAGATTCTTGTCATGTAACTGTATTGTTACTGTTTTGCTCCTGGTGGTGGAACAATCTTTTTCTTCATATATACATTCCTTAATAGCTCAGTGTGTTTTTAAGCTGAATTGCAAGCAAAGGGTCAATGGTTCGAATCAACAAGCTGCCATGAAGATTTCCCAGGAAAATAGAAACAGCATCATCCAGCTCATCGATAGTGGTCAATGGGAAAAGAAAATTGCCAAACTGCATTATGTGAGGCTCACATAATGAGCCTCACATAATGCAGAGGTTGACATCCAGGCAAAATATCAGAGTCAACAAGTTGGCTCATCACAAGGTCTATCAGTTCAAACACGGCAGTAGAGGTGGCTCGTATGCTTTATAATAGTGAGATCACAGGTGTCCATGCAAGCGACAGAAAGGTGGCTCAAAAACAGGTATATCATCATAAGAAGTGTCGGCTTGAGCTCGCAAAAAAGTATGAAAAGCGGACAGTAGAAGATTGGAAATAGGTGATTTGGAGCGATGAGATGAAAGTCCAGGCAATGATGTGTAGACCTAACCTTATAGTGGTAGTCCTTTACACAGTAGGCAGTTTTAGGCTTGAGCCACACAGCATAGGACAAAAAACGTCAGAAAGCTGACGGCATTTTGTCCTATGCAGGACTGCGGTTTTGGTCACTGATTTACGCAAAAACGTTTTAGTTTTTGCCATCGACCTATATAATTGAATGTACAGCAATCCAATGGCACACCGCGGGACTCTGGTGGAATATGAAACATGTTGTATATTCTGCCAGATTTTTAACGCAGCGGTTAAAAAATCATGCTGTATAGAGTACAGCATGGGTTTTTCATTGCTGTCTATGAAGCACAGTTTCAAAATGACATAAATGGGTCTGAGAGAATCAAGGGAAAAGGTGGCTGATGGATTGAGAAATTGAAGGAACTGTAAAGTTTGGTGGAGGAAGCCTGATGATATGGGATTTTTTACACAGTGTTTTATACTTGACTAGGATCGTTGGTGGCTTCAATGCTGAGCTATATGTGAGTATCCTACAAGATGAGTTACTTCATACACTCGAGTACTATAGGTATGAAAAAGACGGCATAGTGTTCCAGCAGGAAAATGACCCAAAGCATACGTCGAGATTGGCAAAGAAATGGTTAAATGACAATGCTAGATTGGCCCCCACAGTCCCCAGACCTCAAACCAATCGAACACTTGTGAGCATAATTGAAGAAAAAGCTGTACTCAAGTGAGTTGACCAGTAGGCACCAACATTGGGAACGTGTAGAAGAGACCTGATATTAGATTTTGGTCGAGACATGCTTGAATCTGATGGGGAGCATGCCCAGAAGGATTCAGACACTGCTGAAAACCAAAGTTAGATTTTCAAAATAATAACAAAAAAATTAAAATAACAATTTTTATTTTTAGGAGTAAACAGTAAGAATGACAATAATCTGCATAACTAAGCATATGCTAAGTAGTTGCAAGTAGTGGATGGTGAGATATGGAGCCTGAAACTCAAAAAGTTAAAATCACTTTAGCATATGCAAAAAAAGAAACATGGATCGCACATCCTTACTATACGTTGATCTAATGCTTCTCAGCATAATTTTATACAAAAATGAACAGGAGGTTCTTAGTATACTTTTTGATCAAAACGTATTTGCCCACTTGCCACATCACGGCGACCTCTTTAAAGTGGGTCCCTACGCTAATGGGGGCATCACTGCATGGCAGCCACTGCATATGTTTTTCAAATCACTTTAGCTTGTCAGTGTATAGGTAGACTAGTCTAGAAAAAAAAACATTTTCAACATGACAACATGACTCCACAGCATCAACTACCATTTTATTTGTTATATATTTTTGTCCTTTCAATTATTTCTTGAGTTTCGTAATCACGTAAGTATCAAATAAGGAGAATCTAGCGCATAGTTGACAATTTCAAAGCTGATTTTTATAGCATTTTTGCATGGCAATACAAGATGGTAGCTTTATCCTACAAAAACAAGTTGCTTTTGGAAAGGTTTCCTCGTAGCGTTTCTACAATTTTTGCCTGAGGTTTGGTTGATAGAGATGCATAATATTCTCTTGTGATTGACTTTCTATGCTCATATTTTTCCCAGAACTTATCCAGCAAATTTCTCCACACAAGACATTTTGAGATGAGGAGAACCAGAATGTTTCTATTCCTTAGACTTTTCTTTAATTTATGGTTCATAATGATAAATCCGGGTTTCATCCATTGTAACATGTCAATCCAAAAAGTTGTGACAATGTTACACTCATTACCAAAAAAAAATCAACCATAATCATAGCTCCATAAATTGGGGTTAGGGTTATTTTTTTAAATTTTTTTTTTACTGGTTTTAAATGGGTTACTTCAATTAAGGGTTAGGGTTACAGTCAGGATTAGGGCATACTTTAGGGATAGAGTCAGAGTGAAAAAATGTAGGTTTGGGATGTGTCCAAGGACATGTATGAAAATAAAAGCAGAATTCCAACAACAAAATTACAGGGCAAAATACAACTTTTAAATAAACCTTAGACCAAAACAAATAATTAATTCAGGTCATAATAGATTCAGACCCCCAACTAAACACCTAAATAAATTTAGACCCTAGCTCCCCATTGTCCCTCTCTCTGTCACATCATGCTCTCCTTGCCCCCTTTCCCACACAATCTTGTCTCCTTTTACCATTTACCTTTTTAAATTATTTTTAGGGGAAAATGAATACTTTTTCTTTCTTCTTCCCTATCCATTTTCATCTCCTGTCTTACCTGTTTTCTCCTTTCTTGTCTTTTCCTCCTAAGGGTTTAATCTCATTGTCATTATTTTACTAGTCAAATCTCCTAGTAGGAAAAATGTTAAAAAGTTTAGAAATTATAAAGTGAAAACATTTTTTCCCTTTACACCATTTTTATTACTAAAATTAAAAAAGAGTAAACACTGCACATAATTAGCATTTATCGCGTCTCTAAGAACCCGACAAATTGTAAAATTAATGTCCAGTAAATGTTGAAAAAATAAAATAATAAATAAATAAAAGCCAAGTCTAAATTGTTATTTTATGTTAATCTCAATTTCAAACTACAACAATAAAAAGTAATTAAAGTCATGTGCCCCTAAACAGTCCCAATGAAAACAATTCAGCCCACAAAAAACAAGTCATCATACAACTACAATGACTAATATTAAAAAAAGTTCTAGTTCTTGAAACAAGAAAACAAAATATTCTGTGAAATAAGTGTTTTTTATTGTGCAAAACTATTCATAACAACCAGTAAAAAAACTAGAATAAACTTATTTTTCTACTCCATACTGTAAAAACTATAAAAATAAATTACAAGTACCCCCCACAAAAAAATTAAAGAAGGCAATTTAATACATTTTATGTATCCCGAAATGGTGCCTATAAAACTTTCAACTCACTCTATAAAATACAAGCTCCTATACGGATACACTGAAGAAAAAATAAAAACTTAGAACTAGTGGAGCAGAGAGGGGTAAACAATTTTACACATCATTTAACCCCTTCCTGACATAGGACGTACCAGTACATCCTGCTGCATCACCCACAATCAGATTAACCTCTTAGCTGCTGCAATGTATTACCATCACCAGAGTTAAGGGAAAGACAGAAGGAGGGAGCTCCTTCTTTCTTTTCTAGATGCAACTGCTGCTGCTGTGTGAGTACCTGACAGCCCGGGAGTGTTGTATGAAACACTTCCAGGCTGTCTGGGATGTCACCATGCCCCACGATGCATTGCGGGCATTGACGGGCATGGTGAGTGACAGTCGCCATGGAGATCAGTATACAACAGCAATGCTGTTTACTGATCTCTATTGTATCAGTGATCTGAAGATCACTGATACAAATCCCCAATGTGGAAAAGTGAAAAAAGTGGAAGAGTAAAAAAAAGTAAAAACACAAAAAAACCAAAAACACGTACACCGCCCTTTTCCCCTTTTCAAGTGCCAATTGCCCCAAAAAAGATAAAAAATAAATAAGGTAGGAATATTTGGTTTTGCTGCATGTGTAACAATCTACCCTATAAATCTTTCACATTAATTAACCCACATGGGGAACGCCATAAAAAAAAATCAATCACAGAATTGCGATTTTTGTTCATCCCGCAGCACATAAAATGGGATAAAAAGCAGTCATAAACTCATATAAATGCCAAAGTGGTGCCAAGTGTCAGTTCATCCCACAAGAAAAGCCCTTACACAGCTTTGTATACTGAAAGATTAAAAAGTTATGGCTATCAGAAGATAGCAATGCATAAATATTGCTTTACACAACAAAAATTGCAGTATTTTCTTCACCCTACCTTCCAAAAAACGGATTTAAAACTGATCAAAAAGCCTTGTCCCCCCAAAAATTATACCAATAAAAACGTCACCTCATCCTGCAAAAAAACAAGCACCTACACCTCTCCATGAAAAATGAAATGAAAAAGTTATGGCTCTCAAACTCTTTTTTGAATAAAAGGTGTTTTTTTTGTGTAAAATCAGTAAAACATAAAAAATATACAAATTGGATATTGTTGTAATCGCATCGACCTGCTGAATAAAGCTAGCATGTCATTAATACCACACAGTGACCGCTGTAAAAGATTTAAAAAAATACTACCAGAATTGCTGTATTTTGTTCAAAAATTTATATAATTACAATTGTATCAACTCACATGGTAAAGTTAACATGTCACTTATGCCGCACAGCGAACACTGTAAAATTGAATCCTAATAAACAATGGCGAGCTGCCTATGGAACACCTGTATACCCAAAATCCAAAATACACCCCTAGATGAGATCTATGAAGAGTGTTGAATCCAAAATGGGGTGACTTCTGAAAGGTTTCAACTGATCTGGTACTTTGGGGGCTTTGCAAAAGTTACATGGCACCCACCAAAATCTGTGTTGCAAAAGCCAAATAGCGCTCCCTCCCTTGTACGCCCTGCCATGCACCCAGAGAGCAGTTTACACCCACTTGTAGAGCATTGCCTAACTTGGAATAAATTGCGCAACAAAATTTGGCGTACATTATTTCCAGGATTCCTTGTAAAAATAAAAAATTTCCAGCTCAAATTGTAGATTGATGGAAAAAAATATTTTTTTCATTTTCACAGCCTAATGCTAAAAAAATTTGTGAAATAACTGTAGGGTTAATATACTCACTGCACCCCTGGATATATTCCTTAAGGTGTTTAATTTCCATAATGGGGGTTTTTAGAGGTATTTATTAAGTTTTAGTGCCTTAAGGTGTCCACAAACCTGGAATGGTGCCTAAAGAAAATTGTTATGAAAATGAGACCCCAACGTCCAGTATCTGCTCCTCTGTTCTGAGGCTTGTGGTTGAGCCAAATAGCGCACTAGGGCCACATATGAGATGTCTCTACAAACGACAGAATTTGGGGAATCAATGTTGAGCTTCATTTATCTGGTCACACCTACCGTGTTCCAGTAAATAATGGATACAAACTGAAAATCTGAAAAAAAGGGAAATTTTAAAATTTCACCTCCACTTTGCTTTCACTTCTGTGAAATATCTAAAGAGTTAACAAACTTCCTAAAATAATAATAATAATAATAATAATCTTTATTTGTATAGCGCCAACAAATTCCACAGCACTTTACAATTTAGAGAGTATAATTACAGACAAAAGACATACATTACACAATAAAAGCTACTTACAGATGAGACACAAGGTGTGAGGGCCCTGGTCGCGAGAGCTTACAATCTATGAGGGTGTCGGGGAGAGACAACGGGGGAGAAGTGCTAAATTTACAATGGTCCAGCCTTGTTTCATAAATAGGGGGGGGTTTACATAAAAATTGGGTGAACCTGTCACCCTGACTGTACATCTATATATAGATAAGTGCCTGTGAGTGCCCTAGTGTAGGGAGTGATAAAAATGTGTGTGATAGAAGGTGGGGGTTAGCAATTAGTGGTTTTGGTAGGCCTGCCTAAGAAGATTTTCAGGACATTCTTAAAGCTGCGAAGGCTGGGATTGTGCCTGATGGTACATGGTAGGATGTTCCAGAGAACGGGTGCAGCACGTGCAAAATCTTGAAGACGGGCATGGGAGATTGTAAATACTTTAAGGGGTGTAGTTTATTAGATGGTGTCATTTATGGGGGTATCTAACATACAAGCCCCTCAAAGCCAAGTCAGAACTGGACTGGTTCCTAAAAAAATCTATGTTGCAAATCTATTGTTGAAAAATTACTACTAAATTTCTAAGTCCCCCAATGTCATAAAACAAGACATTTAAAAATGATGCCAACCTACAGTAGACATATGGTAGATGCTACTTATACACTATTTTGAGTGGAATAACTGTCTTACACACAGAAATTTCTGAAGTTTAAAAATGGCAAATTTTTCCAAATTTTTTTAATATTTTGAAATTTTTCACAAATAAACAAGGATTGAATGGACCAAAATTTCTTACTGTCTTAACGTACAATATGTCACGAGAAAACAATCTTTGAATCACATGAATAGGTAAAAGTATCAAAAAGTTATTCCCACATAAAGTTTCAGATGTCAGATTTTAAAAAATGGGCTCTGTCAGAGAGGCCAAAACTGGCTGAGGCGGTAAGGGGTTACAAGGGTTGTGTGAGAAACCCAAAAAAATAAGAACATATAATGGAGGAATACTAAAGACAAGTAGTAAATATCACAATCCAGTGTGTAAACGACTTACAAACACTGTTATATCACATATTATCACCATGTTGTAGTTTCCTCCTCACTGGGCCAGTGGGCAGAGCCACAGCTGTTAGGTGCACTGTTTGAAAACTAATGGCGACATGCATGAACGGGGCTGCGTCAGAAGTCTGACGTCTTTTCAGCCTGAAAGCTGGTACAACCCTGTTCGCTCTTTTTTTAACCAGGCGCACTTCACTATCAGGCGCATTACAAAGCGCCCGTCTACCTTGTAATGTGTCTGAGAATGGGGGACATGCGGGAGGTGAGGCGCACTAGAACCGTATGAAGCTACACATTTATAGCTTTAGTACGGCAAATCCAGGCGCATTACTGCTGGCACAGGTAGAGCACTTTAAAAGTAGTTTACCTCAGCCAGAAGTGGCTAGAAAGCGCTAAATCTATGACCCACTGTAGAACAGGTTCATGGATTCAGGTGCATTCTACGCTACAAATGTGCACCAAAAATCATACATGTTGCCCTAGAGGTCCCACAACAGTCGCTTCCTCCCAGCTGAGCTATAGATTCTATATACTATATCCACACCAATTTTTTTATAAATAACATAGTATACAAATACATATATATTCACACTTTTATTGAAACAGTCTCCTTTCTAGACTGTAGAGACGTCACTGACACCACAAATCTCTCAGCCCGACTGAGCACAGCACATGCTCAGTTATGTCACTGAGCCTAATCAGGAAGTAACTCACAGAGTCTGTCCGACTTCCTGTAGGACAGGTTTTTTTTGAGGAAGAAGTCCAGCGGCCATTTTCTTCTCCTCTAAGGATTATTCCTTAGACTTTCCTGCTTTTTCATTATGACATGTAGTTTATGGATTTATTTTTCTTCATTTCCTGGAGAACCCCTTTAAGTAAAAATTAGCTAAATCACTAAAGGGTTCAAATAGATTTAAAGAGGTTTTCCATCTTCCTGGTACCTGAGCTTCCTTGATTGCCTTACTGCGTCACTACTGGATTTTAGAGGTGTGTCTAGACTGGTAGTTTAAGCCAGTGGTACTCTGATGACATCATCATGCCATTAGCTTGAGCGTGAGTGCCCCTGATGCCGCCGGAATCAACTGATAGTAGCATAAGGATCGCGGGCAAGGGATGTGCTTTGGCTGCAGATAAACAAGGGTTAATTACAATAATGGTAAAAACAGTTGTGAACTGTGAATTCTAGCCCTTAAAGAGGTTGTCTCACTACAAAGATTAGCTTTCAACATGTAGGGAACAGTAAATGAAGACATTTTCCAAATGCTTCAAATGATTTTATCACCTTCTGAGGGTTTTCAGGTTTCTCTAGTTACTGACCTCTTTGCTTATTCTCCCGTGCTGTTTGTCTTATCTGATTAGGGAGTCAGGTCATCACACAGTCACAGTTGTGTGTTATCTGATCTTTCAGACAATAGACACTAATTACTACTGTCAACTTTAGCTCTGAAGATTCTCTGGACCTGGTAGCAGGAGATTGTTTATCAAATCTAGACTAATAAGCAGAAGCCTGAATACAGGAGCTCATATGCTAATTACCCACAGCCTGACCAGGAAGTGACAGGATGCATGAATGAAAGAATGCTGCTGACTCTATGAAACAACCCCTTCAAGTTTCTCTAGTATTTCCCCACATGAGTCCACAGTGAAACAATATAAAATGTTGAAACCTACCACTGTTAAATCCTCATTTTGGTAATAATATTTTGCCCCCCCCCCCCCCCCCCCCCCCCCCCCGCCACCACACACAGCCTCTGCTCCCCAGCTTCTGTAATATTAAAAATTCCCAAATGAAAGAGTCTCCAACTCTTGGAGATTACTTATGGATATACAGAGGGGCCTAACATGTCTACACACTTCAATAGTGATTATCTATGTCCTTTGTAAAAGAATTAGAATTGAGTTATGGGGGACAATATATAGTATTATGTTGTCTCTTAAGATGTCTCTAAAGCTATCGCATGGAAGCCATGAGCTAAAATGGTGTAGTTACTTATTTATGATTGAGCAATGTAAAACCATTTGAGGTAGTATTGAAAATTTGAGAACATGCATGAAATACAATGATAATGATGACATGAAATTGATACAGAACTACCAACATGCTTGACAACCACACGTAGTTATTATAGGTTTAACATCTATGGCACAAGCAAAGTTCTGGTAAGCATCATACAGCAACAAGTCCTGCTTTCAGATATGGTGTTAGAAAAGTTTGGGGTAGGAATACATGGTGTGCGCTCACTTGATCACGTTTTGGCCATGACGCATGGCTGACAACTGCTGTGACACCGCGCACCAGATATTTTCAATTAACTTATTGCGCTGCAGTATGGAATTGGAGGTGAACACCCACCAAATCACAAGAGCATTAACACCCAGTGAACACTGATGAACATTGTTCGTTAATGGTCACACAATTATATGAGCGTTTACCTGAAAATCCATACAGCTGCTCATTAAAATAAAATTGATGTGGGACGCTTGCAAATTAAATAATAAACTTTTTGAGCATTCATAGTTATTAAAAATTCTGCACCATTTTTGTTTCAGCTGCTTAGTTATCCATAGTGTACAGCTCATCTCTAGGGGATACGATCAGTGACAAGAGCATATAAGTCCTGGCCGCACATGCTCAGGCCTCACCTCTCCTCTCAGGCAGTTACTGTCAGTCTCTTCCCTGCTTAGTAACCACACACACTCTGAGGCAATGTTCAGCCACAGGTGCTAGCATTCTACTCCTGCCCTCTGTACTCCTTAGTGCAAATAAATTTAAAAAAAGAGAAAGAAACCTCAGTGTGTGCATTGAAAAAAAAAATCCACGTTTGGTTCCTGGACAGATTTAAACCTAGGACTCTCATGCAACATGGCAGGAGTGCGAACTACTCAGCTACACTGTAGCTGCTCATCAACCTTGAATTCTAGGTTACTTGTCCATGGGGAAAGGCATGGTGATGTCAAGCTTGCTTGGCAACATGAAATGAAATGCTTTTGTGGTAATGCTTTTGTGGTAAAACCCACTTTCAATTCATTGAAAATTCCTGCTGTGGGGTGTCACAGCGGTTCTCAGCAACATCATGACCACACAGTGACCACACTAAAACCGTAACATAAGACAGTAGACGAAGCATACAACCGACTTAACACCTCTCAATTTCTACATGTGGGGAAAGGAAAGGAGAAAGAAAAAGCACCCAAACTGCAAAAAATTTTTTGGACGGCTTTTAAGGGAAAAAACCCCTGGGAAACTGTATTTAAAATGTTGCAATATTTTCCCCAAAACCCAAGTCCCCTTGGATTTTTAAGGGTTTAAACATTTTGAGCCCCCTTAATGTGATTGCAAAAGTCAAACGGGGAATTACCTTATCCCCCTGTTGTCTGCATCAATTTATTTTTTAAAATTTTTTTCATGTTTTTTAATTTTTTAAAATTTGTTTGGGGACAGTTAAAGAAATAAGATTTTTCGGATCTTTGGGGGAAAGCTCCCAAAAGGGGGAAAGGGAAAAGGGGGGAAAGTATCACTTTTTTTTTTTTTTCTGTCCACCCTGGTTCCCTTTAAATATAATAGTTATATAAATAGCCAAAAAATTTTTTAAAAATACTTTTAAAATTCGTTGACTAAAAACCGGGATAGTTTGATTCAAAAAAATTAAAAAAAAATTAAAAATGTTTTTTAGAAAGGTTGGCAATGTATTTTTAAATTTAAAGAGTGAGCCCATTTCCATGACCCCCCTTCCCGGAAGCTTTGCAATCCGATTTGGATAGCTGGAGCCCCGACAAAGGAAAGCGACAAAGCTGAAAATTTTCAAAGGGTTTTTCCCCTTTCTTTGTCAAGCTTTGTGGGGATAGATTGCAGGGGAAACCCCGGTTTTATTTAAAACCTTCCATTTAAAAAAAAATTTTTTAAGGGGAAAAAAACATATAAACATTACAATCAAAAAACAAAACACTACATTTTGGAAACATATCCCTAAAAAAAATGTTTTAAAGTTTAAAATTTTGTTTAGCCCAAATTGGGGGGTGAGTGCATCATTTTCCGTTTTCCAAATTTATGCCTCCGTTGAAGAAAATTTCTTTTTAACCCTATTTGTCTGTTTATCTATATCTCAAAAAAACGCCACCCGAAGATCGGAAAACAGTGTGCCTGCCTTAAAAAAAGGGGGACGTGCGATAGTTGTTTTCCAAACTTTTTTTTTTGCATAAATTTCCCTTCTAGATTTTTCTTTACATAAAATTTTTAAAGGCTATTAAGGATTAATGGAAGTTTTGGAGGGGACCCCCTTTTTAAAAAACCCTTTGGCTTTTAAGTATATTATAAAAGACAAATATATATGGGAGAGGTTGTTTTTTTTCTAAAAGGGTTTTTACAAAAAAAGATGGGTAGGGCTTTTGAGGAGATTGCCGGAATTCCCAAAACACCAGGGCGGGAGACATTTCCCCTTCACGGGAAACACAACGGGGCTAATATTTTAAAGCAAGGGGGAGATGCTGGACTTTAAATGGGGAAAAAATTGAACCCAAGATACGGAAAAAATAGCCCTTTTTAAGAAGTATAAAAGTTTAAAAAGTAAAAAATTTAAAAACCCCCCGTTTGCTTTGCACAAAATTACAGAGTACTTAAAAAATATAAAGGGGATACCGGAGGATTTGGGGGAGTCCGTTTGCAGCCTTTCCTGTTTCCCTTTGATAAATCATGAATAAAAAAAAAATTGGTTTGCCAAATTAGAAAACCGTACCCCTTTGGGGAACTTAATTTTTCCCTTTTATTTGTTCGAAATTTTAAAAAGAGTCTTTGGAAAATCTGGCGTTTGGGATAAAAGGGAAATTTATGAGAACTGTGAAAAATAAAAAAAAAACGTCAAGTCTAAACCCATTTTTGAAAAGACATACAGGTTTCCCAAAAACCAACTTTTGGGGAAAAACGGGTTTAAAATTTTTTACTGCAAAATAAAATAAAGAAATTTGAACGTGATTGCAAAGACTATCTAAACAAACAGAGTTTAAACATGGGTAAAGAGGGAATGGGTTTAGGGGATAAATCGTTTTAAAAAAAGAGAAAGTATAATATCTTGGTGCGTTTTTTCTAGCGCATAAAAGTGGGGAACGGGCCAGAGCAAATGAAATTAGGTTAAGGACAAAAAACCAGCCTTTTTTGGAAAAAACCCGACTTTTTTGGGAGTCGGGGGGGCCCATTGGGATTATAGATAAAGGGAAAACAAAAAAAAAAACGACCAGGTGTAGGAAGGGGGCCAAAAAAGGGAACAGGCCCTTAGAAGATTTTTGTGCTCAAAAAATTTAAAATTAAACAGCAAACGGAGGCGCAGAAGAGTTCTGAAAAAGGGGACTAAATTTTGTGCCCCACACTCTAGATTTTTGTTTGTTTTTGAAATTGATTGTATATGTTTATGTGCAATTTACGGGGGAAAAAAAATGTTTTTTCTTTAAAAAAAAAGTCAAGGGAAAAATTTTTATGTTATGGCTCCAAAAAAGTATAAAGAATATTTATTTTAAACCCAGAGATGAGAATTTTTCCCTAACAGGGGTTTCAACAACTTTACTTGAAGATGAAAATGGGAGGTTGGGAAAAGTAAAAAAGGGTTTTCCCCCCCTAATTTGATTTGAGATGAGAAAAAAGCCATAAAAAAAAATTTAAAAAATTTTTAAATTTCAGTTTTTATAATAAAAAAAGCGATAAGGGGGGTGCCTCTGTTGCCCCAAGATAGACAAAAATTATTTGGATGGGGCCCTTTTTGAACGGCTTAATAAAAAATAAAAATATATATAAAAACTCAAAAAAGTTTCCCCAACTACTGGTTTCAGAATATTATTAATAGCCTTTATTAAGTGAAGCGGTCATCGAGAATATAATAACGGGACAGTTTGGGAAAAATTTTGGGATTTAATTTGAAAAAACCACTTTCCCCCATCTTCTTTTTTGTCCCAAAAAGTCCCAAAAATTTCTACTCCCAAACCCCCCTGGGGGCCCCATCGTCTCGGGGTTTAAAACCCCCTTTTAAAACCCAATTAGAAAAATTTAATCGACGGTTCTTACGGGCCTTTCAGTAAAGAGAAAAAGGAACAGTGCCTTACAAAATACAGGTCATTTTTTGAGAACCATAAAAATTTATAGATTGTATGATTGGTTTTATTATGTTATTTGGATATCCCAACCCTTTTTACACTAATATTCCATACCAAAAAAGGCCGGGGGGTAGTTTTTGAAAATTTGTGTGGGGACTCAGCGTTTAAATAATAGATCCAAATTAAATTTTTTTATGGAAATTTTGGGGTGTGGTAATTTCAAAGAATTTTTTTTTTTGGTTTGGTGACCCAAATTTTACCTGCAGCTACGGGGGGGGCCCCCCGTGGGGGGCTCCTGTGGCCCCCAAGTTTTTGGGCCAAACTATTTGTTGCCATGCTAGAGGAAAAATTCATTTTTTTCCCTTAGATTCACATTCTTAAAAATATACTTTGGCGACGCTTTGTCGACGATTGTTTCCCGCTATGGAAGGGAACCCCGAAAAGAAATTTGGGTTCCTTTTTTAGAATATATTAATGCCTACATCCCCTTTATAAAAATTCACCCCCACTAAAAAACCCCCGAATTTTTGTAGAATTCCCTTTATGTCCAAAGGGTTTTAAAGAATGAAATTAAAAAAACTGGGGAAAAGGAAAAATATACAAGAAAAAATATTGAAACGAAATAATCTATTACACCGTTTTAAATCATTCCATTTATCCAAGTATTTAAAGGAATCCCCAAAAGGGGCCCAAATGAAATTCCCGGGGTAAAAAAAAATTTTTTCAAATGATCAACAATTTTACAGAAAAAGGGTAGGGGATATGGTTTAAAAGTTTTTAAAAACGAGGTTATGATTTTTAAAAGTAAAAACCAAAAAAAAGGGGGAAATTGAAGTACAAATATTTTTAAAAATTTAAAATTTCTAAAAATTTTAAAAAAAAGAAAAATAATTTAAAGATAAAATAATGTTATATTACGTATGTTGGGCCCTGCAAATTTAATTAAAAAAATATTTTCAAACCTGGCAGATTTTCTTAGAAGTGATTAAATTTTTGGGGCTATATTTTAAAAATCTTCCCCCAAATTGTTGGGATTTTAAACCCAGGTTTTAAAAAATATCGGTGATATTGTTTATAAACTGATATGAAAAAAAAGCACTACAAAAGGGAAAATGAGATTGGGAAAACCTGGGGAAAAAGCAACGTTTTGGGTGTTTAGAGGGGCTGAAACTGTAAGTTTTTCCCTTAAAGGTTTTAAGTACCCAAACCCTCCTACCAAAGGGATTTGATTTCCCCAAAAAAGAAGTTCTAACCCTGCCAAAAACTTCTCAGGTTATTTACCTTTTTAAAAAAGCCCCCTTTTTGGGAAAGTTACTTTGGGCCAAAAATTGTAGGGAAGGGAGAAATTTGGATAAATGAACAAACGATTCTTAGTTAAAGTAAAAAAAAATCTAGAGAGGAATTGATGCTAAAAAAGAAGTTTGGAGGAAAAAAACTATCGCACGTCACTTTTTTGGGCAGGTCACACTGTCTCCCATTTTTCGTGGTGCGTTTTGAGCATTTAGTGTTTAAGAAAAGATAGGGTTAAAAAAAATTGCTTTTAAAGTTTAAGGGGATATTGGGTTCGGAAATATTTAACACTCATTCCCTTTGGTCCCAAACGAAAATTTAAAACTTTTTAAAACATTTTTGTAGGATATGTTTTCAGTTTTGTTTGTTTTTGATTTTTATGTTTTTTGTGTTGTGTAAATTTAAAGTTTTTTAATATGGATAGGTATAAGTTCCTCCCGGGTTCTTTCACGCAAAAGTTGGGCCAAAAAAGGGACACACCTTCGAAACGTTGCAGCTGTGTTCGTACTGGTGTCGGGGGTCTCCCGTATCCCAATCGGAAATTTAAAAGCATACCGCAAGGAGGTCATGACTGATTACTCTTAATTAAGTATACTTTGGGCCCTCCCTTTCTAACAATTTTTAATTTTTGTTGTTTTTTTGTTGATTTCAAGACTATCTGGTTTGAGTCAACGAAATTTAAAATTTTTTTCATAAAATTTTTTGGCTATTTTTATAACTATTTAAAAGGGTTCATGGGGAAATGTGGAGAGGGGCTCCCTTTAAATTTGAACCTGGCTTTTTAAGTATTTCTTTACACAGACAACTTTTTTATTGAGGGGGTCCCTTTTTTAAAAATAAATTTAAACCCCATTTACCCGTTTTGGGGAAAAAAATTTCACCCGGAAAAACATTGTGGGGTTTTGAAACAGGTCAAAGGGGAATAAAAGGAAATTTGGGGGATACAATACCCAGAAAGATTAGACAAGATTAAAGGGGTTTTTTAAAGTTTAAAAGAAATGGGGCGCTTGGGGGGCCCTTAAAAAAATTTTGTTTAAAAATTTTATCCCAAAAATTTAATATAATGATTCTTCGATTTATTTATTCCAGGATTTGATCCTAGAACAAAGGGGCTTTCCACGTCTTGAAAGGAAACGAAAGTTTCTACTTTTAAAAATAGAAAGGGTTCTTTACTGTTGAGCAGTGAGGGGCTATGGAAATTTTTTGCCCCCCGGAAATTGTCATGGTAAATTCATAACAAAAGGTTTAAAAAGGGTTTGGATGAATTTCTGGGCGTAATAAAATTTAAAAAGTTATAGTGTCTAGGTTCTGGAGAGGGGGCAATTTACCCCCGGGGTTTTTTGGAAATTTCCAGAATTTTGAGTCGGGAAAGGGAAATTTTTTCCTAAAATGGGACCCTTTTGGCTTTTACCTATTTTGGGGGTTTTTTTCCCTTCTTGGTCAATAACTTAGCCCCAACAGGCTGAAATGGATTTGGAACCCTCCTTGTCTTTTTTTTGGGCCCTTTCAGGCTATGAAAAAATATGGAAAAATGCTCATTCAATATAGTTGGTAAAAACATTAAATTTAAGTCTTTGAAAAAAGGGGGTTACTTTAGTCTCCAGGTTTTTAGAGCTTTTACTTCTCTCCAAAGGGGGAATTTTTCAAAAGCAACAAAATTAATTAAACTCAATCCCCTCTAGTTTGTGTTAAATTTTACTTTTCCCCCTTTGGGAAAGGGTTTAAAAAATAATTGGATAATACTGTAGACTTGCCCCATTTAGGGAGGGTTTTCTACATTCCTCTTACATCAGATTCCAGGGCAAGGGCAGCTGAGTTTAACTGCAAAATAAGCAGTTTTTAGAAAAAAAGCCCACTTTTTATCTGCAGAGGGGGGCGTAAGCGCAGTACAAATCACCGGCCCCTTTTTTTGGGACACCTGTCCCCAATGCTCGTTAAAAATTTTAAATTTTTAAAAGCCAATCCCCGGCGCAACTCAGTGCATTTAGGCTGTAACATGGTCAAGACAATCTCCTGCAGTTCAAAACCGGCCTCAGTTGGGGGGAAAAAAGGGATTTGGTGCCCTTTGAAGTGGGATGTTGTTGGTGCCCAAAGGGGGTGGTCTGAGTATTTCAGAAATGCTGATCCCTGGGATTTTCAGAAAAACCACTTAGGGTTTACAGAGAATGGTCCAAAAAAAGGAAAAAAAATCCAGTAGCGGCAGCCCCGGGGGCCCGGAAAACCCTTGTTGATCCAGAGGTAAAAGGAGAATGGGAAACTGGTTCGACGGGTTTAAAAAGGGAAACAGTGACTCAAATAGCCACCCGTTAAAAACCAAAAGGAGAGAAGAGCTCTTGAATGCACAGTACAGCAACTTTGGGGCCCGGGGGGCTACAGCAGCAAAAGACCACCCCGGGGTCCCCACCCCTTTTCAGCAAGAACAGGAAACTGGGGCCCAATTTGCCCAAGCTAATGGGAAATTGGCATTTAAAAGTTTGGGGAAAAAAGTTGCCGGGTCTGATTTCCTCGTTTTCTGCTGCGAAATTCGGAGGGTTGGGTCAGTTTTGGCGGTCAACCCAACTTAAAAGCGGGATCCCCCCTTGCCTTGTATCAACGGTTCAGGCTGGTGGGGGTGGTGTCATGGTGGGGGGGAATATTTTCATGGCCTTTTTTGGGCCCCTTGGTCCCAAATTTTGAGCCCCGTTCCCAAAAACCTTTGGGGAATCAATGCCAAGGGAAAAAATTGGGCAGTTCTAAAGGCAAAAAGGGGGTCCCCCCCTTTAAAATTGAGGGGAAAAAACCTAAAAAAAGGGCCGGGTTGAGTGTAGGGAAGGGGAAGTAAACCAAATGCAAAAAAGTCCCTTTCCTAAGTAATAAATTTTAAAAATCAATTTTCAGGCTCCCCATTCATGGTTTTCCCGTTAGGCTTGTGCTTTTTACTTTAAAAAACAAACCCAAACCAAGCAAATTGCAGTGAAAAGAAATGGGGGGGAAAAAGGCAGCGTCTACCCCTTTGCAAAATTACAAGAGTAGTTTTCGATAATTTTTGGACTCCCCCTAACATTACTTTTAAGTTTAAATTTTTTTAAATTGGGGGTTATCCCCTTGATGGAGCAGAGTTTGCAGTTTTTAACCCATTTTAAAAGGCACAGAACATCCTTAGCCTGAGCCTGTTTTATTCCAGACTACATTAGACTGGCTGCAGTATATAAACAACTATAGTACATCTGCCTCAATATATAAAGTGGTTATAAAACTTCATTTAAAAATGTTCCTGGACCCCTTTTAAATTTTCAAATAAAAGACCTGTCCCCAAAAAACCCAAAATTCCTCAAAGACCAGGGTTTTTCCGACCTTAAACTTTCCAGCTGCAAGCAAGGAGTTGTTTTTTCCCAAAAGAGTTTTTGAACCCAAACCCCTTTTTGATTTGTTAGGTTTCCTTTTAATTATTTATCACTGTAATAAAAAAATTTTTTTTAGTTTTTATAGCGTTATATTTGTCCAAATGGTTTTTTCCCCTTTTTTCCAGATATCAGTCATCAATGATAGTGAACATCATTTGGATCTAATCATCCTGATGATAAGGAAGAGATAAAAAGTGACAGAACAGTATCAATGAATCAAGGTTCTGCACCTGACCTAGCAAGCAAAGTCCCCATCACGGGCATTGATAAACAAAACCTTGTGCCAGGGGTTTGATATTGATACCCTAAAAATTGGCCCTTTTTTAAAAGGGGCCTGCAAGGTATAACCCAGCTTTCTTAACCCGTTTTTGGGGGACTTGTTTTTATATAAGAGCTCCTTTTCCCAACTCCTCAGTCCCCAAAATTGTTTTTTGGCACTTATTGTTTTCAGTGTCAATTTTTACGTGAAACAATTTTCCAGTATCCCGGGGCCCGGGGACCGGGTAGGAAAAGGGTTTGGGCAACCGCCGGGGCGCCTCCCTTCGCCTACCCCTAAGGGGCCAGGCGGGGCCCCGAACCTCCCCGGGCTCCGGGCCGCTGCCGGGGGGCCGAAGCGCCGGCGGTCTCTGTAAACCACTTCTGCGGGCAGAGGGGAAAAGCGCCCCCTGCCCGCGGGAACAGGTCGGACCCCTAAACCGGGGATCGCGGGATCCCCCGGGTGACCCGAAAGGGCCCAAAAAACCAGCGGGGCCGCCGGTCCCCCCCAAAAGCGCTGAGGCCCCGCCGCGGCCCCGTGCGCCTCAGCCGGCAGCGTCGCGATGATGTGATGTCATCCGACGCTGCCTCTCCTCGGGCGCACAGCGCGTCACAGGCCGTGCGCCGAGGAGCTGCCGGAGGAGCGCGCGGCTGAAGAGGACAGAAGGGAATTGGGTAAGTATTGATGTTGTTGTTTTTAAGTGCCTGCCTGTGGCCCCCTATATTCTGCCTGTGGCCCCTATATTCTGCCTGTGGCCCCCTATATCCCGCCTGCGGCACCCCTATAATGCCTGCCTGCGGCCCCCTATAATCCTGCCTGCGGCCCCCTATAATCCTCCCCTAGCGCGCCCCTAGAATGCCTGCCCTGCGGGCCACTTATAATGCCTGCCTGCGGCCACCTATTATTCTGCCTGTGGCCCCCATAACGCCTGCCTGTGGCCCCCTATAATGCCTGCCTGCGGCCCCCCATAATGCCTGCCTGGTCGCCCCCTATATGCCTGCCTGGTAGCCCCCATAAGCCTGCCTGAGCCCCCATATCGCTGCCTGAGGCCCCCATACGCCTGCCTGAGGCCCCCATAGAGCCTGCCTGTGGCCCCCATACGCCTGCCTGAGCCCACGATACGCCTGCCTGGTGCCCCAGTTACGCCCCATGCCTGTGGCCCCGTACGCCTGCCTGGTGCCCCCTTACGCCTGCCTGTGGCCCCCTATACGCTGCCTGTGGCCCCCATATCGCTGCCTGTGGCCCCACACTATGCCTGCCTGAGACCTTCGCTATATAATTTGCCTGAGCCCCTAGCCTTATACCCTGCCTGAGTGCCCCTAGTATTTTATACTGCCTGATGCCCTATATCATTATACCTGCCTGAGTGCCCCTATATTTATATACCTACCTGTCTAAGGGGACAATATTCTATATATCTCCGCTGACTAGGGGACTTATATACCTATAATTTAGGAGTTACTGGAAATGTGAGGATATCTAAGATATTTGTGTCCACCCCCTCAGGGCCGCGTCTTGGCCGGGAGCAATCAGCATGAAGGTGTGGAACGGATGGAGAAGAAAAGGGAAAGTGAACGACGCTGATCAGAAAAGATCGTCTCGGTGAGTCACAAAATGTAACTGCAGTGTAATCACTTATATTTCTGCAAGAGCCTACATACCACTATATCATACCACTATCTGGACCTATTAATGGCGTCATATATGTCTCTAAGGGCCAGTGTGCAGTGGATAGTCACATGTGGGTCGCCGTTCGGTCAGGTCTGGCAGAATTATTTGAGCCTTAAGTCGTAATAGTTTTTTTTGGGTCTTGGTTTTGTAGGAGTGTTTTTAGTAACATCATCTCGTCTGGTAGAATTTGCTCCATGTAATCGGTGGATATTTAGTTGACTTGTTTAGGGTATTACACTGCATATGGAGGGAGCGATTTTGAAAAAGCAAATTTTCAGGGCTGATTTTCATTTGCAGTGACTGCTGAGGAGATGGACTGGAGCTAGTGTGAATTGTGCAGAAAATTATGACAGGACCTGGCGCAGGGTGAAGAGGAATTAGTGTGCGTGTGGGGGTGGGGGGGGGGGGTATATTTTTTTGAGAGCGAGGGGGGGGCGGCCATTGGCTGTACTCGCCTAGGGCACCAAAATGCCTTGTCCCGGCCCTGAGTATGACCCTTGGTTATTCTTGACCCACTTACGACTGTACTTTGCCTGTTCATACCCTTGCTTGTGACCGGATTATGATTGAATGCTGCCTGCCCCAACCTTCCACTACTGTTCCAACTACATTTTTATCTAACCCTCCAATACTATGGTGGCACTCCAGCCATCACCACGAATGACTGTTGGAAGTAGAAACCTGGGAGTTTTTTGCAGCAGAAACCAGGCCCCATTGAAGGAGTGGATGGTGAAGACCAGGAACTCCTTAGACTTTGCTCCTCAGTGAGTCCTAAAACCAAACCCATGGCCGACACAGAGAATCCACTCCTGTCCAGGGCCGGGACAAGGCATTTTGGTGCCCTAGGCGAGTACAGCCAATGGCCGCCCCCCCCCTCGCTCTAAAAAAAATTACCCCCCCCCCAAAACCCCCACTAAACCACACTAATCCTCTCACCCCTGCGCCACGTCTGTCACTAATTTTTCTGCACATACCACATAGCTCCCGTCCATCTCATCAGTGCAGTCACTGCAAAATGAAAAATCTCCCTGAAAAATTTGCATTTTCAAATCGCTCCCCACCATATGACAAGTGTAATACCCCTAAACAGTCACTAAATAATCCACCGATACATGGAGCAAATCTACCAGACGAATGATTGTTACTAAAAACACTCCTACAAAACCAAGACCCAAAACTATTACTACTTAAGGCTCAAATAATTCTGCCAGACCCTGACCGAACGCGACCCCCACATGTGACTATCCACTGCACACAGGCCCTAGAGACATATATTACCGCCATACAGGGACCAGATAGTGGTAGATACTAGTTGTATGTAGGCTCTGCAGAAATATAAGTGATTACACTGCAGTTACATTTAGTGACTCACCGGAGACGTCTTTTCTGATCAGCGTCGTTCACTTTCCCTTTTCTTCTCCATCCGGTTCACACCTTCATGCTGATTGCTCCCGGCCAAGACTCGTCCCTGAGGATTTGGACACAAATATCTTAGAATCCTCACATTTCCAGTAACTCCTTAATTATAGGTATATAAGTCCCCTTAGTCAGGCAGGTATATAGATATTGTCCCCTTAGACAGGTAGGTATATAAATATAGGGGCACTCAGGCAGGTATATAAATATAGGGGCACTCAGGCAGGTATATAAATATAGGGGCACTCAGGCAGGTATATAGCTAGGGGCTCAGGCAAATATATAGCTAGGGGTTCAGGCAGGCGTATGGGGGCTCAGGCAGGCGTATGGGGGCCACAGGCAGGCGTATGGGGGCACCAGGCAGGCGTACAGGGGGCACCAGGCAGGCGTACAGGGGCCACAGGCAGGCGTACGGGGGCACCAGGCAGGCTTACGGGGGCACCAGGCAGGCGTACGGGGCCTCTGGCAGGCGTACGGGGCTCAGGCAGGCGTATGGGGGCTCAGGCAGGCGTATGGGGGCTCAGGCAGGCTTATGGGGGCACCAGGCAGGCATTATAGGGGGCCGCAGGCAGGCATTATAGGGGGCCACAGGCAGGCATTATAGGGGGCCACAGGCAGGCGTATGGGGGCCACAGGCAGAATATAGGGGGCCGCAGGCAGGCATTATAGGGGGCCGCAGGCAGGCATTATAGGGGGCCGCAGGCAGGCATTATAGGGGGCCGCAGGCAGGCATTATGGGGGCCGCAGGCAGGCATTATAGGGGGCCGCAGGCAGGCATTATAGGGGCCGCAGGCAGGATATAGGGGGCCACAGGCAGAATATAGGGGGCCACAGGCAGGCACTTAAAAACAACAACATTAATACTTACCCAATTCCCGGGCGCGCTCCTCTTCTGTCCTCTTCAGCCGCGCGCTCCTCCGGCAGCTCCTCGGGCGCACGGCCTGTGACGCGCTGTGCGCCCGAGGAGAGGCAGCGTCGCGATGACATCACTTCATCGCGACGCTGCCGGCTGAGGCGCACGGGGCCGCGGCGGGTCCTCAGCGCTATGAGGACCCGGCGGCCCCGCTGTGTCGGCCCTGCGGCTCACCGGAGGATCCTGCGATCCCCCAGTGAGCGGGTCCGATACTGTCTGCGGGACAGGGAGCGCTCGCGGTCTGCTCCGCAGAAGCGGTCACAGAGACCGCCGGCGCTTCAGGCCCACGGCAGCGGCCTGGAGCCCGGCGAGGGTCGGGGCCTGACGGCGCCCCTTAGGGATAGGCTGAAGTAGGCGCCCTAGGCGGTCGCCTACCTTGGCCTACCCGTCATCCCGGCCCTGCTCCTGTCCATGACAAACAATGACTGGAGAAATCTTCTACCAGCAGCAATTAAGTAATTTACCCTGATGCATGAAGAGAGTTCAAAAAGGGGATTTTTACACATCTTTAATACCTTGTTACTGCACTACTTTGTGATTTATCGAACTTTCAGTGCAAGTTTCCATCATAAATGCAGCAGTTCAGAACTGCAGAGAATCCACAATCCCTGGGATGTGAAGCTGAGATTGCCAGTCATCATGAGTTCAGCAGAATTTAAAGGGATTCTTGCTCATCAGGATACAAGCTGAAAGGCCCATGCTTGCTAAGAGTGCTGAATCTTGACAGTTTAAAGGGGTTTTCCACTTCATTTTAATAAAATATTTGTAGTGTATAAAAAAAAATTTATGCTCACTTCTCTTACTCACATTCCAGTGTTGCTGTTGCCCATTCTCTTTTCCAATCTTCTGTTTACTTCTAGCGTTGAATGAATGGAACGTCACTGTTGCAGCTTGTGACTGATTCCAGTGGTCACTTGCCATCGCCTGACATCACCATCAAGAGCATACAATTTCAAAAGGTGATGTCAGGGAGTAGCACGTTACTACTGCAACCAATCAGCAGCTTAAGCAGTGACGTTCTATTCCAGCAGTAACGAGCCAGGAATTCAGCAAAAGACTGCTGGGAAGTGCGGACAGCAGCAGCAACGGAATCTGTGTGAGAGGAGAGGTGAGTATAACCTTTTTTTATAAGGTCAGCAGAACGCTAAACATACGATTATTAAAATGAGGTGGACAAGCCCTTTAATGGGAAACTGTCATATTGAACATGCTGATTAGCAGGCAGCATGTTGTAGAGCAGACGGAGCTAGACAGGTTTTTTGGGGAAAAAAAACAACAGAACTTGTAGTCAATTCATTTAAATATCTGTTTATTCTGGGTTAAGGAGTCCAGTAGGCAGTCTTATTGGTGACAGCCTGACTTGTATGACTGTGCATACAGATATAGCTGTAAATCACTTATAAGACCACCTACTTGACTCCTTAAGCAGAAAGTTAAATGAATACATGACAAATTCTATTAAACCATTTTCCAAACTATATATCAATCTGCTCAGCTCCTCCCACTCTATAACAAGCTGCTGGCAGATCAGATAGCATGTGATAGGCTTCATTTAAGGTTAGAGAATTGCAACAATTTTATTAGAAGGTCAAAATCATTTCAAAATCATAGCCAGTAAATCAAATCCTTGCCCACTATGAACAGTTGAGGATATGTGCAAAACTTTGCACATTTCCAATTTCGACTGTTTTCTTCCTTATTCTTTAACTGTTGCCCTCTCCTGCTGCCGCCACCCAATATAGGGGGAGGGGGCTACTTGTGACTGCACTGGGGGGAGTTGCGACAGCATCATTGGTGGTAGTTTTGAACGGAGTGGCAGTGGGGGAGGTTAGATTATACTGGATGCTGCCAGTTCAGCGGCACCCCAATGCATTACAGAGGAAATAGGGAGGAGCCATGAAGTTCTGGTCCCTCTCCTCCTCATAGCACTGAGTGCTCAGAAGAGAACAGAATGCCACTCTCCAGAACAGGTAAGTGTAGAGTGGGAGGGAGGGGAGAAGGGAGTTATAACAGAGTGGGGGATTTCTGGGGGGACAAATGTTAATGTCAAGTTGGTAATTTAAGGAAAAAACATCAAAGTCTGTTTCATCATTACATTCTTATTAAGCTCATCAGATAGTTTGTTTAAACTGCTTTTACTGCTATACATCATTATCGAAGTATCAGATATCTTCAGCACAGCTTCCCTTGAGACCTATGCAGTGTCTGCTAACAGCAAGAGATTCAAGGCCTCTCTCCTCCCCCCAGATGATACAGAGGGGAGCTCAGGAATGTGTGTTATCACTTCATGCCTAATGCGTAAATGCTTATTCGAATCTGTCCCTTAGGAACCGCCAATTAACCAATCATGTAGTGATAGAATAGTCATGTGATTAAAAATTTCTATTGGAATGTAATTTACTGTGATTAAACGTCAGATTCATGTCCCAGACAGAGCGTGTGGGTAATATTTCTCAAGCTCAAACTGTTGACAGCTATAATCAATCAATTTGGACCAGAGACATCTAAATGGATGAGTGGATCAAAAGATAATTTCCACACCTGATTTAATCATCTTGTTATAGCCAGTAAATTAAATCCTTGCCCACTATGAACAGGTGAGGATACATGCAAAAATTTGCACATTTACAATTTCGACTGTTTACTTCCTTTTTTTTAAACTCTTGCCCTCTCTTGCTGCCGCCACCCAATATAGGGGGAGGGGGCTACTTGTGGCTGCACTGGGGGGAGTTGCGACAGCATCATTGGTGGTAGTTTTGAATGGAGCGGCAGTGGGGGAGGTTAGATTATACTGGATGCTGCCAGTTCAGCGGCACCCCAATGCATTACAGAGGAAATAGGGAGGAGCCATGAAGCTCTGGTCCCTCTCCTCCTCATTGTTCAGAAGAGAACAGAATGCCACTCTCCAGGACAGGTAAGTGTAGAGGGGGAGGGAGGGGAGAAGGGAGTTAGAACAGAGTGGGTGATTTTTGGGGGGACGAATGTTATGAGTGAGGTAGGTGAGTTTGAGCGGGGGAGGGGATGTTCTTAGTGGTAGAGGTAGATTAGAGTGGGGAGGGGGTGTTCATAGTAGTGGAGGTGGGTTATGGTGGGGAAGGGGCTATTCAGGGTATGCACCCACCCCAGAAGCAGAACATCACATTTTATAGTCCACCTTCTGACGGTAATGCGGCTCTTTCTTGTATCCCTGGTGTGTTGGGTACTAGAGTAATAGTGAGAGGGGATTAGTGCCAGCTTTGGGTAACAAGAAACACTGCTGGCTGACAACAAGCCACAGCAGTAGTAATCAAGATGCGTCTGTCAGACACCTCTTTTACTAACACTGGAATAGAATAATTAAAAGAAACAACAGAAAAAAACCCTCCCTGACAACATCCCTTGTTGACCATTTTATTAAAGAAACGGATCAAACACTGGTCTGACATAGTCCAGGGGACCTGTAGAAAAATAGACAGTACAAAACCATGACAGTACTAAACTTCATTCCCTGAAGGCCAGGGCTGCAGCTGATCTTCTGCGGGTGCAAGGGATGGACTTCCAGCCGCACAGTGGGATCCTGTGGGGAACAGGTCATAGCAGTACCTCCCCCTAAAAAGGTTGTTCCTGTAAACTGTGGCCTGTACCTCCTCTGCTAACCATTGTGTTATGCAGCCTAGTGCCAACACAAAATTCAACCCCCACCTATCACCTATCACCCTATAAACCCTCACCTCCACCTATCACCACATAGCCCCACCACCTCCACGGATTTCCTCATGTAAAGTTCATGCAGAGGTGGGAATTGGTAGGGAGTTACTGGAAAAGTTTGAATTCTAAGATATTTGTGTGGTAAATTCTGCATGGACGAGTCATGGCTGAGAGAAGTCGTCATGGCATTCTGCAATGGATGGCGAAGAAAAGGGAAATTGAAAGACTCATCATAGAAGACGTCACCTGAGCGTCACTGGTTGGAACTGCCCTGTAATCACTTATACATCTGCACAGCACCTGAGTACAACTGGTATTTACCACTATATAGTCACTGTATGGTTGGAATATTGGTAGCAGTGATAGCGGTATAATAGTTTATATTCATGAACAGTATGGCGGTATTATTCAGTCACTACGTGGTGATGATACGGGATCATGATGTGGCGGTATTAATTGTTCTTTGTATAGCAGTATCATTGATAATATTGGTCTTGGCATGCTGATTTGTGCACTAACATTATGGGGATCATATTTTCACTTGTATAACGGTATTATGTGGCAACTGTGTGACCAATATTTAGAGGCGTCATCCATAGAAAATTGTCTTTATAGCTAGTTGTATGGATTTTTTTTTATATATAATATATTATTTTATACAAATACATCCTAAAGTAATCTAGTAATGCCACTGTTGTGTTGCCGCAATTGTGTTTTTTCCCATTTCTCATAGCTGGGGAGGGCGCAGGCAGTGTGCATCAGGTTAGGGCCAGGGACTTGAATTTAATTTTTTTTCATTTTTGGGGGGGTGAGAGGGTTTGGAGAGAGGAGGTGCCATTAGCTATACCTGCTTAGGGCACCAAAAAACCTTGTCCCAGCCTTGGGTGCAATTTACTATCATAAACGGTGTAGGACGAAATACAGTACACATTTTAATCACGAGCACAGAGTTTATTGACCTCTTAACCCTTAACTGACAGAACTAGTTTCACCACAAGAATTAGCATATCTGTCCTCAGTGCAATGTTGTCTTTTGAGTGTGGAATAGGCTGTGACCTTCAGCTATTCAGATTACATTAAATTCTAACGTTATGCAGAAAACTAGATATTGCTATTATATTTGTTTTACAAAAAAACATGAGTGTAAACCGCTGTTTAAATCACCCAAAGAATTTAAAATCCCTTTAGGGGCAAGTGTTTCCAAAGTGACATAACATGCTCTGATAACGGGACCAGGTGGTATAGCTACAGAGGTCACAACTGTCGCACACAGGTCCCCCTCGCCATGTAAACAGGTTCAAATGTATATTTCTGTTGAGTAGTGTATATGAATGTATACACGTATAGTAATATGTATTCTGGTTAAGAAGGAGTTAATGTGCATATGTACAGAAATGTATATGTGTATTTATACTGTGGTTCAGGTTTACATAATAGTGCTTCTTAATTCTTCTTAAGACAACTTAAGTTGTCTTGCAATCGAGGAAGCAAGGAGGAGGCAGTACTGTTGGATCAGCAGCCAATAGGAGAGCCTGTCAACACTCTTCAGTTCAGTTCTGAGCCCTGAGTTGTATGTTAGACTGAAGTTGTATTCAGCAAAGAGAAGGGAATCCCTGACAGTCAGCCAGTGGTAGACAGGGCAGGCTGGGGAAGAAGAGCAATCCCACTCAATTTGTCTACCAGAGTACAAGACAGCAAATGAGAGGAGGGAGAGCACACAGAGACAAGAAAGTAACAGCTCAGTAAATGTGGTGGGCAGTACAGGAAACTGTCGGAAGTGAGTGAGGGACCCTAGAGAATACAGAGTTGAGTGAGTCCTGAGTTGCCAGTTGCCAGCACCTTGCATGGCTGGAATGGGACAGGGTCAGAGTCAGATGCCAGCACCTTGCACAGCTGGACTGGGAAGGTACTGAGAAAGGAGCTGTCTGAGAGTAAGGTGTGCTTACAGTCTTGAGATGACCTGTGTCTTGTTGAAAGAAAAGTGTAATGTCCACAAGAAGCTTACCTGCTGTGAGTAAAGCTTGAAGAATTCCTGGAACCGCTGTTATTTGTTTTATTTAATTGCTGATGCAGCACTACTACTCCACCCATCATCAGCAATATATCATCCACCTTTAAAGCCACACAGCTGCATCGCTGTGCATGGTGCAGGCAGTGGCTAAGGCAAAATGGCCAGTAAACAACGATTCTGGCCATTTAGCCCACTGGAGACAACGGCGTGATGTAATGATGTCATTGCGCTGCTACCTTTACTAGGCCCTAAGCCCATGGCTAGGTTTAGGGCTTAGTAGATGGGGCCTATGTACATACTAACCTTTTGTGGGGCCCTATATATCTACATATGAATCCATTGTAAGATGGAACATGTAGTATCTTCCAGAGGAATGTTGGCGGTGTAGAAATCCTACAGTAGAAAATAAGTGCTGTGTAGACTACAGCAGGGATTTTCTATTGAGGTCTATGGGGCACTGATTATAGTTGGATTCTCGGTGGATTCAGTATTTATAAAATCTGACCAGAAACCGATGCCGTGTAGACATGGCCTTAAATTCGGTAACCAATGCCAGGGAGCTTCTGCCAAGGCAAATAAAGTTAGTTACATGAAGATAGGCCTAAATGTTTAAGACAGGATGCAAGTTTGCCGCTATACAAATCACTGGTGAGCATAGGTGTAACTTTAGGGGGATACAGAGGGGACTGCCCCCCCACACACACTTTTTTCTGCGTGGGGGACGGTCGGGGGGGACCTCTTTTTAGCCACTTCAATAAAAAATAATCCATATGAAAGCATGAGAATACGGTAAGTGGGGAGAGCAAAGCACAAAGGAGGAAGAAGTTAGCCCTTTGCCTCCTATATTTCTGTACATCTTGGGGGGACAGAGTAGGTAGCAGCCTCAAGTGTCAGTGCAGAGTGAGAGCAGTGCTGATTGGTGGAGCAGGAGTCAGCAGGCGCTGCTTAACCAATCAGAAAGCTGCTCACAGTCCAGCACACTCTGTATCTGGGGCTGTATCTTTCCCTCCCATTGTATACCACTTCCCTTATGCTCAGCCCTCATCAGAGAAGAAGAGAAGCTCTTGCCGAATGCCAACTGCACCAGACTACAGGAGACAGGTAAGGAGGGGACAAGGGAGCTAGGCGTTGTGTGTGCATGTGAGTAGGGTATGTACTGTATATGTGAGATGTGTATATACTGTACAGCCACGTGTCTAGCCGTGTCACGTCTTCCCTGCACTTAGGCGCCGGGGAAAATGAAAGTGAATGGGGCCATCCCCGCAGCATTTTAGAAGTACGGACTGGCTGGTGCATAATTCTAAAACCCCTGGCATATAGCAGAGCACACAGTATCTACAGTTATATGCTGTGTGAACAAAACTTAAGGGTACGTACACACGTAAGATATGAATGCTGATTCTGGGCCGGATTCAGTGCTGGATCTGCCTCAGAACCAGCATCCAATCTGACAGGAAACTGATTTACATTATACCCTATGTAAAATCAGTGTTGTTGTTTAGATGACACTGATTTTACTTGAGAATTTTCAGAGTGTACTGTCAGCGCCTACACAGAATTTCTCAAGGTGTTTTATGCACTAACAGCACTAAGGAATAGGAGGGGAAAATGCAGTCTGGATCACTTGCTCGTCGGAATTCTGCATTTGCAAGTGCCAAATTTCCAACAAGCAAACGACACTGTCGGTACCGAAAATCTGTCATGTGAACTCATCCTAAGTGTTTATTGTCTAATGTAGTCTCTGGGGTACAGTGTATAATGTAATAATCTCTGGGGTATAGTATAATATAATCTCTGCTGCACAGTGTGTAATCTAATCTCTGGGGTATAGTGGGTAATGTAGTAATCTCTGGGGTAAAGTGTGTAATGTAGTAATCTCTGGAGTACAGTGTGTAATGTAATCTCTGTAGTACAGTGTGTAATGTAATCTCTGGGGTACAGTGAATAATGCAGTAATATCAGGGGTATGGTGTGTAAACTAATCTCTAGGGTACAGTGAGTAATGTAATATCTGGTGTATTGTGGGTAATGTAGTAATCTCTGGGGTAAAGTGTCGAATGTAGTAATCTCTGGAGTATCTCTGGGGTACAATGTGTAGTGTAATCTCTGGGGTACAGTGTAATGTAATCTCTGGGTCAATGTGTGTAATGTAATCTCTGGGGTATGGTGTAATGTAATCTCTGGGGTACTGTGTGTAATGTAATCTCTGGGGTACGGTGTGTAATGTAATCTCTGGGGTACAATGTGTAATGTAATAATCTCTGGGGTATGGTGTGTAATGTAATCTCTGGGGTACGGTGTGTAATGCAATATCTGGGGTACAATGTGTGATGTAATAATCTCTGGGGTACAGTGTGTAATGTAATCTCTGTTGTATAGTGTGTAATGTAATAATCTCTGGGGCACAGGGTGTAATGTAATCTCTGGGGTACAGTGTGTAATGTAACAATCTCTGGGACACAGGGTGTAATGTAATCTCTGGGGTACCATGTGTAATGTAATCTCTGGGGTACGGTGTAATGTAATCTCTGAAGTACAGTGAGTAATGTAATTCATTTCTAGGGTTCAGTGTGTAATATAATACATTTTTGGGGTACAGTGAATTATATTATTTCTTGAGTACAATGTGCAATTCATTTGTAAGGTGCAGTTAGTAATGTAATTTCTGTGGCTCCCATGTGTAATATAATTCATTTCTGGGGTGCAGTAAGTGATGTCATTTCTGGTGTATGGTATGCAATAAAATAAATTTTGGGGTACAGTATGTGACATAAGTGATTCCTAGGGGTACAATGAGATTGGATTCTTTATTTTCCTCATTCTGTTGTGTATATAACAAATTTAATGTAGATGGGGAATGGGAGGGGTTAAGCGAATTTGCTGCATTGCACAACATTTTTTATTTCCATCTAGAGGGGGAATTATTATAGGTGCACTGGTTCAGTTTCATTGCCAGGGCTGCTTTTTAGTCCCAGTTCGGCTCTAAACTTCAGTAATAAGAGAGCCACTAATAACCTTGTGGACTGCACCAAAAGTGTTTGCCATAATGACTCCGCCCGGACCCGCTGGAGGAGCTCACAACACTCCCCAGACCTCCTAGCTGGGTTAGAGGGGTCCGCTTCACTGCAGGGAGAGGAGGGGAGAGAACAGAAGGGAGGGGAAGTGAAAGGGAAGGCGAGTGAAGGAGGGAGGCATAGGAAGATAGGGGATGAGAGGCAAAATTGGTCCCCCCCCACTCTTTAAACCAAAGTTACACCCCTGCTGGTGAGGCCACATATAAAACATATATCATACAGTGTTGTGCATAAGTGTATAAGACGTTGGGGAGGGGGGAGGCAGCTTTCTTTCCATTTCAACTACCATAGTAAATGCTAACCAGTTTGGTTTTTAACAATTAGCATAGTTAAGCTATAAATACATGGATAGCTGATAGTTTAAGCTATGTGGCAACAATGATAGCTCAGCTGAGCAGCAGTACGCATCTAGTCTTCTAATACTACTGTGAATGCTAGCCAGTTTGGTTTTCAATACATAGCATGTTATAGCTACAATACTGACTTTTTGTTTCATATACTGACCATTTTCAGTTAATTGTCATATTCTGTTGTGCCTGGTACTTTTAATATTCCTCTTAACAGGTCTCTCATTAAAAGTTATATAATAAAATTTTTATTTGGGAGATTGTTGGGAAATTGGCATTTAGTTGCCGCTGGCGAATAGAATTTGAATTTATGTATATTACCTGCCTATTATTGGGAAATCAATTGGTTCTTTGTAACCAGTATATAAAAAAGACACAGCTGAGCTAGAGTGGGTGTAGAGGAGGGCAACCAAGTTGGTTAAGGGAATAGGGGTTTGCAGTACCAAGAAAGACTTGAGCTTATTCAGCTTGGAAAAAAGACGGCTTAGGGGCGACTTATTCACTATGTACAAATATGTAATCTCTCCACAGACGAGGATTCTTTACTGTAAGAGCAGTAATACAATGGAACTCACTGCTACAAGAGATTGTGATGGTGGAATCATTGAGCAAGTTTAGAAAGGGCTTAGATGCCTTTTTTGAAAAATATAATATCACAGGTTAAGGCTGATAAATTCAGAAGATAGGATAGGATATCCGATTGCAGTATTTGAAGTTTTTTCTCTTGTATGGGACAATCAGCATCCACCTCATACAGATTTTTGCCTTCCTCTGTATCAGCACTGTGGGGTTATAGGTTGGATTTCATGGACCTGTGTCTTTTTCTATCCTTATCTACTATGTTACTATGTTACATGTACAACTTAATGATTTTAATAGAAAGTGTGTAATACTACATTCCCCTTTTGTTGGCGCTGTAGGGGAAATTAAATACTTGCTGCTAGTTCCCCAACAGATTACAGTTTAACGCTGGGGGTCATTGGCCAGCTTTGCATTATTATGGATGTTGTCAGTCTCATTATCTTTACTGGCATAAGCAGCAGCCAAAGAAAACTGAGATGGGGCCCAGAAAATTTCAAAGCAATGAATCTTTCAAAATCAAGATGAGCAGCTCCCTGCAGCCGGCCGGCCCTTGCCAACTGACCAACAGCCTGCAAGTCAGCAGCGGCATCAGCATATTGTGACAACCGCTGGCAATGAGACTAGGTCATTTGGTGTCCTCACAGCTGGGAATTCTTGCAGACGTTCAGGAGGCTTCTGAGCCAATCTCTTGGACGAGGCACAGTGGAGGATGGAAGCTTCTCTTGCTGCCAAGTGCCAACACACATGAAGCAATGGAATTATGAAATATATAGCACAACTGACCTTTCAGCTGACTTTCCATAAGCATGTGGATATGATTTATTAATGTCAGTATAGGATGACTCCTTGTGTGAGAGATTCAGAGCTAGGCATGGCTACAGATATAGCAGAGCTGAGTTTGCCATTTGGCAGTCCTGGTGACATCACAAAGTGTTATCTGTGATTAAACATGCGGCTGCAGGAAATTCTACTACATTAAGAGTTAGAAAAGTCATCAGAAGTGCAGCTCTGCTACATCCGAAAGGAGTTGATGACGCATAGTGCTCTAATTGTGTTTTTACATGTTTGATTTAATTGCCTTTTCCATGGTCTTGAAATTCCAGGCTATATTGCATGGAGTTGAATCAACCCTTCTATTCTAGCAGCCATCCTCCCTACCACAAGATCCTGCACACGGTGCCTCTCACTGTCATGTTGTTCCCCTTTAACATGCGAAAAAGGGAATGTGAGACAGGTTCTTGCTTGTTTGCTCTATGAAGGGCAGAATGAAAATTGGGCGCAGATACAGGGAAAAGCGGCAGCGGCCAGAGGAGATGAGCTCAATGTGCGACTTCAGCCCACCCCCTCAGCTGATCTGACAGCTCTATCTCTTGTTTGCCTATACCAGAGGTGTCAAACTCATTTTCACCAGAATCTACATCAGCAAAGCATCCTTTCAAGTTGTAGAACAGTCAGTCCTGTCCTCTAAGTTTTCTACCTTAGCAGGTGGCTAGGAGTCTGGGTAGGGTTGTCAGAGCTTTGCCACTGCCTGTGTATTGCTTAACAGAGCAGTATGTCAGTGCCCATTGGTGCTCTGAATCCAAGATGGCACCTGTTCTGATGTCACTGCCTCTGCCAAGTGCAGCGTCAGACTGGCCCACCGGAGGATCAGTGGATCTTCCGGTGGGCCCCTGGTCCGACAGAGCGGGGCCCGCGGCCACAGGCAGCTGGGCCCGGCCCGCACATCATGCCTGGGATGCTCGGGTCCTCCGTCCCGAGCGCTCGCAGGCATGTCTGTGCAGGCACTTAGCGGAACAGAGCACCGCCGCCGCTCTGCTCTGCTATTCTGCCTAGTAGGTCTAAGGCCAAAGGCCTCAGACCTATGAGGATCTGGGCCCACGTCACCACGCAGGTGGCGTGCCTGTGCTGGGCTTCAGTAGGAGAAGCCCAGCAGTGAAGCCAGACCTGCTACAGCCGCTCATCCGGGAACGGGAAAAGGTGAGTGGATTTATTATTTTTTTATCTAATGGGGGCAATTTATGTATCTGGGGGCAGCTACCTGGCTATATGGGGGCAGCTACCTGGCTACATGGGGAAAGATTTCGGACCACACAATATGATTCTGAGGGACACAGACCAGAACTGTAGCACAATCTCCAGGGGGTTAGTCCTCTGTTCCTCCTCGGAGACTGGGCCTCTAAGTTATAGCCTTTACTGGCTCTCCCACCCCTGGGAGGTTTGCACAAAGTTGGAAAAAGTAAAGAGTTGCTAGAAAAGGGAGGATTCTAAGATATTTGTGTCCAAATCTGCAGGGAGAAGTGATGGCCGGGAGAAGTCAGCATGGTGGTGTGGACCGAATGGAGATGAAAAGGGAATGAGAAACGTCACCTGTGAGTCACTAAATATCACATCGGTCTGCATAAATTGAAGTGAGACCGGGCGGGGGCACTGTACAGATGGTGTAGACAGCGAGGCAAAGTGGACCCCTAAGATCAACTCCTCTGGTGGGTCCTAGGCATCCCAGTCTGACACTGGCCAAGTGCTATATGCATCTTCCAGGAAGAGTGGACAGCTGGTCCTTCTGAATCCAGACTTTGCCCATCCCTGCTTGTTGTGTCTAAGCTCTCACGGGCCAGATAAAATGATGTGAAGGGACGCATTTGGCCTGTGGGCCTTGAGTTTGACACATATGGTCTAGACAGGGAGAGAGCTGACAGTCAAGCTGAAGAGGCAGGCAGAAAGACTGAGGGCTTGTTCCCACGGCAAGGGTTTTCAGTCAGTTTTACAGACTGTTTTTGGATTTGAAAGCCATTTGTAAACCCTGATAAACTTTAACAGAAAATCCGTTCACCATCCCCACTGAACGGATTTTCCACCGGACGTTTTTTTACACCACCAGATGTCCGAAACACTTAGAACATGTTCTTTCTTCCGTCCAGTTTTTGGGCGGAGGATGTACGTCAGTGGATAAGGGAAACAGTGAATCCGCAAACCATGGACAGAACCATCCCCCAAAATCACATACGAGATGTCAAAATATCGTCCAGATTCTTTAATCAGAATCCGGCCAGTATGTGCTTACTGCCGTGTGGACGTACCCTTATCTCTCTAGCCCACAGCTGCTTCTTCCAATATCAGTCTTAGGTTCATCTTGTGTTATACTCTGAAGAGCCGTTGTATTTTAGGGTAAAACCCACATTATTGGGGCTGGGAAACCTGCAGCTATTGCTTCATTGCCTTTAAAGGGGTTTTCCCTTTTCTTGCCACTAATGGATTGCAGCAGTCATATAACATTGCCCGTCATCTCTCTTCAGAAGGAAACGGCTCTGAGCATGATGTCAGGCAATGACCCGTGACCGCTGCAGCTAATTAGTGACAGCAGTGGAGAGCCATCTCCAGCAGCAATAGTGCTGGAATGGCGGTGAGTGGTGGAGTGAGTATAGATTTTTTTTTTATTTCATTAGATTACCAGTTTATAATTAGTAAAACAAAAACTGGACAATGCCTTGGATATCAACGCAGGGTGGCTATGAGAATCAATAATACTGTGGTGGAAGTGGTGGCGGTCATATTCCATAGCCCAGCTGTATAGTGCTAGTGTAAATAGATCCCACTGGGGTGTGTTAAAGAAGGAGGACATATGGACCAGTAGCTTGAGCTGCCCCGGCATAAAAGTATTTGCCAGTATCGAAAATTCCTTTATTCTATGGCTGTGGCCTCCAAACTGGGGCTCTTCAACTACTACAAACCTGTGTCTCTCAGGGAATGCTGGGAGTTTTGCAGCAGCTGGAAGGCCACGGGATAGAGAGAACTCTTGTAATCAATTAAATAGTCTTTTATCATTCTCTGGATAACTCTCGACTTTTGCAGTTTTCCTTATCAGTTGGTTTTGTGTTTATGGGGTTTGTAGCTGCCTGGTAATGGTTATAAATCACTCAGCCATTTGGGATTGCACAGTCACCTCACGCCAGTTCCCCTTGACCTGCTATGACCCTGTTACAAAATATATCTTTGGCAAACAAGGTTCCTGAAATTTTGGCAAATGCCAGTCTGATTGCTGAATCTTTCCAATGTTCATGTCATCAAGCATAAAGTATTAACTCCTACCGACTTAGATTAAGCCCAGGATTTTTTAATATTGAAATTTGACATACTGTAGAAGGACTTACTCTTTGAGAAACTCACAATGCTGCAGGCTATCAGAGAAAGTCGGAAGTTGTAGTTTTGCCCCAGCTGCAGAGAAACAGTTTGGATAACACTGCTGTAGCGGATCTGCTTAGAGGTGAAACTCAAAAACGTATTTTATAGCATGTCAATCAGACAAGTCTAAAATTCAATATTCAGGGTCCTGGACCCAATTTTTAATAGTAAAGTATATATGGTTTTCTCGCTAGAAAGGTCATATCTGTAATGATGGGGACAGTAAAAATAAGCAATTTTTGCACAGTGGTTTGTTAGTGACCTAAAATCATATAGTATATGCAACTATTTACTAATCTGTGTGTCTAGAGCTATTTCTGCATTCTGGGGGTCGGGCCACGCCCCTTTTGCTGTGATTGGCTGCCTGCATTTGGTTCAACCTCAGGTCGGAACACACCCCTTGGCTGTGATTGGCTGTCATGTGCTCTCATTGATCATTCCCACCTGAGCAATGTGAAACAGGCTGCCTGTGCTTCTCTATGCTCTTCTCTCAGTGACAGCTCTAATGTAGAGGATATGGGCAATTAGTCTTTTTAGCTGCCAGATTCACTCCCTCCACACATATAACACACCCTTATACACTCTGTTCCCCTCAAAAATATAATACAAAACTGGCTCCGGCGGTAAGGGGTTAACTCAAAGTGAGCGCTCTTACATGCCTCGGAGTTTTCGAGCACGCCGCGTCCCGCCCCGAAACGCCCACACCGCGCCCACACCGCCCAATGCCCGCCCCTTCATGTCAAGTGCATCTGAAAGTGGCAAACGCTGCGCCTAACATCGCATCCCTGCGTCCGACAGCGGATTCGGGACGGAGGGGCCAGGATACCCAGAAAACAGGCGTAAATCTCGTTCATACATGTCGCCCTTAATTTTAGAAGAAATCCCGATGTTCCCAGGAGGCATAATAAATGGCTGAATAGTCTACAATCCTATTCCAGGCCTCTGTTCTCCAGACAGTGAGAAGTCATTGTTTCTCCAGAAAATACAGACAGAAGACACTAAAGGTAAAAAAACCCAGATTTTATTATAATATTTAATATAGATCATACAAACCTTGAAGTTATGTTCACACTTTGCTGTTTTGGTATTCAGGTCATAACAGGAGCCCTAACACAATCTGGGGGGGGAAAAAAACCATTTGGGCAAAATTGTAGTCGCATTGACTTCTAACATCTGCCCATCATAGGACCCATCATTTTCATGGCAAAGAAACGTTTATCCAATCGCAATTTAAACAGGAATTCATGACGATCTTCGGACACAGAGCATGATCTATTAAAAGTAAGTAGAAACCTTTTCCCCGATTTGAAGCGACAGTATGTTTCCCCCGGGTCGGGGGCACCTTTCGCATTTTTGGCGAAATCTGCGTCTGTTTTATGTGGGGGCGGGGGCGCTCATACATAGCATGTAAAGTCCGCCGCGCCTCCCCAGTGTGTAGGCGCAGTCGGGACTTAGGCGCAGTGCGGCGCGGGCCCTTTGTTTGGGCCCCGGAGGGGGAAATAAATGGGGGGGAAAGCCCCCGCGCCCCCCCATTGTGGGGCCAGTGCGGGGATGAGGCGCAGACGGCGCGCGCCAAGATTCCCCGTCCGGGGCGGGTGGCTCGTACATGGGGGGAAAAGTTCCCCCCCTCGCCAGTGTAGTGGGGAACAGTCGGGGAAGGGCGCGTCGGGCTTAGGCCCCGGCGGGACTGCGCCGAAAAACTTTCCCAAGTGAGAAGGGCTGGAACGCGGAAATCATCCAGATGTGGTGCGGATTCTGAATCAAAAACGCCTTATAAAACGTTAAACATTCTCAGGAAAAGAGCTGAAACCAAAAAAATAAAAAATACTAAAAAAAAAACACTTTCCAATACCTAATTCAAAAATTTAGGATTTGGAAATTCCCGGGAAAATACAGTAATTCAAATTCAGAAAGCTATTTGAGGGTCGGCAAAACCCGGCAACAGAATAGGACGACAGTGAACCTTAAAAACCTTTGGGTATTTTAGACCAATCAGAATCCACGGGGGGGGTAGTTCAAAAACGAAAAATGCGAAAAGAGTGTTTTGGTTAAGCTCCGGGGATTTGGGCTCCCGGGGGCCAAAATCAAAATAGGAGCGAGAGACCCATTCACCCAAGGGGAAAATTTAGACCAATCAAATCCAAGGGGGACAGTTCAAAAAAACGGTAAAAAAGCTGAAAGAGGGATTGGCTGAGCTAGCGGGGGCTCGTTAGCTCACCAATAAAAATGGACGACAGAGACCAAAAAACCCTTGGAAAAATTATTGACCAATCAGTAGGAGCGACAAAGCCCCCTTTCAGTCTAGGGAAAGTTTGCCCAATCAAACCCACAGGGGATAATTCAAATTTTAAAGTAAAAGACAGAAAAGAGCGATTGGCTGATTAGGGGGGGGTTTGGCTACCCCAGCCATCAAGCGCGAGCTACTTCCCATTATGTCTTTTGGAGGGGGGGCCAATGCAATCTCGGTGCTCACGCCGTGCGGCTGGGGTTTTAATAAAAAAATTTTTTTTTTTAAAATGTAAAACATTATCAATAAGGCAAAACCCCTTCTTTACAAAAAAGCACTTAAAAAAACCCAAACACCTTTTTGTGCCGGACGGCGCACATAGGGAATTGAAAAAGGGGGAAATTGCCGGGAAATACAGAAATTCAAATTGTTTAAGCTTTCTCTTTGGGTCGGCAGAACCCGCCAATTAGAATGGGAGCGCAAAGCCCCATTATATCCTAGGGAGAATTTTGGGACCAATCAGAATAGGAGCACATGGCCAAAACAAACCCTATAAAGGGAGTATTAACCAATCAGAAAGGAGGAAAAATCCCTTATATCCATGGAAATTTTGGACCAATCAAAAAAAAAGGCGGGAATTTCAAAAAACAGTAAAAATGCAAAAACGGTATTGGTTGAAGCGGGGGGGGCCGTCAGTTAGCCATCAAGCGCGAGCTCTTTCTCATAGAGTTCTAGGGGGAAAAGAAATTCTGAGCACGCCTGTGATTGGTAATTAAAAAAAGGGGGGGGGGGGGGGGGGGTGGGGGCCTTATTTGGCCAATGGGGAGCGAGCGACGTCCTAGGGTTTTCTAATGAATAGAAATCAAACTGTACAGGGCCGAAATAAAATTTTAAACACTACAGAAGTTTCCCGATGTGTATAAAAAAGAATAAAAATATGGGGGGAAAACGAAAAAAAAAAAAATAATAAAAATATGTTTATTTCTTATTTTCGTTACCCAAAGGATCATAGTAGGGGTGCAACGAAAATAAAAAAACAAAACGTTTTTTTTTATTATTTAAATTTTTTTCTTTCCCCCCCATATTATTGTTCATTTTATATACACATGGACAACTTCTGTAGTCTTATATTTTTTCGGCCATGTACAGTTTTTTTTTCGATTTGCATTAAAAAACCCATGGGAGCGTCTCCTTCCCATTGGCCAAAAACCCGGGCCTTTTTTTTAACTTAGCCAAATCACAAGCGCGCCAGATTTCTTTTCCCAAGAACTCTATGAAAAGTGTGCGCTTGATTGGCTAAGTGGCGAGCCCCGCCGCTTCCCCTCAGCTTTTTTCTGCTTTTTAATTATTTTGCTGTCCCCCCTTTTTGAATAGATTGGTCAATATTTCTCCATGGATTTAATGGGACTTTCGTCCTTTCTGATTGGTCAATTCTCCTATGGTTATAATGGGCATTGTGCTCCTATTCTGTTGGCGGTTTATGCCCCCAAATTAGAATGCTTAAACAATTAAATTTTCGTTTTTCCCCCGGGCTTTCCTATGAATTCCCTAGTAGGCCCCGTTCTCGGTGAAAACGCGTTGTTCGGGTTTTAACTGCTTTTTTGAAAAGAAGGGTTTGGCCCTTTTTTGGATAAGTTTTAATTAAAAAAATTGATTTTTTTTTTAAAACTCATGCCCCCGGGCGCTGAAGCCGATATTCAGAGTCCCATCCTCCAAGACTATAATGGGAGAAGTGCTCGCACTTGATTGGCTGGATATCCAACCCACCGCTAGCTCACCCCTACTCTTTTCTGTCTTTTTACTGTATTTTGAATTATCCCGCCGGGATTCTGATTGGTCTAAACTTCTTCATAGACTAAAATGGGTCTTTGTGCTCCTTTTCTGATTGGTCAATTTTTCCAAGTTTTAAGAGTCCTGCGCTCCTATTCTGATTGGGAGCTACCCAAGTCCCCGGAGTTTAAACCCAATCACTCTTTTCAGCATTTTTACTGTATTTTGAACTGCCCGCCTTTGTTTTGTTTGGTAAAATTTTTCCCCATTTTTTTTAAGGGTTTCACTGTCCCCCCTATTCTGATTGGCCGGTTTATCCCGACCAATGGAATAGGTTTCAGAATTTGAATTATGTTTTCCCCCGGGCAATGTACAATATCTATTCCTTGTATTGCGCCTTTTTCTAGAGTTTTGGAAGTGATTTTTTTTTATTATTATGTTTATTTTTTACGTTCCCCCTTTCGAACTTTTTTCCCGCCTTTTAAAGGGATTTTTTTTCAATCAATCCTGCGCAGGGAGCGGAGCGCCGAGATTTTTGTCGCGATCTCGTCTGCTTTCTCGCATGTTTCCCATCCCGCTTCATTCGCCTCTGCCGGAGTTTTAGACCAAAAAAAAAACCCGGTCGCCTGTCGGAACTGCCGGCGCTCAATGCGCCTCGCTTTGCCAACTGCCCCGTACAGCCTCGAGTTTTCGAGGCGCCGCGTCCCGCCCCGGAACGCCAAACCGGCCCACCTGCGCCCCCTGCCCGCCCTTCTGCGGGGGGCAGCTGAAAGTGGTGAAAGCTGCGCCTAAAAACTGAATCCCCCCGTCCCCACAGCAGGTTTTTGGGGGGGAAATGCAGTTTCCCAAAAAAACAGGGGTAAAGCCCGACATCATGTCGCCTTAATGTTTAACATTATAAAACCCCACTGAAGGAGATGGGGAGTTTCCCTCATTCGCTGCAGAGCTCGCCTCTTTTAGCACTTTAATTGGCTGTAATATCTAGGGAAATACTTTGGGGCCGGGGGAAAAAAAATAATTTTTGTGGGGCCTCCCTTTTTGTTTTTCAGTGTACCACAGTGGCCCAAAAATTGTAACCTTTGATAACACCATTAACCCATTAATATTGTAAAAAAAAGGTCTGCCCCCTTAAAGGGAACGCCCCCAGAAAAGGAGGATTTTTGGTTTTAAAATAATATTCCTGGAAATGGTTTTTATTTTTTAAAACATATTTTGGGCATTTTTGTTTTTGGGAATTAAAAAAAACATATAAAATATTACCCTTTTTAACTGTGTATATAATTTTTAACAGCCCGGGGAACTAATCTCTTTTTAGTTAATCTGCTATTGTCTCTATATAGTGTAATTTAAAATAAAATCGCGTGATTGTTCTATTGTTCTTCCACGAAAAAGATAAAATTGTACAGCAGACAGTAAATGAAAGATAGTTTAACTTTTTTTCTGCCCCGGGGGGGGGGGGAATCTTCAAACCTGTCACTAATGTTATTAAACCCCACGCTGAAAGAAGAACCAAAATCAATGTTTCACTCGCTATCAGAGCTACGCAAGTCAGGGAACAGGGAGGAAGCTTACATAAAAGGAAAAACAAAACAAAAAAAAAAACACCCAAAAACAAACAAATCTAGAAAAGATTTTTGTAGTTGCATGATGGTATTTTACAAAACATGAATATTTTAAAACCCAAAGCTGCTTTGGGCCGGCTGAACCCCAAATAATTTGATTGGGGGGATCCTTCTGTTATGAAAAAAAGTGGGAAAGCGGCCCAAAATCTTTTTCCCCTTTAAAAAAAACCCCGCACTTATTCAAATCAGTGAAAATGCCCATCTCCCACTTTGAGCCAGTTTTAATGCCCAGAAACACTTGGGCCAGGTGGAGTAAAAAAATTTGATGTGGTGCATCCCTCTTAGTATGTGGGCAGTGTGGGATCAGTGGCCCCAAAACCCTTTAAACCCTTTAAAAACAATTTTCTTTATTCAAAACAATGAAAACTGCCCCTTGCCTTTTGATGCAGTTTTTAAAAGCCCAGAACCTTTTGGGCCCCGGCTGAAGTAAACGAATTTGATATCCTTCTTGGTAGAAGGCAGTTTTTGGGATCAGTGGCCCAAAGCCATTTAAACCCCTTTTCAAACCCATTTCTTATTCAAATCAGTGGGAAAACTGCCCTTGCCCACTTTTTTTTCCTTTTTTTAAAGCCAGAATACTTTGGGCAGGGTGAAGTAACTGAATTTTATGTAGGGTATCCCCTTTGGTATGAAGGCAGTGGGGATCGTGCCCCAAAACCCCTTTTAAACCCCCTTTTCAAACCCATTCTTATTCAAATCAGTGAAAAAATGCCAACGCCCACTTTGATTCCAGTTTAAAAATCCAAAATACTGTGGGGCCCGGCTAAGTAAACTGAATTTGATTGGGGGTATCCCCTTTTGTATGATGGCAGTGTGGATCATGGCCCAAAGCCCTTTAACCCTTTTTTAAAAAAAAGTTTTTTATTCAAACAATGAAAACTCCCGTCGCCATTTTTGCCCGTTTAAAAGCCAGAATCCTTTGGGCCCGGTGAAGAAACTGAATTTTTATGTAGGGTATCCCCTTGGTTTGAAAGGGAGTGTGGGTCAGGGCCCAAAGCCATTTAAAACCCCTTTTTAAACACCCGTTTCTTATTTAAAAAAGGAAACTGCCCTCTGCCACTTTGATGCCCGTTTAAATGTCCCGAATCCGGGCCAGGCTGGAGTAAAATGAATTTTTTGTGGGGGTTTCCCCCCCTTAGTATAAGGGGAGTGGGATCGTGGCCCAAGCCATTTACCTTTAAAAACACGTTACTTATTCAAACAGTGAAAATGCCATCTGCCCCCTTTGATGCCAGTTTTAAAGCCCAGAATACTTTGGGCCAGGTGGACTTAAAAAGAAATTTGGGGGTGGGGCAAAACCCTTTTTTCCGGTTTTTGGGGGAAGGCAGTGTGGGGGGAAAACAGTGGCCCAAAGCCATTTTAAAAAAACCCCTTTTTTAAAAAACCAGTTATATTAATCAGTGGAAATGATACCATTCCCCCTTTGATGCCCCGTTTTCGTGCCCCGAAACAATTTGGGCCGGCGAAGAAACGAAATTTTTTGGGGGCATCCCTCTTGGTATGATGGCATGTGGGATCAGTGGCCCCAAAACCATTTAACCCCCTTTTAAAATTTTTTTTTATTTTTGCGTTTTAGCCCTTTTATGCCAGCTTTTAGTGTTTACCGGGTTGTTTCAACTGGGTTTTTTCCTTGGCCACATATTTTTAAAGACATTTATTAAGTGATAATTTTTTATTTATTCCTCTTAAAAAAAAAAAAATATTTTGCAGCGAATAGAAACTGGGTTAAGAAAACCCAATTTTGCTTCGTCAGCAAGGAGGGCTTGGAAATGGGGAAGTTTGAGCTGATCATTTAAATTTTCTTGTGGCCCCTGTTTTATTCAAAAAGTTTTTTATTTTGGGACCTCTGACCCCCGCGCAGTTTTTTTATTATGTTTTTGTGTTGAATAGAAAAAATTTTTTTTATCCTCCACTGCCTTGTTTTAGATGTTAAAGTTTTTTGCCCCCCAAGCGGTTTGCAGGTTTAGCCCGGGCAAAAATCGCCCAAATATTCCTTGTGAGCCAAAGTGATCTCATAGTTTGCTGTAATATCTTATAGGACAAGACAGAACAGAGGTCAGCCTGAAAGTGATCCATTAATAACCACGATTTGCTTTCTAAAACATTCATTTCCCCTTTTTGGGGGGCCTGTCCTTACCCCCCAAACGAAAAATTTATTATTTCTCCCCCCCAAAAATCAAAACAGTTTTTTTTTAAAACATTTGTATTTTTTCTCTCCGCTTTTTCCAAAATTTTAAAAAATTTTTTT